>JADLZK010000916.1:0-407181 GCA_015847255.1 Hyparrhenia diplandra
CAAGTCAAATTAATTGCATTAAAAGCTCGAGAGAAATTAAGCTTGAAAGGTAGGTACTTGAAAGGAATTACTGACCGAACAACTATTCATCATTTCCAAGACTAGAGATTATCTTGAGTTTATTTTATTCTCACACTCTAATAAAGACTCTTTTAAAAAAACTAGATAGACTCTATTTATTTGGTTTCCTTAGTTATGCATTTTTTTATATCTTTCTAAAAAAAACAAACATATCTAGCTAAAATTAAATAAGGTATAAGAATACTTATCTGGATACATAGGGGTTGCCCTCCCCAAATTTGGATGTTGACATAGTCTTCGATGTTCTTGATAGTTGGAAGTAGAGGTAGATAGTGATGGTGGATGATTGATCTTCTTTAATGCTAGACACCATGTGTGTCATGTCTCTCTTTCCTTTGGATCCTGCTAAACTCAAATAGACAACAAAGCTAGTGGAACTTGATTAAGCGTTAGGGGTTAGCCACGTTGCTTCTTGTTGCTAAAGATTAAGATTATTCCTTTTAAGACAAAGTAGTTCAAGAAGCATAAATATTTTTTTAGATTTTCTATGCAAAATAAAGAATGATGATGCATGCATATTTATTTTATTTTTATGCCACCACAAGTAAATATCCTTGTGGGTTGTTACACACCACAAAATTACTCACATGTGGCTTAGAGTTTTTCATGTCTATGCAACAAACAAATATTTATTTTTATTTTCTAATGCAAGGCTAGTGCTAAAAATGTAAATATGCTAAAGGAAAACAATTATGCAATGCAAGGAAGTAAATATGGATAACTACCGATCTTACCTTTTTCGGGCGAGGATTCGGTGTGTTTTAAGTCCTCCGAACGAGACTTCTTACCTTGTCGTTTCCTTTGAGTGTATTATCGATCTTGACAGTCGTGCTCTCCTTGAGATGGTGAAGGATGATGTCACCCATGTTCTTAGCTGGTCTTATGAGTTGGAGTGAAGTGTAAGCATCGTCTTGTTTAGTGTGCATGCTTGCAAAACATTCACTTGTTGAATTTTGGAGAGACTGATAGGCTTCTCCACCTTTTTGCTCAAAGTGTGTCCTGCTTGCAAAGTCATGGTAGAGATCAAGTGCATGGGCTCTGTTGGTGGGAAAACACCAACAGAACCAAAACTTTATTCATTCTTCTCCAACCATAAGTACATCAAACAAGATAGAGTTGATTTATTATATACTTTCTTAAACCTATCTTGGGTGACAAGATCAGAAGATTGAGCATGATTGTTTGTAATTAAAACATTCAACAGATCAAATCAAGCTCGTTGACTCTTGGAAGGGTTTTCTTATCTAAACTTGATGTATCAAAGGCATGATATTGATTCTTCCAAAGCAAGGTAAGCAATATTCCGACTTACAAGATGAGGACTAAGAGATCAAGAGAGTGGTGGGTAGGAACACTTAAAGAAACAAAACATGTTGAGCTAATGAAGTTGGATCATGCAAGGTTGTTACTCTAACATATTTATTTCTTTATTTATGAACAAACCATATTTTAGGAAAAGCTTAAGTAATGACAAGTTACCTCAAGGTGTTACCTTATTATTGGAATGTGACAACATTGTAACACCTTGTGGTGGTCCTTCCGTCGAAGCTTTTTTCCTTCTTTGGCCTCTTGTGTATCTTGCTCCTCACTTGTCTCTTTTTATTATATCGTCCTTTCTTTCTTGTTCTTTAAATTAAGCTAAGACCTTTTTACTTCTCTCATGGTTTTATTCCTGTAATATTAGTTGACAACATATACCCGAAGGAATATACAAGTATTTGTAAACAAGGGTAGAATTGCCATGGAGCTAAAGGTTGCTTTTATACCATAAAAAGTTTTGATTGAAATTTTTATATGCTCACCATTACTTTCTCTCTAGTTGGAAATTTTATGAAATCTTAAGTTTGATTTTGATGCATGACATCTATTAACCATTCAAACTTTAGAGAGAGATAAAGTAATTGTGAGTAAAGGAATTGCGAACCAACATGTCGAGTGACGGAAGCTTGAGTAGAGGAGTAATGTTAGATGATCTTTAGAGGAATCGACCTTCCTCCCCCATGCTTGAGCCTTCCTGTCACTCGGCACTACAAGTGTGAATGCTGGACTGTCCCTAATCGTGTGTTGCAATCACCATGTCCTTAGACGTTGTTCATCCTTTGTCCCTACAAGGTTAGTGACCAAGAATACCCGAAGGGAACTTGTCCTAGGAACATGTTTTTACCATGAGCCTTCATGTGCTCGGATATATATTATTATTATTTTTTTTTCTTTAGAACATTAGACAAAAAATTGTATATATAAATATGTGAGTTATATTCACTTACCTGTCTTTGATGTTCTTATGGCCCTGTAGCTTTGTCCATCCACTTCTTTAGAGTGATTACTTTTTGTGATCGTGTTGTATGACACTCTTCTTCGTCGAATAGACATAGCATAGACTCTTTTTTTCGCAAAATATTAGTGGACACATACCCGAAGGAATACAACATGGTTGAATCGGGGTTGTTGTCCAAAGTTCATAAGATGTCATCTATGCTAACGGAAAGATGGTTATTTGATTATTCTTAGCACAGATTTTATTTATTCATTACTTATATACACATTTTTTTATGACCGCACTCTAGCATGTGGATCAAGGCAAAGGTAACTTGTAGCAAAAGACAGAGTGAATGATATTTGATACTTACAATTCTTCCATCAATGATGAGCCGTGTCTTTTGCACAAGGTTGGAGTTCATCATATGCCTTGCTTCATCTCGATCCGAGTTCATCTCTTGACTTACCCGAATTGGATTTGAAAGTCCCCTGCATGGGTTAGTCTAACAAAATATCCAATGTCTACACAAGCAATTCTTGGTTCAATAACTAAACTAGACTCCATGTCTAATTCAATTAAGGAAGACTATTTAACCTAAGCACCACGCTTTAATTTAAAAGCCTATGGAAGTATGAATTCAAGACTCCCAAACCAAAGATTACTATAATAGATAAAGGTAGCATCAACGCACTATAGAGATTTATCCAATTAGAGATGGAAGAGCATGATCCTGGTGAGGATTTTTTTTTCTAGATGCAAATGGTATGGATGGATGCAAAGGACTAAACATGCAATGGATCTACTATGAGAAAATATAAACTAAGCGGAGTGAATGCATGAATTGATCAAGTAAACATATAATGCAAGAAATTAAATGATAACTACTCAATCAATTTATAGTCCATGAGCAAGACTTTTCACCTTTTAATCATACTTACCATGATGTGCAGCTTTGAGGTACGTCACTTGAGATGTGTGCATTAAATTCATGTGACGGCGACTTCTTCTCCAATCTATACATGGTTAGAAGATTTTATATATTTAAAAACATACCTTGAGATAGCAGGGTTCCAACGGTGATGAATCTTGAATGATCAGGGCACCCGGGTTCTTCAATCTTACTTCTTTCCTTATCTTGTGGAATCTTGTCGGGAAGGTCACAACGACATCTTTTGTCCTGTCTATTCCACAACTCAACAGAACAAGGGTAATCCTACTAAAGCTAGTGATATACTAAATTAGCAGGACATCATGATCATTATTAGAATCTTTACGCCAATTGCTTCCCGCAACGGCGCTAAAAAAGCTTGTTGGCATTTGTTAAGTGCTAAAAGAATATGAAGGATTCTCGCAGCGCACAGAACACCTACCATTGTAGCTTTTCCCTAGGATGAGTATTCTAGAGTATCGTATCCACAGGAAGCTTTGGCTAAAGAATTCTAATAAGTCACAATCATGTATCCACTAACTTAGCAAACCACTAGACTATAGTGAGGGGGTAAATGGTCAAGGGTAAGTAAATAACAAAGCATAACCTACCTAAGATTATAAAAGAAAACTAATCTAATCAAGAGGTCAAAGGGAGAGATCAAAGTTCCTAGGTACTTTCTATTACTTAGGTTCTATGATAGCAATTACACTACTTGCAGACTTTGGAGCAACAGTTCCTTTCCAACTCTCGAGAAAGACCGGGAAGAAGGTAGTTGGGAGAAGGCTGCCAAAAAGCTCTACTAAAAACACCAATCCGAACGTGATGGACTACACAGGCCTTACAGAGCTGTCACCCCTGGGGCTACCACAACTATCCGTGGGATTGGGCGCAACCTCAGGTAACCTATAGCCTAGACACCATATCTATACTATTGATTACTACTCTAGCTACCATGAATAACTAGAGCACTCAATATGAGCGGAGATCCCATGCAATAACATAACAACTATACTTAACCATATATGAAAAGCATGAAAGTGAATAGAGAAAATAAATATATGAATCATAAGTCTTGTAAAGAAGATATAAAGACATACCATACTCAAGACATATCCGAACAAGAGCATAGCTCCACTCTCCTTTACTCTTGATTAGATCTAAGTTAGATCTAATCTATTTCTAATTACATGTCTAATCTACTTCTAGTTATATGACTAATCTACTTCTAATCTACTTCTAATTCACTAATCCCATAGAGAGAGGTTATCCTTACATTGGGACACCTCTACAACTAAAGAGAATAATGAATAGAATGAGATAGAATGAATTAGGGTTTAACCCTGGGGTCATGGGGTCTTCTTATATAGGCCTTGGCGATGAACAATGACCATTGGATCAAACCGACCTTGGCAACGGTGTAGATACAACCTCAATGTCGGTGGTGAACCGCCATAGAAAGGAGAGGCCGACATGTGGGCCCGTGACTGGCTGACGCCCGGTGGTGGTATGCCACCTCAAAGATCCCGTTCCTTCTCGGTGTCCTCTCGGTACCTTCTAGAATGTTTTAGTCCACTTTTCGGGTTGAGTTGCTTCACGGTCAAGTCTTGTCATCATATGTGAGATATATTTCGAACTTTCTCCATTCTTCTCTGCATTTATCTGTTAAGTCCCTAAAATTATATGAATCACCAAAACTCGTGGAATTATGTTAGTTAAACCCCTAGACTTATGTTAATATTCATTTTAAGCCCTTTTCCAAGTTTAGTTGACTAGTAATATTATGCTATAACAAAGGCGCCAACAGCGTGCACTTCCAGTCCTCTCCACAAGACCTCTCATCGCTAGGCGGTGAAGAGGATCATGAGGTATCTTCGCTTCACTCCCCGAAGTTTGGTCTTTGGTATTCGACCACTTCCTCTCTTTCTCTCCGAGGCTTTTCTCGATGCGGATTATGTTGGTTGTCGTCTTCTTCGCAAGTCTACTTTTGGTTCTTATCAATTTCTTGGGACTTCTCTTGTGTCTTGGTCTTCTTGCAAAGCAAATCGGCGTAGCCCAATCCACCATAGAAGCCGAATACGTTGCCCGCCGGGCTTGTTGCTCCCAGCTCCTATGGATGGTAGCCACTCTAAAAGATTATGGCCTTCACTTCACTAGAGTACCCTTGTTCTATGACAACATGGGTGCCATAAATGTAGCCAAAAATCCAGTGCTCCATGCCAAAACCAAGCACATAGAGGTTTGCTACCGCTTCCTCGAGAGACCATCAAGAGAAAGGAGACATTAAGCTACACCACATTGGTACCAAACAGCGGCTTGCAGACATTTTCACCAAACCACTTGACCAAACCCAATTTGCCTGTTTGAGAGGGGAGTTGGGTGTGTGCTATCTTATCTGAGGGTTTTTGTGTTTCTCTTGTACCATAGCTCTTTTGCTTTCTTCCTTCTTTGCTTTTGTATCATATTGCACATCATCTCATCATGTATATTACATCATATTGAGCTTCTAGATTATATTGATTGAAATGAGACTATGCTCTGGATAGTACGATTTATACATGATAGTGCTTGTAGCTTAAGCTCTTATTGATCACTTGCCATATGTTATTAGCTAAGCTATTTTATACGTGTGAACTTGACTCTAAATTGATGAAACTTGAAAATGGTTCACCATTTGAGATGGCTCCTAGCATGTGTAGGATGTGTGAGATCCTTATGCTATAATGTGTATGCTAGGTAGCTATGTTTCATTCACTGAGTCATACACTTGCTTAGATGTCCTTTGATGCTTACATGTTAAAATTCTGAAATCTAAGCCAAGTGGTTGAAAAGATCGAGATGGGTCCATACTGTCCCACTTCATAGTTCGAGACTTCTTTTCATTGCACCTTAAGATGAACTTGGACTATGTTGTGGTCGATCCGGATCATGTTTTAAGCTTCTTATTGCTCACAAAGCATAGGCTTGACATGGTTGATTAGTAAGACTCGACAGGTTGTGGATAACCACTCGCACACACATGCTTTGCCCAATATTTGAAACACGCCGCAAACTCCGATGAATATCTAAAACCGATGAAATCATAAGTTGGGTAAATCTTTGCATGATGTGTGAACTTTGTTTGGGGTAGTTCACTGCGGTACATGTCTTAGCACTTGCTTGATCTTACGCCTATATACGCTATGTGCTTATTTCAGTGGTGAACCCTCTCTTTGAAATGCTTAAAACTTGGTCAAAATGCTTCAATGCCGTATTTCATACCATTTGATCGGTTTTGAACATTTGCTAGCACTTGTGCCTTGTTGACAAGATACTAATTAGAGCATCTTCTCCTTTGAATTGCTATAATCCTGAAGCTCTTGCATTGTAAAAATTGTGCATTCATAGCATGATTTAAGGGGAGTTTTGCAATCTTGGGCTCTAACTTAAGTAACCTTGACAAGTGCATATGCCAACAAGGGGGAGAAAATGTTCACAAAGACAGTGAGTGTGCATGCATTTGAGAGATTGCATCTTTTCAGGGGGAGTTGCTAGATGTGTCGAGCCTTTGCCTCTGTCTTGAGGGTCTAGCTTGCTCTTGTCTTTGCTCATTTCGAATGACCCCGTTATGCTTCTCTTTGGCTTTTGGTCATTTGGGTGAGTTCTTCTTCCTCCCTATTCTGTCTTTGTGTTGGTATTGACAATGCACTCATCAAGGGGGAGATTGCAAACACGTGGTTGATTATAACCATTTATGTTTAGTTTTTGTGATGAGTCATTGTCAACTCGCAACATTTTTCTTCTATTTTCTTTTTCTTTCTACCTCGGTTACCTTCACCCGGCACACGCGGTGTGTCGGAAGACGTTGTTTCTTGGCTTGTGTTGTGCAAGTGTTGAGCTCGAGACGGTTGGTTGGCGAGGTGAAGATCAAGGAGGATGTGCCGTGCCGATGGATCCGGAGCGGAGAAGGGCGGACATGAGGCTTGGATTGAGGGACCGGAGCGCCGGGCGGCTAGCCGTGGTGGCTGACACTTGGGACATCGGCAAGTGCGAGGACGCGAGAGTGACCGTGTTGGCCGGGTCAAGACGGCGAATGTTGCAAGTTGGGCAAGACTTGGCAGTTCGGGCGGTCGAAGACGGCGGTGACACGTGTCGAGGCGGTTTGGTGGTTTGGCCTCAAAACCATTGGCGGCAGGTTTCGCTGGGTTTGGGCCTCAAAACCCGGGCGGAGGTTCCGATGGCATTTTGGTGGATCGAGTGCGTGTCTTTGTGATTTTGCTCTCGATTTGAGTTCGTGTTACGTGATTTCCGTCACTCTTCTCCGCCTTCTTCTAGCGTCGATTTCTTTGTCCATGGATCGTTTGAGCTAGTTTTTCTTGCATTGATTTGTTCTACTTCGAGAACCTAAGTGATCCATCGAAGGATTTCGGTTGAATCCTCTCGAATCCGTAGATCGATCCATGTTTAGGTCTAGTGCACTTATTTTTTCGTTTTTCCAGCGTGATCTAAAATTCACGGTAACTCGTTCGATCAAACTCGAAATCTCCTTGGGGATCCTGGTCACCTACACTTCATTGGTGTTTCTTAGCTTAAAGCAAACAAAGTCCACAAGCGCACGGGAAATACCGTTGTAGCACTTCACCCGGTGGTAAGGGTGGTGGTATCGTATATTTCGCAAGGACGGTTGTGTAGAGGGCTTTTCGCCTGTATCTACCCAAGGCAAGGTTAGGTTCTATGAGTAGTGAGGTATCTCTATGGGCTTAGATTTCCGTGCAGGGGATTTCTTGAGTTGTTATCTCCTTACTTGCCGGGCACCGCCCACGCCCTAACCGCGCAAGTGTCAGGCAATTAGCTCTACACCACACCCGAACGGGGGGGATTACAAGGGGACGGACAAGGCTGCCACGACCCCTGCCGCCTACCCCCACGACCGTAGGATGCACCGCAAAAGGTAGGTGAACGCTAGTCCAAACACCACGTTTGCACTATTGGTCACAGTTCTTGATGTTGGCAAAGGTTCCCCGGTCAAAGAGTTCCTTCACCAAGAACTAACGCTCTTACGAGACAATCTACCAATCCCGTAAGTTTATAACAACTAAGATAATATGCTTGAAAAGACACTAAGCCAAAAGATAATCACAAACTTGCTTACCAAAGCGTAAGAAGCTTGTAGAGGTACAAGCGTGGGGTGCCGACAAGTCGACACTCGACCTCCTAGGAGTTTGTCTAAATCAAACCGGGAGCATGCTTTATTTGAAATTTTGAAATAAAACCAAGTCTCATTGCATAAGAGAGCAAGTGTCAAGTCATTCTACCATATCTCAAAGCTCAATTATTTAGATAAGCATGGGGTCCCTAACAGGCAGTTGCTCAACAAAGTCCGGTTTTTTGGCGAGGAATAAAGTGTATGCATGCCATGAATCAATTGGTAGATTTAGAGATGGAGTTTTGCTAACTTGGTTTCAAGTTTTAGCATTATGTTTAATCTTAGGAGGAGGAGAAAATATGTCACAAGTCAAAATTTTTGAATTTATACATTGCGTACCTTGACTTGTGAGAGACGAGTGCCTCCCCCACACTTGTTTTTGTACCTATCTTTTTCTTTTTCTTTTTGCACAAGGACAAAAACAAGTGGAGACATATACAATATTCCAAAGACAAGCTTTATTGAATTCATAAATAATTTGAATACAAAATGAGGCGCACACATGAAGGAAATACAAAATGATTGGAAGGGAAATGCTGAAATTTAAACTAGTGCGCCTAATTATTTGAGGGAAGGTAGAAGCATCATCTAATAAGGATCAGCAAGGTCTACTATGCGTTCTACCCCCATTTTCTTAAAAGCATCTCTCAACTCTTCATGAGTGCTAGAGTGGAGATCTGTTAACTCTTTTTAAGGTGGATGTTAGCGCTATGTCTTTCCGCTAATTTGCCTAAGAGAATATGGGCAAAATCGAGAGAGCTCTTGAATTTTTTTTGCTTAGGCTTTCAGCGGTGAGTCCATCCTTGGGAACTATATCATCATCGCCGAAGAAGCCTACAGGTTGCCCCTCGATTTGTGGCTTGGGGACCTTCTTCTTCCATTCCCCCGTTGGGCATTTGCTCTAACGTGTAGGGGAAGCATGAGTTGGATTTTTGGAAGTAGTCGGACAGATTTTTCGGGTGGAAGGTTGGTATAGACTACTTTCTCTTCTTGATCCCCCATGGGGGCAGCACTCTTGCCCTTTGATGCCATCTTCTTCTTGGGTAGAGTTTCACTTGAGGAGGGCATGATGGCAAGAGCTCTTTTAGGAGTTTTTTTCTCTCTCAAGGTACTCCTTAGCAAAACCGATTGCTCTCTCTTTGTTGAATGGCACAAGTGCCATGGTGTGGTGACCTTTGGAGAGTGCTGGTTGGTTGTGAGAAGAGGAGGATTGGGGAGATGAGAGGAGCAAGAATGAGGTGAGTGAGGAAGAAGAGAGGTGAGGGGTGATATTTATAGGGCAAAATGCACCCTCCGCCTCAACACAAATCAAATCGCCTCGAGTAAAGCGGCATGAATGCTATTCATTTTGCAGAATGAAGGCAGTGGGCTTAAATTTCGGTGCTAGGGGAGCCCAGCCGGGGTGCGGCCACACCCTAGGGTGCGGTCGCACCATCCTAGTGCCCCCCCGGGTCGAATTTTTCGTCCCGTGTTCTTATTTCATTTGAAAAAGTTGTGCCCCTCTTTTGTTTTGCCGCTTGAAGTTTGAACTCGATCCCCCAAATCCTAATTTTGGATTCTTTTTTATTTATTTTGGAAATAGAAAATGAATTGTGCTAAATGATAAATTAATTAAGCAAGCACTTAATCAGCATAAACTAGTGAGGGCAAAAAGGTAAATAGTATGAACATGTCCTCACAAGTTTTTTTTTTTTTTTTTTTTGTATGCCGATGATCATTTAACTAATTTCAAAACATAAATCTATTCTATCAAGCTCTTGATTAAGATCAGGCAATGGCTCAAAGTAAAGCTTGAGGCATTGACCGTTTACCTTTTGTATCATACCTGCGTCATCTTGACTTGTGATCGCGCCATGTGGCGAAGTGTTGATGATGGTGTACGGTCCTTTCCACTTGCTTCTCAGCTTTCCTTCATCGAATAATTTCACCCGGGGAGTTGAATAGGAGTACTTTATAGCCCGTGGTGAACTCCTTTATCTTGATGCGCTAATCATGCCATCTTTTCGTGCGCTCTTTGTAGAGTTTTGCACTGTGGTACGCCTTTTCTCTCCATTCTTCAAGTTCAGAGATTTGTCTCTGACGGTTCTTTCCGGCGAGTTTGACGTCCATGTTCCACTTCTTGATGGCCCAGTGAGCTCGATGTTCTAATTCAACTGGTAAATGACAAGTTTTGCCATATACCAGCTGATAGGGTGACATGCCGATGGGGGCTTTGTATGCTGTCCGATATGCCCAAAGAGCATCAGGCAGCTTGTTCTTCCAGCCCTTCCCCATCTCGTTGACCGTCTTCTGGAGTATGTTTTTGATCTGTTTATTTGAGGTTTCGGCTTGCCCGCTGGTTTGCGGATGATACGGGGTAGCAATGTTGTGCTTGGCGCCAAATTCCTTCAGGAATGCTCTGAATGCTTTGTCCACGAAGTGGGATCCTCCATCACTTCTCACCATGCGTGGTGTTCCGAAACGGGGGAAGATGACTTCGTGAAACATCTTGCATGCATGTTTGGCATCAGCAGCTCTGCATGGTAATGCTTCTACCCATTTCGACACATAGTCCACTGCCACCAGGATGTACTCGCAGTCATGGGACTTTGGGAATGGCCCCATGTAGTCAATGCCCCACACATCAAATATTTCTATTTGAAGGTTGTAGTGTAGGGGCATTGCATCACGAGCAATGATATTTCCAGTTCTTTGGCAGCTTGGGCATCTTTTGATGAACTCTTTTGTGTCTTCGTACATGGTTGGCCAATAGAATCCGATCGCCAAATTTTGGCTTGTGTGTACGTAATACTCGGTGCAGGGCCAGGCGTAGGGTGATGCATGACATTTTTCAATGATTTGCATCCCCTCTTCCCTTGGTACGCATCTTCTTAACAAGCCGTCACCACATACTCTGTATAAGTACGGTTCATCCCAAAGGTGTCGTCTGCTTTCCACTTGCAGCTTACGCTTGTCTGCTCCAGGTGGTACGTAACCTGCAACCATATAGTTGACAATGTTTGCATACCATGGATTGGTGTGTCGACACCTTGGTAGCATGTCGTCGCGCATGTAGTCATTGATAGGTGGTTCCTGCATGTTAGTCACCTGCATGCGCGACAAATGATCTCAAGAACGGTATTCTCTACTCCCTTTTTATCTTTTATTTCAAGATCAAATTCTTGGAGCAAAAGAATCCAGCGGATCAAGTGAGGTTTTGCATCTTTCTTAGTGAGAAGATACTTAAGGGCAGCATGATCGGTGTAAACGATTATCTTTGCACCCACTAAGTAAGAGCAAAATTTCTCGATAGCAAAGACTACCGCTAGCGACTCTTTTTCTATGGTGGCATAGTTAAGCCGGGCTCTGTCGGGGTCTTGCTAGCATATGCGATTGCATGTTGCTTTTTTGTCCTTGGTTTGGCCTAAGACCGCACCAACGACATAGTCGCTAGCATCACACATGATTTCAAATGGCAACGACCAATCCGGGGGTTGGATGATCGGAGCCGAGATGAGTGCTTTCTTAAGGGTTTCAAAAGCGTGCATGCACTCATCTGTGAAGTCAAAAGGTGCATCCTTAGCTAGCGAGGTTCGTGAGGGGTCTAGAGATTTGTGAGAAATCTTTTATGAATCTCCTCTGTAGAACCCCGCATGACCTAGGAAGCTGCGGATCCCTTTGACATTCACCGGGGTGGTAACTTTTCGATAACATCTATCTTAGCTCGTCTACCTCAATCCCCCTCTCGGACACTAGGTGTCCGAGAACGATGCCCTCTCGGACCATAAAGTGGCACTTTTCCCAATTAAGCACCAGGTCCTTTTCTTGGCATCGTTGCAAGACCTTGTCTAAGTTCTTGGACAACTATCAAAAAGTCTTATCATAGAGGCGAAAAGTCGTCCATGAAGACTTCCATGATCTCTTCAATCATGTGCGAGAAGATAGACATCATACACCAAAAAAAAAGCGAGGTGCATTACACAGCCCCAAATGACATTCTACGGTAAGCATAAGTTACGTATGGGCATGTGAAGGTGGTCTTGCTTTGGTCATCGGGGTGGATCGGGATCCGTGGTACCCGAGAATACTGTCAAGGAAATAGAAGAAAGAATGTTTCGCTAACCACTCCAACATTTCATCAATGAATGGAAGCGGGGAAGTGATCTTTCTTAGTTGCCTTGTTTAGTTTTCTATAGTCAATGCACATTCTCCACCCCGTGACTGTCTTTGTGGAATGAGTTCGTTCTTAGAGTTCTCAACGACCGTCATTCCTCCCTTTTTAGGGACCACTTGGACCGGGCTAACCCAATCGCTGTGGTGGTATGCGGGATAAATTATGGGCCGCGTGAAGAAGTTTGAGAACTTCCTTCTTCACGACTTCACGCATCGCGTTATTGAGCCTTCTCGGGGTTCTCGTGATGGGGTAATTGGAAGGGTCAATAGGTATGTGATGTGTGCGAGTGTTGGGCTTACCCCTTTTAGGTCTTGTAAGGAATACCCAAAGACCGATCTATGTTTCTCTAAAACGGCTATGAGTTGAGTCGTCTCCTGGTCATTTAGTTTATCACTAATGATGACCGGAGTTTGTGTGTTGCCATTTAGGAAGACATAGCGTAGGCCGGGGGGTAGGGGTTTAAGCTCAACAGAGGCCGAAGTCGGCTCTTCCTCTTGGGGAAGTTCCATGGAGTTTCGAGTCGTCCTCTTCTTCTATGAAGAATTGGGCGTCTTTTTCTAGGTCCGTCTCGGGGTTATCATAGAGCATAACTCCCATGACCTCCTCGGGCGTGTCATACTCATGGAGGGAGTCTGTCACCGAGTTTTTGGCTCGAGTGACCGGTATGAAAAATGTTTTTCCTCCCGGTTTGACATCTAAATCCTCGGATTTTGGTAGATCAAGAATCTTTTCCAAGGGATGCCCGATTAGGATGTCAAAATCTTGGATATCAAAAATATGAAAATCCAGAGAAAGTTTGACATTCCTATGTAGAAGCATTTGGTCATGTATAATCTCACGGCACTTTAGGATGGTTCGGGGTGCTATTCAGAAAGTCCGCGGCCGTGGGTTCTAGGGGCTTCCGTGTCACATTTCGCGTGCAAAGGTTTTGGACATGATGTTTATGCCCACAAAGCGAGATTATACATGACCTCCACTATGTCCCCTTGAAATCTGCAACGGAGAGGTGTAGAGGGATGGTTCATTCGAATTTCTTTGAAAGAGGGCCCTTCCTCTTGTAACCATTCCGTGCTCATAATAGCGGTTAGTTCCTTAATAGACTCCTGGAGAAAGAGTTCATCCAGGGGTGTTTTAGGGCCAGCTGGGACTGGTGGTTTCTTCCATTGTTCGTACTTCGAGGTGTCACCGAACTGTTCAGTAATGTCAACCTCGAAGAACGGGAGATCCGAACATGCGGTCTCCTTCTGTGCGGGTTCTGGTTCAGGCGAGGGTCTCTCTAGAGGTGTATCGGGTTCAGCAGAAGCCGAAGAGACTTCCTCTTTGATCTGCTTGGGTTCTCCATGGAAGGGTTCTAGCGGAGGAGTATTCTCAAGAATACGGTTTAGGAGAGCTTCTCCTTCCGCTGGGGTTTTATGTGAAAACGACCCTCCGGCAGTTGTGTCAAGCAGTAGGGCAGTTGCTCTATCCAATCCTAACCAAAAGTGCTGTAAAAGCACGTGGCTTGGGATGGACAGATCCGGGGCGGATCTGGTAAGAGTGGTAAAAACGGTCCTGTGCCGCACCTATGGTTTCACCTCTATTTGTTGGAAGTTGAGTATCTCTTGTCGCAGGGCCGCGATTCTGGATAAAGGATAGAACGCGAGGCAAAACCTATTTCACAGTTCTTCCCATTCTCCATTTACCAACCCTACGTTGTGGGCGTACCATTGAGTCGCCTTCTCATTGAGAGAGAACGGAAACAATTTCCACCGCAATGTGTCGTGTGTCATGCCCGTGATTGTCAGGCATGCACAGAGCTGCTCAAACTCCCTTAGGTGATGGTAAGGGTTTTCATATTCGAACCCGAAAAGGCTCGGTCCTGAACCATGGCTATGAAGCCGGGCGGAGCTCATATTCGAAGTCGCGTGATTGGCTTCGCAGATTGACGTGGTTCTACGAGCTCGCCCTTAGGAGCAGATAGGATTTGTAAGGTGGGTTGCTCCATGGGTAGAGGAACTGTTTTTGTATTTTTCTAGGAGACAATCTAGACACACGGGTCGACTAGGTCCGAAATACAACTACGACAACCGTCCCAAGCAACGGCGCCCGTAAATGCTTGTTGGTGTTTCTTAGCGAAAAAGTCAAAGTCCGCAAGCGCACGTGAAATACCGTTGTAGCACTTCACCCGGTGGTAGCGCGGTGGTATCGTATATTTCGCAAGGACGGTTGTGTAGAGGGCTTTACGGCTTTGTATCTACCCAAGGCAAGGTTAGGTTCTATGAGTAGTGAGGTATCTCTATGGGCTTAGATTTCAAAAAGTGGGGATTTCTTGAGTTGTTATCTCCTTACTTCGGGCACGGCCACGCCCCTAACCGGCAAAGTGTCCGGCAATTAGCACTACACCACACCCGAGCGGGGGAGGATTACAAGGGATGGACAACGCTGTCACGACCCTGCCGCCTACCCCCACGACCGTAGGATGCACCGCAAAAGGTAGGTGAACGCTAGTCCAAACACCACGTTTGCACTATTGGTCACAGTTCTTGATGTTGGCCAAGGTTCCCGGTCAAAGAGTTCCTTCACCAAGAACTAACGCTCTTACGAGACAATCTACCAATCCCGCAAGTTTATAACAACTAAGATAATATGCTTGAAAAGACAATAAGCGAAAGATAATCACAAACTTGCTTACCAAAGCGTAAGAAGCTTGTAGAGGTACAAGCGTGCGGGTGCCGACAAGTCCGACACTCCGACCTCCTAGGAACCGCGGAACCCCGAAGGTACTCCGACAACTCCGAGTAGAAGGAGCAAAGTTTCCTTCTAGCTTTTCCCTCTCTCACACTCTAGAATTAGAAGAAGAAGAAGAAGAAGACTATTCTACTCTCTTGCTCAAGGGTGGTGATTTCTCCTTGTGGTTGTTGTTGAGGAAGAGGTAGAAGGCCTCCTTTTATAGCTTGAGTGTAGGGGGATCTTTGGAAAAGTGTCACCTCCCCCCATTATGGCCAAACCGACCAAAGATAGGCGGTTTGGAGGTGCATTGCACCGCCAACAAAGACCACCGACGTTCTGCATTGATGTGACCGCTGGCCAAAGCTCGGGCCCACTGTCGAGAATAATGATGCGGCCGCACCCTAAGGTGCGGCCGCGCACCGTCGTCGACCCCAAACCAGCCCATCTTTGGCGTGTCACCTTGTTTCGTCGTGTTGGGCCGTGTTTTGGTGTTGGAAACTCGAGCTTTTGGCCCAACCGAGGTAAGTTGGCTTGGCTTGCCATTTTTCTCCTTTGGGCCTTTTTCTATTTATTGTTTTTATTCTTCTTTTCTTTGTATTTTTGGCCCAAAGTGCACACATACTTGAGTTGTACCTACAAAGCCAAATATACACCAAAACTATGGAGTTTGTTAGTATATAAACCCTATTTCTAGGTTATTTTGGTGTATGTTGACGGTGTTTGATTTGTAGTTGGTTACCGTCAACAAACTCCCCCACACTTAGCCCTTTACTCGTCCTCGAGTGAAGGCACGAGGACTAAAGTGGTTCAATCTCCAAGATGTAGTCCTGCATACAAGTTATTCTGGGCCTCACCTGCTTTGTGAGCATTCAAGAGTGGCTACCAAGTTATCTTAGAACAATTGAGCAACGGAACGGCCTAAATTCCCATCTCCTTGCTACTACTCATGTGCAAAGACTTGGTTGATTTTTGAATTTTTGAAGATAAAGTAGCAATGCTCCATGGTTGATTCTCACATAGTCACTCAATTCTTTCTCCTTGCCAAAGCACTCTTTCTCTCTCACTCATCCTATCTTTTTGCAGGGGTTTTGTGGATCTTTTGAGTGGAGTGATGCATACTTACCTCTATAAGTATTGTCGGGTCAAGCTCGGATCATTGGAGGGAAGCGTCATATTCCCGTCGATCGAAATGTGCAAGTGTATGGAAATATTTGTGGTATTTTTGTGGTGACTCCTTGTATCATGATCTCTCTTTTCTTTTTGTATGCTTTTGGAGAAATACAGGGGCTACTTTATTTCTTTCTTTCTTCTTTTTTTTTGGACGAGTACCGACTTCCTCGTCTTTATTAGGACATTTGTCCATTTTTTTTTCTCATACTTTTTCGTAGCCTTTGTACTCTCTTTTGTGCATGATATATTTTTGATGACAAGAAATGATCGTGGTAAATGAATGGAGTATTTATTTAGTGGATGGATGTGGATGTATGTGGTGCGCAATTCTCGGTGTGAGAATTGGAAAAATATGTGGGTGCATGTGTATTTCGATCTTGGGAGCATGAAACTCTCTCAATATAGATCACGAGCCCGACAAAACTCAATACGAGAGGAAGTAGCTATAGTGGATATTAATGTCATAGTTCGGACTTTGGTAGGAGTTTGTCTAAATCAAACCCGGGAGCATGCTTTATTTGAAATTTTGAAATAAAACCAAGTCTCATTGCATAAGAGAGCAAGTGTCAAGTCATTCTACCATATCTCAAAGCTCAATTATTTAGATAAGCATGGGGTCCCTAACAGGGGTTGCTCAACAAAGTCCGGTTTTTGGCGAGGAATAAAGTGTATGCATGCCATGAATCAATTGGTAGATTTAGAGATGGAGTTTTGCTATCTTGGTTTCAGGTTTTAGCATTATGTTTAATCTTAGGAGGAGGAGAAAATATGTCACAAGTCAAAATTTTTGAATTTATACATTGCGTACCTTGACTTGTGAGAGACGAGTGCCTCCCCCACACTTGTTTTTGTACCTATCTTTTTTCTTTTTCTTTTTGCACAAGGACAAAAACAAGTGGAGACATATACAATATTCCAAAGACAAGCTTTATTGAATTCATAAATAATTTGAATACAAAATGAGGCGCACACATGAAGGAAATACAAAATGATTGGAAGGGAAATGCTGAAATTTAAACTAGTGCGCGCCTAATTATTTGAGGGAGGTAGAAGCATCATCTAATAAGGATCAAGCAAGGTCTACTATGCATTCTACCCCCATTTTTCTTAGCAAAGCATCTCTCAACTCTTCATGAGTGCTAGAGTGGAGATCTGCTAACTCTTTTTAAGGCGGATGTTAGCGCTATGTCTTTCCGCTAATTTGCCTAAGAGAATATGGGCAAAATCAGAGAGCTCTTGAATTTTTTTGCTTAGGCTTCCAGCGGTGAGTCCATCCTTGGGAACTATATCATCATCGCCGAAAGAAGCCTACAGGTTGCCCTCGATTTGTGGCTTGGGGACCTTCTTCTTCCATTCCCCGTTGGGCATTTGCTCTAACGTGTAGGGGAAGCATGAGTTGGATTTTTGGAAGTAGTCGGACAGATTTTTTGGGTGGAAGGTTGGTATAGACTACTTTCTCTTCTTGATCCCCCATGGGGGCAGCACTTTGCCCTTTGATGCCATCTTCTTCTTGGGTAGAGTTTCACTTGAGGAGGGCATGATGGCAAGAGCTCTTTTAGGAGTTTTTTTTCTCTCTCAAGGTACTCCTTAGCAAAACCGATTGCTCTCTCTTTGTTGAATGGCACAAGTGCCATGGTGTGGTGACCTTTGGAGAGTCTTTGGTTGGTTGTGAGAAGAGGAGGATTGGGGAGATGAGAGGAGCAAGAATGAGGTGAGTGAGGAAGAAGAGAGGTGAGGGGTGATATTTATAGGGCAAAATGCACCCTCTGCCTCAACACAAATCAAATCGCCGCCCGAGTAAACAAAGCATGAATGCTATTCATTTGCGAGAATGAAGGCAAAGGGCTTAAATTTCGGTGCTAGGGGAGCCGGCCGAGTGCGGCCCACACCCTAGGTGCTGGTCGCACCATCCTAGTGCCCCCCGGTCGAATTTTTCGCCCGTGTTCTTATTTCATTTGAAAAGTTGTGCCCCTACTTGTTTGCCGCTACGAAGTTTGAACTCGATCCCCCAAATCCTAATTTTGGATTCTTTTTGATTTATTTTGGAAACAGTAAAATGAATTGTGCTAAATGATAAATTAATTAAGCAAGCACTTAATCGGCATAACCTCAAAATGAACCGGAGGATCATGGCCGCCGGAAGTGACCTTGAAGGGAGAAGCCATCGGAGTGGTGGATCGCCGCACGGGCCGCCCCTACCGGGCGCGCCAATCGCCGTGGTCCGGTGTCGCGGCGACCACGGATCAAGAATCGGCCGGGCTAGTGCGTTCTCCGAATGGCCTAGCTCTAGGGACAATGACACAAGATTTATATCTTGGTTCGGGGCAAAATCAGGCTCCCTAGTCGGGTGATCACTATCCGAGCTCAAACGCTGCACGGGGGTGCGCATAAGCGGATCGAGAGAGGGAGCGGACTCCCGTGTCTCGTGATTGAGGCTAGCGCCGATATGAGGGGTGAGTCGGGGTGTTTGAGTGCGTTATCTCGCCTCCTTTGACTGAGAGAGTCCCCGCCCCTCCTTTTATAGTGGCAAGGGGAGCAAGACATATGAGCTCTCTCGAGTTGAGGTGGGAGTGCATAGGACAAGGAGCCATGGAGTGGCGGGTAGGTGAAAGAGCCCTTCGAACGAGCTCGTTGATTGGCCAGAGTTCTCTTCGAGCTCTCGGTAGCTTTGGATGTCGGAATCGCCGCCGTAAATGCGGGAACTGGCCGGGTGATGATCATGTGTCACTCCGTCTTCGATCGTAGTTGGAAGCCGCCTCTTCGGCATGGGAGGGGGGCCATGCTGCCGACGCGGAGATGCGCCCGCATGCATCCGTGGGAGATCGCAGCCAGAGCTGTTGGATGCGACGGGATATGGCGAGGGAGCTCTCCGAGGGCGAGCCTTTTTGGTCGGGCAGAATCATCCGCGAGCTCTTTGGAGGCCCGGATGTTGAAATTGGCCGCCGACGCGCTAATCGGGGTTTGGGGCGGTGGCCCGGCGTCGTGTAGTCCTTAATCGTGGTAGGAACCGATCCCGCCGACATGGGCGTGGGCCATACCATGGATGGGGTCGGGCGCACGCCGACCGCATTTGAGGGAACTGTGGCGACGCCGTTGGAATTGATGGGGTATGGTGGTGTGATGGAAAGGGCCTTTCTTCAGTAGCCGTAGCGCCGCGGGTGGCGCATTTCTGTCGTGGAGTAGTTGGCCAACTCCGCAGACTTGCCGGGCTTTCGGTGGAAGATAGGCGAGCTCTTCCACCGTCGCGGATTCGCCGAGCTCGAGCTCGGGCGCAGGCGGGGAAGAGGTCCTCGTAAAAGGTCGCCGTCAGCGGATGAGAGCTCACTCGGGAGAGCTCGCCGAGGTGGGATGCATCCCTTGGTTCCGAGCTCATGCGCGCCGCTGGTCCGCGCAACGGCGAGAGCTCATCCACGAGCGCGGAGCTCTTTTGGAGGATAGTGAGCTCTTCGCGCTGGCCGAGCGGGCTCTTAGCTTGCCGATGTCGAGTAGGGAGCTCATCCTTAGCGCCCCGAATATCGATCCCCATAGTAGCCCCCGAGCATTTGGGAGAGAAGGGAGTCTCTCCAGATGTTGTTTGTACGGTAGCTCTTGTTATGGGGGTTCTCAAGTAGAGGAGTGTCTTGAACGTGGGTGCGCTGAAAGCACCCGGTGTAGCCCCCGAGGCTCCGTGGGAGCCGTGAGCTCTCGCGAGGCTTTTTAGAGTTTGTCATGGGCTCATCGACCCGTTGTTTTTTCGCCGTGTGAAGATGGTGAGCTCAAACCCGATCTAGTCTTGTTGACCAAGATCGAAGCGCCGTGAGCCATTTGTCGGCCGGATGGTCCAGTGAGGCCCGAGTTTGTTAACTCGTTTCGCACGATCGGCTAGTGGATCGACCTCTGATTCTGAGGTCCCGACTTCCGTGGTCCTCGAGCCCCTGGGGGTTGCCCGGAGGCGGGGTGCTTCCTCCTCGAGGGGACCAGCTTGGAGTCGTCAGAGTAGCCCTCAAACACCTGGATGCGCATGACGAAGCCCCCGAGCCCTGGGCGTGCGGCTCGCCGTCAATGTCGCTCCTTACGAGGTGCTCCCGGCTTTTACGGCTTCGGGGGCGGCAAAGGAGCTCTCATGTCGAGCTTGACCTTTGGCCCTCGCGACGGTGAGCTCGTGCCACGAGCTCCGTGCCAAGCGTTCGACCGTTAAGGCCGAGCTCTTCACCGCTTTATCCGTTATGTGGAAAGGCTAGGCTTGTCCCTAATCGAGGTCGGAAAACGCCTCCTCGGCGCGGGGGGTTCGATGCGAGGGTAATGCACCCGCGGCCCTGTTGGAGTTGACGGGTACGACGATATGATTGATCGACCTCTCTCGCCCCCCGTGAGCCTTGTATGGTTACGATGATTTGTCGTGGAGTGGTCGGCCGTGTCAGAGAGTTGGCGGCCAACCCTTGTGCCCGCAGACTGGAGCCGAGCCCTTCGGGGTAGCTCCGCGCGGGGCTCGATGTCGGGGGGCTCGGGCGGTCTAGAGGTCCTCGAAGAGCTTGCGAGAGGCTTTAGTCGGGCGGCGCTCGTCCGGGCGGATCAAACGGCCCGTGTCGGGTGAGCTCGAGTGCTCGGGGCGGGCCTGTTCGTATGATGGTTTCTCGAAATTAAACGTCGCCGGCCGCCAAATCACGTCGGCGGTTTAATCGCGGGCGCGTGCACCCCGCGCGATTGGCGTAGTCATGGCGGGTCTTCGTGCGTCGTTGCCGTTGGTGGCGGTTCCCGTAGATCGCGTAGGTCGTGGGGAGATCATGGGGAGTCCGTCGGGCGTCTCCCTCAAGCGTGCGGGAGGCGAACCGTCGTCTCCCGGTTATAAATTCGGGGACTCGAGCCGTGGAGGCGACACCCGCCTTCTTCCATACGCATCCTTCTTCTCTCCTTCGAGACTTCTTTGCCTTGGGAATGGAGGGCGCGGGGTCTTCGGGACACCGGCGGTCCGGGAGGAGGACGTCGTCATCGGCAGGAGGCGGGCTCGTCCCTCCCGCCCGAACCAGCGTCGCCGCCCGATCCCGGCGCCGCCCGGGCCATGCCCCCCCCCTCCGCCTCCGCGCCTCCTCCCTCCTCCGCCCGGGAGAGGCAACGTCGCCGAGCTCCGTCTCAGCCCGGGCTGCGCGCCGAGGCCAAGGGATGCGAGGGCGGCGACATCGACCGGCTCGCAGGAGCTCGCGACGCGGCGTATCCAACGCGAGAACGCCGATCAGTTCTGGTAGTGAGCGTCCTTCTTCCCGGGGGGCTTGTCTTCGAGTCGGCATTCGTTTCCGACCCTCTGCAGACTTTCTTCGCAGCCTGCCGCTGGAAGAGGCGGATCACTTGCGCGGAGCGGCTCCCGTGATTGCCGCCCGTGGCGCCCGCCGCGGGCGTGACGGCCCGGGCGATGGCGTCGTCGCCGGCCGGCGCCGACCCTAACGGGAGTCCGAGGGTTCTCGGACGGGGACTCCGTGGCAACCTTTGCCGATGACGCCGGGACTTCGAGGCCACCGCGTGGAGGTGGTGGCGAACGCCGACATCGGTGCCCTCCTTGCGGAGGAGTAGTTCGTCTGGGGCCGAGGCTGCGGTGGCTCTTCGTCGGCCCCTGGCGTGGTCTTCGTCACCGAGCTGAAGCTCGACACGGATCGCAAGGCGCTCCTCGACCATGAGCTCGGTGCAGCCTTAGGGCGTTGCCGCCGCGGAAGCTGTCGTAGCTAGGACCTCTTTTGCGCCCTTCTTGCTCTTGTAGTCCCCTATTTAGGTCATGTACATATATATATCCGTGTATGGAAAAAAGTGTTCGTGAAGGGATGGTTAGTCCTTTAAGATGTTTTCTTCCAAAGGCTCGATGTCGTTGTTGACTCCGCAGGTCGAGGCGAGGTCTTGATCGTGGTCGGTAGTAGGACCGCGAGCTCTTTGGGCGAGGAGCTCGTGCTCGACGTCGTGGCGAGGGGGGCGTCGGTCGCGTCCTTGGAGGGTTGTGGGCGATTCCCTGTCTCGATACGACGTTTTCGCCGACGAGCTCGCGTGACATAGCCCCCGCGTTCCCTTCTCTTTCTCAAGGCTGGTCTTGGCGGCGCTCGTATATCTCCTTGGGTGCGCGAGACCGCGGGTGTCACAGGTTCGAGACCTGTATGGCCCCCCCTTTTTTGTTGCTGCATAAGATCGCAAAGGGTGAGTTCGGATCCGATCTTTACCTCGTTGGCCGGGATCAAGCGCTTGATGAGCTGATCGCGAGTGGTTCAGGGAGGTCAAGCGCCAGCTCGCTTAGAGGTGGTTGACCGGTGGGCCCGACCCACGCCCCGGAGTTGCACATTATTTCGGCGATGTTTCGAACACATGCCCGAGGTTCCGCGAGAAAGGTGGATTCTCGTGGAGACCTTGTTAGAGTTTTTCGTGGGCTCGTCGACCCATCCCTCGCACGGTGGCCCGTGGAGGTGGTGAGCTCGGGCTCGATTTTGCCTCGTTGGCTGGAATCGAGTGCTCGGTGAGCTGATAGCGGGTAGTTCGGGGAGGTCAAGCTCGAGCTCATTCGTTGTGGTCAGCTAGTGGACCGACCTCGTGTTCCAAAGGCGCAACCTTCACGGTTCCCGAGCTCGTTCGGGGGAGCTCGAGGACTAGAGTCTCCTCATCGTAGAGGATAACCTAAGGTTGTCTTTCCGCCTCCTTTGGCAACCCGAACGCGCTTAGGCGGAAGCCCCGAGCTCGTTCGTGGAGCCGAGGGCGAGCTGTCGATGTCTTTGCCGCCTTAGCGCCCGCTCGTGGTGTTCCCGGCGGCCGTCGGACCCGGGGGCCGGCCTTTGAACCCTAGGGACAAGTTGTGCTCGGTAAGGACTCGAGCTCGCGATCGCTCGGGCTTCTGCTTCGTATGTGCTCGACCTGCAAAGAAGTGACTAGTTATCGATGATCCGGGCGTTGGAAAATTACCGCCGGATGTTGCGGTTATTGCGCGCGCCGCTTTGCCGGGCCGTCGCACCGCACCCTCTGCCGGCGTCGTCGGATGGGCGGGCGAGGCTTGAGCTTGTTGGCTCGCTCGCTTGATCGCCGTGGGTCGCCCTCGGCCTCGGAGCTTGATTCCACGCCCTTCGATGGCCCGGATGCGCGGCGCGGTGGGAGCCTCCAGCCTCTTCCAAGAGGTCCGGCCGCCGGTGCCGCTTCCGCGGGCGCGCCATCGCACGCCGGCGTCCCGGGCGGCGCCCAGAGCCGCTGGTCTCTGAACTTGCCTTCGGGCCGAGGTCGCTGAGCTGGCCGCGAGCTCACGCTCCTCCGATGCCTCCGTGATCGGACCGCTTGCCGAGCCCCGAAATTTAGCTTGCCGGGTAAAACAACCAAGTTGGGGCCTTTACCGTTAGGATTTTTACCGTTGGGGAGGAGTCGCCCCATTAAGACGGCGTCGCGGTCGCCGAGTGTCGTGGCGCGTCGATCCGGAGCTGGAGTTTGCGCGGACGTGGCGGCTGGCGGCCCCCGATTTGTTTCGCCGCCTCCTCCATCGCGGCGGCCCCCATAAATGGCGTGTGAGATCGTGGGGTGGGCTCACCTTCTTGTTACCTCGCCTTCCCTCACGCAAGTTCGAAGAAGAGAAATCGAGCACCGGTGATCGGCCCATAGATTCAATCCTCCACCTTCCTCGCATCACGCCGGGCCTTCTCGGGTGCAAGATGGGCTCCCGCGGCGTTCTTTGGCGGACGGAGGACTTGGTCGTCGAGCGTGCAGCCTGCCGCCGGCGGGCTGCCGTTCCGCAAACGGAGGCGGAGGAGTGGATCATCCCGCGGCGACGCGACGCTGAGCCCGATCCGCCCCGCTACGCTCGCGTCGTTCGTCGCGTTCCATGAGCGTGGGTTGGGCATGCCCCGCCGACGACTTCCTCGGGCGGCTGATCACGCATGGGGCGCCGAGCTCTAAAGACACCGACGCCCGAATGGAGCGCTGCTCCTCTCGGGCTTCGCTATGATTCTGCGAGGGGCTGGTTGGAAATCCCCCCAACTGGGAGCTCTTCAAGCATTACATCTTCGCCAAGATTCAGTCACGGCAAGGGTGGCGGACCGCCCTAATCGGCCAAGGTGCCGCAGCCTCCGGGGGAAGGTTCATGAGACCTTTCCGGTGGACGACTTCCCGACGGCGAACGCCGTTGGAGGGAGGAGTGGTTCTATCTCAAGAATGACGAATCCTTCACTACCGCCGCAATAACACCGGACATACTTTCGGCGAGGGGAGCAGCTATGGCGCGAGACCCTTCTCTGGGCGAAGGCGGACGTGGCGGGCGTCGCGGGCTAAGGTCAAGGCGCGCGTGACGCCGGTTGACGGCGGAACCACATCATCGGTGACCTGGCTCGCAGGTGGCGGTGGTGCCGCTTCAACGCCGAAGCGCCCGCATGTGGAGATGACTGGGGTGGCCCCGTTCGAGGGTACCACGAACGCCCGCGATCCGATGACGACTGTGTGGAGTTCCTACCCGGGCTGGTGACCCAGACGGGGACGGGGACGGGGAGCCCCCTGAGCTCTCCCGAATGCGGCGACGCTACGCGTTGGTAAGCGCCTTTCTTTTCGTTTGAGCTCTCCTTCACTTCGCCACAAGGCGGAGGGCGCTTTTTGTTCCGACGAGCTCGTGCTCTTCAGTCGGGGCGACGAAGCTTTTCGGGCCTCAGCCTCCTTCCCCAACGAGGCCGGCGCCCGCGTTGTCCAGCGCGCGCTCGGGAGAGCGGTGAGGCGGGCTCATTGCCGGAGGCGATGACCGTACCGGGGCGGAGCCGGGGACGAGTAACGACGGAGGTCGCCCGCTCCGCCCCTACCGAGAGGTCGGGCGTCGCACCGCCCGCCCGAGTTTTTTGGCATTGCGGTGGTGTCGGGCACGACGGCGCTAGCTCGCGCCACGCCCGCGCCGGTGATTCGCCCGTGATCGGGGCCGACTCCCGGGTCGATGAAAAGTACCGTCGAGACAGCGCCGCCCGGAGGAAAGAGGGAGGTCAAAGCGTGGTGGCCCCTCGGGTGAGTTCTTGTCTCAAGTCGCGGGCCGATCAGGGCACGTGGTTTGTCCGCTCGAACCCTCCTCCATGCCTGGGCGGCGGAGATTATCCCCGAAGCGGCCTGAGGACGGAGGGGCTCGCCTGAGCGACGCGAGCCTTGGGCTCCGGAGGCCGCGGCTCTTTGCCGTCGGGCCGCGGGTGAGCTCGATGCTGTGATTCCGAT
This sequence comes from Hyparrhenia diplandra, assembly GCA_015847255.1. Taxonomy (NCBI): domain Eukaryota; kingdom Viridiplantae; phylum Streptophyta; class Magnoliopsida; order Poales; family Poaceae; genus Hyparrhenia; species Hyparrhenia diplandra. The sequence goes on from JADLZK010000916.1 coordinate 25,652, forward strand.
TTCCGCTGTCAATATGTTCTGAGTCGCCACGCCGGAGATGACGAAGCACGATGGCGCCGCTGATGATGAGCTCCATGGGAGACGAGCCCTCTTCGCCGACGGCGGCGACGGTGGTCACGACGACAAGGTCGCAGATTTGTTGCTGTTCCTCCTTCAGGGGGAACCCGCCGACCGACCTTGCCGATGTCCGGAGCTCGGCAGGTTCTCGGCCTCCGCCGGCGACCGGCCCGAGCCTCCGGCGAGGGGGTCACGACGGGGTCAAGGCGGGCCGGGACGGCCTCCTCGAGATGTCATCGTTTGAGCTTCCCCGCGACGGCACGATGGTGAGGGTGAAGAGGCGGCCACGGGGCAGCCCATCCCCGAGGAGGAAGAGGAGGCCTCCGTGGAGGACATCTTGGAGGGCGGCGCCGGGCTCAACGCCACCGACGTGTGCCGGTGCCGCCTCGCCACGACGATGATGGACGCCGACGGGGCATGGGTGCGGTGCGTGTGTCGCGGGGCAAGCGCCTCCTCCCCGGCGCTGGACGCCGGACTCCCCGCGACCGCCCCGATGACGCCAACCTCCCGCTTCCGCCGGAGGGACCGACGCGGTGCGCCCGCTTGCCCAGGTTTGGTCTAGAGGTGGTACTCAATCGCTTCCTTTTGTGCCTTGTTAGATGCTCACATGCTTTTTAACCCTTCGGGGGAGTGCAGGACTCCCTTCGCGGGCTACAACCACCGACGCGGGCTTCGCTGAGGGCCGGACCGGGTGAGCAAGCCGACGACGGCGCGGCGCAGATATGCGCGGGGAGATCGATGCAACACAGCTCCAAAGACCGATATCTCGAAAGCCGGGTGGAGGAGGTCACGGAGTATGCTCGTGGAGTAGAAGGCCGTGCCTCTCGGGAGGCGCAGGAGAGGGTGGAGGCCGTGGCTACACGAAGCTGCCCAGAGGGAGGAGGAGCGAGCTTGCCCATAAGCAACAAAGGTAAAGAAGAACCAGGAGGAGTTGGACTCTCTCCCGCAGATGCTCGAGAAGAAGGAGCTTCGAGCGCTCGGGGCTCGAGCTTGGCAACGAGACCTCGGGAAGGGAGAAGGACGAGCTTAAGGGAGAAGCTCGACCGCCGCGACGCCGAAGCCTATGGGTGAGCACGCCGCCCCTTGCCTCGTGGCTTTCCTTTTTCCCTCTTATTCGCCGGTTCTCGGGGCCGACCGGGGGGAGTTCGCCTATGATCGCGGCTTTCGAAGTCGTGGTGTGACCCCGCGCCCGAGGAGGCTGAGAGGATCCCGCTCGACGCCCAAGGTTGTGAGTCCCGCATAACGAGCGGGGAGCTCTTCAACGAGCTTTTGAGTAGGCGGGGGGGCCATCTTTCTCCATGTTTTCGTGGCTCTCGACTCGTGTCCGACCCCTTTACTTTCTTCCGCGTACCCGAGAGGGAGGACCCTCGAAGGCGGAGCGGGAGGCGAGGGACCAGGCGCAGGCTCGCCTCCGAGTCCGCCCGAGCGCACCACCGCGGCTGCAGGGTGAGGAGGCGACTCGCAGCGCTTCCTCGAGCCGCCGACGCGTGAAAGCGCCGAAGGCTCCTCGAACGCACAGCCGCAAGGCACCGTGAGGAGGCCGAGCTTGAAGCGCGCTCACGGGACCCCGCCATCGCGGCCGGGGACGCTCGCGATATCCCGGAGTGGAAAACGCGGCGGACTTGATCGCGCTGGTGTCCGCGTTCGCGTAGGTGGCGGAGGACGCAAGACGCCATTACCGCAACGTCACGCCGTCTCCTCCCACTATCCCGATTTCGAGGTCGACCTCGACGGGGGTGGGCTCCCGCATCGACGATGCTCCCACCGAAGCGTAAGTTCCGCCGGGTCGCCGAGGCCGCCACACGGGCGAGCTATCCACCGAAGCTTTTCAAGATGGCCGATGAGCTCGAGGTCTTCGGGCATCCCGCTGGTGAAGATGGAGCGGACGAGGGATCCGCCCGAGGAGGCCGCCTCGTGATGTCTCCGCTACCGCGCCGACGGATGAGGGACCCTTGCGCAAGGATAGAGATTCGTGGCTCCGCCTCCCTTTGTGATCCGATTAGGTCCTCGCGATTAAGGCGAAGTTGTAAAGACTCGGTGGTTATGGCAAGGTGGATGTTGCGCTTCCCTCGCGCTTCTTTTTTCGTGCCCCGTCGACTTTTTTTCAGACGAGCTCGCAGATCCCCAGCCGGACGGGCGGGCCGCCTTTTATTGGCCGCGGGGCGAAGGTCGTTGGGCGTCTAAGGCCGTGCTTTCTTGTGATGGGCTCATAGGTTAGCCGTTTTCGGGCATTACCCGTGCCGAGGGGAGGTGCGAAGTTTGTGAATTTGAGCTCGCCGCCGGCTCAGATTTGGCGGCTTTTGTGGAGAGCTGGTTTGCGAAAAATCGCTGGTGCGACACCGATCCGTGGGCCCCTCGAGCGAAGATCGGCCTCGCTGCCGAGAGCCGGTCATTGCTCAATAAACGTTAACGAGAAAATGAGCTCGAGAGCTTGAACGGATCGATGCAATCGAAGGACATTTTTCTTAACACGCTTTTAGAGGGGTACATAGCATCTAGGTGAACTGGGGAAGGTCGGGGCCTATAGGCATGGAGCGCTAAGAACAAAGCAACCGTTTCTTGACGTGGCCGTTTCCTCGCTTGGTCGATCTCGTTGCTCGCTTGTCTGTCCTTTGGGTCGGGCCTCCCTGAGAAGGCGGAGGTAGAGGTCGAGACGACCGAGCCGTGGGCGGCCATGCGGCGCCCTCGACCTTCCCGCCGCTGGTCACCCGATGTCGAGGTGATCGAAAAAGCGGACGTGCCTGGCGCTCCGCCTCCTCCGCGGGGATCGCGGAGGCCGGGGCGAGGCTGAGGCGGCCCGGGCAGCGCCCCCGTGATCCCGGGCCCGACGGGGAGTAGAGGCCCTCTGGTGGCCACTTTTTGCTCTGGGGTGACTGAAGGCGGCTCGAGGTGAGCTGGCCGGTTTGCTCCCCGATGGGGGAGGTGTGGAACCGGCTGGCGGTCCCAGACGCACACCGGGACGGCCGGGCAGGCTGAGGGGTCGCCGATCGTCGCGACGCGCTGCGGCGACGCGATGCGACGGACGCGCCCCAGCGAGCCCGTGATAGCCTGGTCGAGGAGGTCGCATGTCCCGCGGGTCGCCCATGGGCGTCCGGCTGGCGAGCTCGTGCTCGGGGCCGGAGGTCACGAGGTCTCCCCCGCCGTCGCCGCCCGCCCCGGGTCGGGGAGTGGCGTGGCCGCGACGCCAAGACCGCCGGGCGGTGACGCGATACCGGGCGTGGCGAGGCCGAGGATGAGCGGGTCGCGGCGTGCCTCCCCGGGGCTCCGGGCGCGGCGCGGCCGTGAGGAGCCCCGATGCCCAGACGCCCACGTGGCGCCGAGGCGTACGGCGTTGGGACCCTGTAGGTGATGGAGGGAGGCCTTCCCGCCGCTCCCGGACCGTGATGGGGTGGCGAGGGGCGGATGTCAGGAACGGGCCAGCAGGCTGGCTTCGGCCGGTGAAGCGGCCGTAGTCGTCTGAGGTGTCGGGATGCCAACCGAACCCCGACGAGCGGTGTCCGGACGAGGACGCCACCAAAGCGAGGCGGGTGCCACCCCATCGATGGGAGGCAGGGTATGGTCCCCGAAGCCCCGGGCCGTGGGGACAAGACGCCGGCGCCGTCGCTGGGTGGGATGCGGGAAGGAGGACCGTGCCGTGAGCCCTCACGGTGGCCGCTAACCCCGTGGAGCCGAACTGGAGGATCATGGCGGCCGGAAGTGACGCGGCGGGAGAAGCCATCGGAGTGGTGGATCGCCGCAGCGCTGCCCCCTACCGGCGCGCCAACCGCGCGGGTCTGGTGTCGCGGCGACCACGGATCAGTAATCGACTGGCTAGTGCGTTCTCCGAATGGCCTAGCTCTAGGGACAATGACACAAGATTTATACTGGTTCGGGGCAAAATCAGGCTCCCTAGTCCAAAGGTGATCACTATCCGAGCTCAAACGCCGCATCGGGGTGCGTACAAGCGGATCGAGAGAGGGAGTAGACTCCCAGGTCTCTATGATTGAGGCTAGCGCCGATATGAGGGTGAGTCAGGGTGTTTGAGTGCGTTATCTCGCCTCCTTTGACTGAGAGTCCCTGCCCCTCCTTTTATAGTGGCAAGGGGAGCAAGACATATGAGCTCTCTGAGTTGAGGTGGGAGTGCATAGGACAAGGAGCCATGGAGCGGCGGGTAGGTGAAAGAGCCCTTCGAACGAGCTCGTTGATTGGCCAGGAGTTCTCTTCGAGCTCTCGGTAGCTTTGGATGTCGGAATCAGCCGTCGTCGTACGCGGGAATCTGGGCTGGGTGATGATCATGTGTCACTCTGTCTTCGATCGTAGTTGGAAGCCGTCTCTTCGGCATGGGAGGGGCGGCCATGCTGCTGACGCGGAGATGCGCTCCGCATGCATCCAGAGGGAGACGCAGCGCAGCTGTTGGATGCGAGGGGATATGGCGAGGGAGCTCTCCGGGCGAGCCTTTTGGCCGGGCAGGAGTCGTCTTCGAGCTCTTTGGAGGCCTGGATGTTAAAATTGGCCGCCGCCGTACGCGCGAATCGGGGTTTGGGCAGTGGCCTGGCGTCGTGTAGTCCTTAATCGTGGTAGGAACCGATCCCGTCGACATGGGCGTGGCCATACCATGGATGGGGCTTGGCGCACGCCGACCGTACTTGAGGGAACTGTGACGACGCTGTTGGAATTGACGGGGTATGGCGATGTGATGGAAAGGGCTTTCTTCTGTGTAGCTGTAGCGCTGCGTGGCTACAGTACTTGTCAGGGAGTAGTTGGCCAACTCCGTACTTGCTGGCTTCGCGCGGAAGACAGGCGAGCTCTTCCGCCGTCGCGGGATTCGCCGAGCTCGAGCTCGGGCGAGGCGGGGAAGAGGTCCTCGCGGTAAAGGTCGTCGCCGTAGTGCGGATGAGAGCTCACTCGGGAGAGCTCGCCGAGGTGAGGATGCGCCCCTTGGTTCTGAGAGCTCATGCGCCGCCGGTCCGGCAACGGCGAGCTCATCCACGAGCCTGAGCTCTTTGGAGGATAGTGAGCTCTTCGCGTTGGTCGAGCGGGCTCTTAGCTTGCCGATGTCGAGCAGGAGCTCATCCTTAGCGCCCCGAATATCGATCCCCACAACTGCATTTTTGGATCCGAGCTATGTGGAGCTCGCCAAACACGCCCTAAGATTGCCGAGGAAATCTAAAACATGGAAACAAAGATTGCACTGAGCAACTCTACGCCACACGTAGCAAAATTCGAATCAGTCGTGCTATTTTTGTGTGAGCAACAGCAACCTTGCTAGCTAGCGAGAATAGGATTATTTAATTTGCTTGAATACCTAACTAGCAAGAATAGGATTATTTGCTAGAAAACCAATCTACAATAGATTAGTGGACTACTGCTATCGACTAATCAGAGATGCTAGTACATTTCTTTTCTACAGAGGAGAGGGAGCAAGCGAGGTGGACGGCGTACGACCCAAAATTTCCTGGATGCTCTCTAACCAGGAGATGCCGACAAAACCTACAATCCCTATTAGGACATATGTAGCTGTAAACAGACATAAGTTGAGCACATAAGCGCCGGCGAGCGGATACTGCCTCTGGACGGGATGCCATCCTTTCAAGTGACAACGCTGGCACATGAATCTCCAGACTGTGTGGCGTGACGACTTGGCACGGTGACACATGAATCTCCAGACGGTGCGCGACGTCCTCACCGGTTCGATCCGCGACATGATGAAGATACTCAAGACAACGATGCACGCGAAGATCACCGGAAACCCGTAGCGATAGACCGCCTTCGTGGTCGTCACAGCATCCAGCGCCGCGTAGAACGCCAGCATGAGGCAGATGAGCGACGCCCATATACACTGCAGCGCCGCGGCGAAGCTCTTCCACGATCCGGCAGCGCGCGACGCCTTCCCGTAGACGAGAAGGATCACCGCGACCACGGACGCTGCCACCGCGGAGATGTCCAGGACCAGGAAGCCCTTGAAGACGAGTCTGTCCTCGAGGTTCGCCTCGCCCGTTTTTCGCCGTACCCACCGGGCATGTTGAACCGGCGGCGAGCGCGGCGGTGGCGATGAGCACGGCCACCACCGCGAGGCTGTCGGAGGTCTTCTCGATTCCCCGCGATATGCTGTCTTGACCGCTCCACGGCTTCAGATGGTCCTGCCTTTGCGGCCGGAGCTGTGCCCCGAATGCGACCAGCATCACCACCAGTTTTACCGTGGTGAAGACGCTTGTCGATCCGGCGGCGAGATCCAACGCCGTGTGCCCGTCGTTGTTCACAACGTCAACCCTTACCTTGCCCTTCCGTAGCAGGGCCTCCACGACGCGCGGCGCGCCGGCGGCCACCGCGAGGTGCAGCGGCGTGTTCCCGGTTTGTCCTGCGCGTCCAGGAGGCCGCGCAGCATGGGGTTCTCGATTGCCAGAGATACGACCGAGTGGCGGTACTTCTCCTTTGCGACCGAGTCGCTGCTCTCCTTGGCCGCGGCGTGCACGAAGGTCCCGCCATTGTTGTCGCGGAGCTCCGCGGCGTCGGGGCACCACTCTAGAAGCTCCTTGACGACGCTGTGGTGACCCATCCGCGCCGCGACGTGGAGGGCCGAGAGGCCGTCGGAGTCCTTCTTGTACACCGTTCTCGGAGGCGCCGCGCGGAGGATCGCGCGCACGACGTCGCTGTCTCCGTCGGACGACGCGAAGTGGAGCGGGCTGCTGCCGCGGCCGTCGACTTGTTCCGCCAGAGCCGGTCTCCATTCCAGGAGCAGGTCAACCATTTCTGCAGGCAATGAAATACTGATCATAAAGTTGAAGCCACAATATCGATCCACGAAGAAGACAGTGAGACACGCAACTAACCTGAGCTCTTGAAGACGGCAGCGTGCAGAGCGTTCTGCGAGCTCGGCCCGACAGCCGACGCGTCCCTGCACGCAGTAACAATAGCCCTGACTGCTTGCACCGAGCTGCTCATTACCGCCAGGTACAGCGGCGACACGCCGGCTTTGTTCAGCTCGGCCGCCAGCTTGGGCAACGCCGAGACCAGGACCTCTGCCGCCGCGCCATGGCCGTGCCTCGCCGCCAGGTGCAGGGCCGTCTCGCCAGCCTCATTCTTGCATCCCAGGATGCTCTCGCCGCAGTAGTCCTGGCCCTGGGCAAGCTGGACGAGGATCGCCACTGCCCTGACGTGCCCCGCCCTCGACGCGCAATGCAACGGTGTGTCCAGCGCACAGTTCCGGTGAGAGAGGTGGCCCTTGCTGTTCTTGAAACTGACGTAGAGCTCCTGGATCAGCTCGTGGTGCCCTTGCTTTGCAGCCACGTGAATAATGGTATTCCCCTCCGCACTCGCTTCGAGTATGTCACACAGTACGTGCTGAAAAATGCCTGAAACATACACTACACTTGAGGAGCAGCAGAGGCTCCATGCGTGGAGCGTGCCAGCCCAGGTTGCCAGCTGCAGGTTCGAACCCGGCGGCACCCTCATGCCTCCAATGAAGGCAGGGTAGGCGCCACACGTATGTTTCAGCCCCACTAGCTGCTGCTCCTCCATCTAGGGGGTGTTTAGTTGGTGAAATATTTTGGGTTTGGCTACTGTAGCATTTTTCATTTGTATTTGATAATTATTATCCCACCATGGACTAACTAGTCTCAAAAGATTCGTCTCGCACTTTTCAGCCAAATTATGTAATTAGTTTTTTTGTTTACCTACATTTAATACTCCATTTATACGTTAAAAGATTCGATGTACTGTAGCACTTTTTGGGTTCACTTTTCGTGAACTAAACACACCCTAGGTTGTCTATAGCAATAGCTGGAAAAACGGCTTTAACAAACAGTGCCGCTACAGTTATGACTGGTTGGGAACAGTAGCGCAAGAGCCCGCCAGAGCACCAAAGGGGCCGGCCCTATGTTTCATGATGTTCCCTCTTAGGGCGTCCCTAACTGTTTGTAAAATCGCTAGTCAGGATGAGAATTGAATGGTTGCGGAGGAGGGAGAACACCACGTTAGCACCTGCGGACTCGCTAGTCTCACACAGACTCCTAGAAGATTTCCTCTCACGGCCTCTCCGACACCTCATGGAAACGCTGCATGCTTTTCTGTTTATTATTGTTTCCAAGCCAGCGATTTGTAAAGATCATTATGGACGCCCTTATGTGCAAAGAGAACAAAGGGTGCTCAAACTCTACAGTCATATGATTGGTTTAAAGTATGTTTGTAGCCATAAAACCTCTCTTTTTTGCCGATATAACTTTGCTCGTGATCATACACATATAATATATCCGTGCATAGCATAGCAAATACATACGATTAGATTTCTAAACACACCCTCTGTTTTTAAAAATATGATGCCGTTGATTTTTTGTACAAACGTTTGACTATTCGCCTTATTTAAAAATCTAGTGGAAACATGTCAAAATATAATATAAGCTTAAATACTTTTTAATGAAAAAAATAAGTTATAACAAAATATAAGCTCAAAATGAATGGTCACATATCGACTGAAAGTCAACGATATCATCATTATATTTAAAGCTGTTGTTACCAGTGGCATGACGATCTTTGGCCGCAGCTCCGGCGGCGTGTTGTTGCAGAAGCAGCGACATGACCTCCTCCATCCGCCCTCGGTTGGCAGCGCGATACAGAGCGGGGCACATGTCGACCAACCGTGCGGCATCGTTCGTCAGCTGCATCGTCGTCAACGCTGCAACTGCCGACGAGCCACGCGAGGGCGGACGCGCGACCTGGACCACGTGCTGCTGCGGATGCTCCATCCGATCAAGTTCGTTTATTACTCCGCCGAGCTGTGGCTGGTGTGCGTGCGCGAGGTAGTAGGATATATGGTAGAGCGAGCAGCTTCGTGCGTGAATATATAAAGACGAAACCGCTCTAGATCTATCAGCCACAGATGCAGTAAAAGTAAGTCAATAATTCAAAGACTTGACTGATCACTCTCACACTAGCTGGCTGAGTGGCTGGCTAGATGCAGACGATGAGCTAGCCACACCATGTCCAGAGAGGGACCTCCCGAGAATTGCAAGAGAAGACTGACCAGAAAAGGTGGTCATGACGTTACGTTGCCAGAAGAACCCAGAACTCGCAATGTAAACCCGCATTGCAAGAGAAGACTGACCCAAAAAAAGGTGGTCATGACGGTACGCGTTGTCAGAAGAGAACCCAACTCGCAACTATTTTGCCTACTGCCAACGGTAAAGCATGTCATGGATCGTCACCCGCTGGCGATAACACATACTCCCTCTGTCCCATCGACTTTATCACCCCTGGTTTCCGTGCCATCTTATTCGACGCTTCGTCTTATTCAAATTTTTTATACAAATATAATTTATTTTTTTACGACTTATTTTATCAATGAAGATACTTGAATATTGATTATTTTATTTTATGATTTGCATAAATATTTTGAATAAGACGGATGGTCAAAGATGAAGTTCAAAAGTCAAAAACGTCAAAGTCCATGGGACAAAGGGGGAGTACACGCAGCACGGCGTGCGCGCGTAATTTGTCTTCAGAAGTCGTCAAGAAGTCGACGATACTGTGGCCACGGGACTAGGTGGAAAGTAAGGTATATTCTCACTTTTGGAAACTGACCACCGCGACGGAGGGTGACAGGTGGAAAGCAAGCTTCTCACGTTTGAGATGGTCACGTAAGAAAGAAAATATCGTCAATAAACCCCATTCCCTAACCTCGCATGACCCCTTCCCGCGAGAAGCTTCGCCGAATGGATCCCCAGTTTATTTTTTAGACAAAAGGTTTTACCCTGCTTTTAGGAAAGCGAATAGTAGTCTTTTCACAAGAGTGTTAAGGCTGGGATTGCTGGCTAGCCATAGAGAACGTGCACTGTTAAGGGTAGGGGTGACTGCACGCTACCCTCACTTTGTAAAATTGTCGTGAAAGGGTCTCTAGCCTAGTGGTTAGAGCGCCCGAGTAGCACCTAGCGAGACCTGGGGTTCGACTCCCGTGGGGCGAATTTAAACAGGTTTGCATTATTAAAAATTTAAAAAATAGGCCAGGGTTTCCCTTGGCGACTTCGGGTCAAAAACTTTGTAAAATTGTCAGCGCTTAATAAGTCCGAGGACCTACATGCAATTTCGTGAACCGGAGGGGGTCGGATAGAAAAATTCCTCATCCAACCTCCTCTATAAATAGAACCCAACAGAAAGGGGGAAGGGGGACTTCGGACTTGCCATTAATTTAGCATTCCTCTTCCACCCTTTCTTTCCTAGAGCCTGAGCACAACCTTTACCCCGGAGAGGATACCTTCACCTCGTCTGGAGACGGTACCTTCTCCACAGCCGGTGAGGATATAGCCAGAGGCCTACGTACCAACAGTGGCGCCGTCCATGCGGATCGACAAAAGAAAAAAGCACAAGCACCCGCGAGGGTCCGTTGCACGGAGGTCTAAGAGCGCCCGACGTGCGAAGGTAATCGTCAGGCTACCCTCATCGGACTGAAAGCTACACCTTCGTCTGGGCCCGAGCAACCCTTGTCGACGTCAAGTGTGAGGCACTTTCGTCGGCCATCAGATTGGAGCAACCTCTGGTGCAAGCGGCACCCTCGCGCCTAGAAGGATCGAGCAAACCTCCGCTCGGTCGTCCTGCGTCAATCAGCCAACCTTCATCCAAAGTGTGCCGCGCCTCCGCCTATCGGAAGGGGGCCTCTGTGGTTCCAGGCCCTGTGGTAGCAAAAGCTAAGAGCAATCCACCCATCCAGATTTCTACAAAAATCCGCTTTCATGGTTCTTTGAACCTGTGCTGCAGTGCTTCATCATCTGTCCACATACTATTGCCTCATGTATGCTCATGTGTCTCCCTAGAGACCCGTCGATTGCTCTTACAAGGTTCTTCATTCTTCCACAACAACAGCCTACGCGACGGTGCGAGGTGCAGCCCCTAGGAGGGTCTCACAGCGGAGCTACAAAAGCTCCGCCCGCTCCAACGAGGTCCGGTCCCGTGTCCATGTGCAAATGACGTGGGTAACTACGTGGACGAGCTCAAAGGCTCCACCGCACCGCATGGAAAACGCGGTGTCTAAAGCTTCGGAAGGGTACGCGTGTCGCCACGAGGGGTTCACCAGACTCGGGCTCCGGCCCGCATAAGCAAACCTGGTGCTAACTTTTATGTTGTAAAAATCGCTTTCACGCAACGCGGATTCGAGTGCACACCGCATAGAATTTTTGGGTCTTCATTCTTCAACCATGGGCTTAACGGTGAACCCCGAACCCGAATGTGTTGTCCGGCACCCCGAATGCTTACTCGGCCATCATGCATTCTCGAGTCAGACCACACTACTATAGAAAGCATTTGTAGCAATGCCACATTTTTTGGGGGCGGCTCACTCTATAGCCGCCCTATAGTGGTCGCCCGCCCTGCAGAAGCCGGCCTGCCCCTACAAATGGCACGCAAAGAGGGGCGATCGGTGATACAAACCGCCCCTACAAATTGACCCATTTGTAGGGCGGCTCAATCACAAGCTACCCCTACAGTGGTCTGTAGCTATAAATGCTGCAGCGACCTTTTTCCTTCTCGGGTTACTGATTCCAACCCGAGCAAAAAATGAGCATTTGGATCTCTTGAGGAACACTAAGTTGAGATGCAATAATGCCAGTACTTGTCTGATGTGTTGCAGGTGTTCTTCCCAAGTTTAGCTATATATCAAAATATCATCGAAGAAGACCAAAACAAATTTTCGTAGGTAACGGTCGAGAATGTCATTCATGAATGCTTGGAAGGTGGAGGGAGCATTGCACAGACCAAAAGGCATGACCAAGAATTCAAAGTGGCCGTGGTGGGTTCTGAAGTCTATTTTCTCAATGTCATCTGGGTGCACACGTACCTGATGGTATCCTGATCTGAGGTCCAATTTGGTGAAGTATTTAGCTCTTTCGAGTTCATCAAGTAATTCATCAATAACCGAAATCGGAAATTTATCTTTTAGTGTGTTGTCGTTGAGGACACGATAATCAACACAGAAACGCCATGACCCATCCTATTTTTTTTACAAGTAACACCGGTGAGGGGAATGGAGATGTGTTGTACCCGATGATTCCTTATGTTAGCATAGATTGACATTGTTTTTCTGGTTCATCCTTTTGAATCGAGGATAACGGTACGGTCAAGCGGTGTTGGCGTGGATGGATCCTTGAGATGTATCCTGTGGTCATATCTCCTTTTGGGCGGTAATCCTTAGGGTTCCTGGAAAAGCGGCAAGAACGCTTGTAGAAGGTTGTCAATGGATTCGGATGTATTCATTGTGTGTTAGGCATGGTTGTTCAGGAGGTTTGCTCCGGCTTGTCCGTAGGATCTAATGCCAATTGTGCCAGAATTTCATGGTCAAGTTGTTGAAATCCCGGATGATTGGCCCTAGGGAGCTTAATGAATTGATGCCTAGAACAAAATCATATCCTCCTAGTTTGATGCTGTAGCAGTCAATGATGAACGATTCTCTGTCTATCTTGATTGGTAGGCTATTGTAGATGCCTACGTTGGAGATTTGGTCTCCATTGGCCATTGCGACTTTAATTGACCGTGGAGCAGGAGTTCTGCTGTATCTAAATCTATGAAGGTGTGTGTTGAACCTGAATCAAGGAGTGCAAGGAAGTCTCGCCCATTGAGTTATAACTGAACCTGCATTGTTTGACTGGTGGTGATCCTTGTTACTGCATTGAGTGAGATCTGTATTTCCTGATCAATTGGCTGTGTTTGTTGGTCAAGCCGTGCGGCTGGGGTCTGTGGCTCAAATTTTCTTGCCAGATACATTGCTGTTTCCATATCTTTCAGTTGCTGGAGCTGGATGTCTATCTGTAGTGTTGATGCTAGCCCTGCTGTGTAGAGCATGACTTGCTGAGCAGTTGAGAGACCTGTTACCTTGTTTAGGGTTAGGAGGAATTGGTTGGTATATTTGTCTAATTCTCCTAAATGACGAGTGTTGGTGAGGTTGACGAGGTGGTTGTGATGGAGACGTGGACCAAACCGTTTGTCGATTGCCTCGAGAATGGCAACAAAGCTGGGGTGGATCGATTTCTCGCTCCCATCTGATGAACCAGGTTAGGGCATCCCCTTGAAGATGGAATGCTACTAGATGCATATGGTCATCTGTTTTTGTGTTTTGGGAAGCGAAAATTTTGTTGCATTTGTACAGCCATTGAGACAGCTCCTTTGTTCCACTGTATTCAGGAAAAAATAATTTGTGTTGGATGGACTGTCGTTTCGATTGAGGTTGATCACCTTGGTTGGGTTCCTTTGGGATCTGCTATTGGTCTGGTGCTGTCAAAGTAGATGGTGGTTGGACGAGTGGTGGTGGTGGTGGTGTTTGGATCTCTCGGGGGTGTTGGAAGGAGCGGTCACTTGGGTGGTGGTACATACTTCTATTCCGCTTCCTGTCGATCTAGAAAAAAAAATTGGCGAACATCCTCTCCCATTGGTCAACGATGGCCAGAGGTCCTCCATGGAGCTGATTGCAATGTGGTTACGGACACCAATTGTCACGGTCCAAGTCTCCTTGCTATGAGCAAAGGGGATTGGGAGCCTCTCAAGAGCAGATCGACGGCAGAAGCAGGTCGAATGGCGGCGGCGCTGGGCGGCTAGGGCAGGCCGGACCAGGGCGGCGGCCTTCTCTAGGGCGGCAATGGCAGATGGCGACGGCGAGCCGTGGTGCAGCAGTGGTGGTGGTGTCGGGAGGGGCGGCGGTGATAGGGAGAAGAGGAAGGAAGGGCAAGCAGAGGAGAGAAGAGAGAGAGAGAGAGAGAGAGGAGAGGATAAAGGGTTTAACCCTAAACTTTGCTTGCCTTTCTCCTTAATCGTTCTCCCTTATATATAAGGGGGTTACAATTGTTAATGGGCTTGGTCCATGAGCCTATCCTCCCATAGAGGTCTTTATCTATAACAGCTGGGCCTATCGCCCCTCACTAATTAACTAGCCCGTTGCCATGTTCCGACGACGGCCTCGGGTTAGGGTCCTGCCAACTGTGACAGACGCGCTTAGCCATCTTGGCCTGCTACAGTCGTCGCTGGCATCGCAGATTAAGAGATTGGGCGGGCGTTCAATACAAAGAGAGGGAGGAGGAGGATCCATGATCCGGCATTGGCTGTAGTCACCTTTAATTTGCATGTTCTTCTTAGTTTTCCATTACACTCCCCTCAATAACGGTTATATTATGTTGTTGATCTACCACCGATGGTGATGGAGGTGTGGCTGCTTGGATAAGGCTCGTCTTAATGGAGAGTTTCATAGCGTAGTTTCTAAGACTATCATTTTGTATAGAATGAAATCAAGCACCGTTGATAATACTCATTTTCAATAGAGAGTTTTATTCTGTTGGTTTATAGATATTTAATTTTATGACTCTAATAAAACTCCATTGAGACTAGGCTAACTGGGAAGGACATGAGCGCAAGATCTAGGAGCGGGCCGAGATTGTGGGTGGGTAAAGACAGCGGGTCCACCGTGGCATGGGTGAGAAAATGGAAAAAAAAAAAATGGTCAGAATACAGATTCATGTGTCCACGTCCAATACGAAGTTCTCGAAGCTTACGCGTTTGTGTTCAATTATTGAGATTCAACCCAAGATGATAAGCAGACAGCCTTGCGCTGTGCAGCAGCCGTCATGCCATTTCCTTCCGCAATCAATCTGGTAAGGTCTCGTCCTTATGAAACTATATAATTTTTAAAATCCATTATCAAAGTTAGAAATATTTGACATGAATAACTAAAGTGACAAAAAGGCCTCAGGCTGTGTTTAGTTCCATTTTGCAGTGTTGTAAAATGTCACATCGGACATTCCCGCACATATTTGAGATACTAAACGTTGACTAATTACAAAATAAATTATAGATTCCGTCTCTAAACGACGAGACAAATTTATTAAGCCTAATTAATCTATCATTAAAGCATGTGCAACTATTGCAGTTTAGTGTCTAATCATGGCCTAATTAGGTCGTGATTTACAAGCTAATGGTGCAAATGATTTTTTTCGTCTAGATTTAGTGCTCCATGCATATGCCGCAATATTCGATGTGATAGTTTTTGGAAGTTTGAAGAATGGAACTAAACAAGGCCTCAACGGATTTGGAAATATTGAAGGTTCCTAATTTAAAATTATTTATTAGTGTTTTCTTATTTTCTTTTAAATCCATCACCGTAGATGTGGAAAAAAATTCGTGGCCCCGGGTGTTTCACCATTTGTAAAGGTCCTTTGTTAGATCCATCCGTCAGATGCATAGCAATTAACTGAACTAGGAGAATACCCCGCGAAGTTAAGGCGGGATTTTCTTAAAAATTATAATACATAGCATCTTCAACATTGACAGCTCTTAAAAATTATATTACATAGCACCTTCATGGAGTAACATGATAGTGTTTCATACATATGAATTACACATAAATATTGGACAGCTCCTATTTCATGGAGTAAGATGATAGTGTTTCATACATATGAATTACACATGAACGTTCCTTATGTATAAGAAAGCACTGCATATATCCATTGTACACACAAACATAAAGTGGAAAATAATAATAGTAGCCATGCCTCATTTCATCGCTGACTTGAAAGATGGACCAAAACTGAACAATTTCATGACAATACACAACAGATGAAATGGTTCAGCTAAACTGGAAGTAGTCCCAATCCTTCATTCTTTTTTGCAACAACCAAACAGTGAGCAGAGCCAGGTCCAAAAGCTCCTCTGATCTGTGTCTGGGCTGTCAAGGACTGCATTCAATAAACATAACGAATGGCTCAGTGGTGCTTGGAAACTTGGATATGAAACAATGAGATAAATTAAGGTATGAGACAGTAGAGAAAATCTACGGTCCTCTATAAGAAACATTTTACAGGATGCAGAAAAAGCTGCAAAAAAAGCATATTCATATTACACTTCTAGTATCTAATAGCCATTGTATACGGCAAATGAGAGCCATGATTAGCAGGTACCTTTGTTTCAGCCGGAAGAAATATTTTATAGCTTTGACCCAGCAGGGATGCTTACCTCAGTAGATTGCTCCAGTAGCATCTGGTCAAAGAGTGGCATGATCAGTTCTCAAACTTGCAATAGTTATGATTGCGCACCAACAGATTTCGTATCCGGTTGAATCCTTTTGACCGCAGCAGTGCTCCAGGTAAAGAAAAAATCACCTCTGTAAGTTGGTGCAAGGCATTTAATGAGATCCTCCTCTATACCCCCAGCACTTGTAACAATAACATCCACCTAAGAGCATAATTTTTCTTAGATAAAGTTAGTGACATTAAAACACTATCTGGTAATGTTAGAAGAGGATATGTCAAGGTATGCTTCAAGCAGACCACTTTACAAAGGGACATCAAAACTTCTTTTCAATCAAAATTTGCAATTTTTGAAACAGAGTTGGAGAATTTACCATGTGATGCTGAGCTAGAAAATGGATTATATCCCGGATGCCAGAAGACACGAGGTTTGAAGTGAAGCCTAGAAATATCTTGCACTTCACAGATTCTCTATATCTAGGGTCAAGTTTAGCTTCATCACAATCCTCAGTGGGCTTCTCATGCGACAACCTCCAATCTAACTTTAGTTGTCATATTCTTTGTGTGGTGAAATCTTTGGTGCACCGCCATCACAAGACAAATATATTATCAACCAACCAAGCATCAGGATTCATGTCTGACAGATTCAAAAAAAAGTCTGAAAGCAAGATCATAACATCATATCAAAATATCCGATAGGTCAAAAGAACTCACTACACTACACCAGTTTCAGGGGACGCTGGTCAAATCCACCAAGAAATCTAGAACGAAACACCTAGCACCTTCACTAATCCACTAATCCGATCCACCAGTAATCGATCCCAGCGCATACGGATGAAATACATCAGATTGGAGCCGGCAAGATGATCCAATCTTTGACCGAAATGGCCCCCAAGAAAACCCCACACGGAAGTAGGGATGCGAACCCTATCGAGCTGCGAGGGGAGAAAGTGAGGGCAAAAGGAGGTACCTTTGGATCTGCTCCGTGGTGATTCCGGGCGGCGGAGTCATCGCCGGCGCCTGCGGTTGCATGGGCATCGACGGCAGCAGAGGAGTTGGTTGGTGACGTCGGGCGGAGGAGGTGGAGGAGGCAGCGGAGTTGGTTGGTGACGCCCGCGCCCGCCCTTCCGGGCTTGATAGGGTCCGCTGCTGCTTGGTGGCGGCGCCGGGCCGGGCTCGTCGGCGCCGGTGACGCCGGGGCGGCGCCGTGGCGGCGCTGGTGGAGCGCGGCCTCATCGGATCTCGCCCACGTCGCGGCTGCTCTATTTATCGATTCTAGGGAGGAGGCCAAGAGCGGGGACGTTTCGTTTCCGAGCACGGCGGCGGGAGGAGGCCAAGAGCTAGGGGACGTTTCGTTTCGGGCGGGATGGGTCCGCACGGGCAGAAGCTGCGATGACGTGGTTTCACCAGAAGCCAGAGAACTCCCTAGTGGGGTTCTCTTTATAGGGGTTATAGATATGTGTTAGGTGTAGTTTCAAAAAAAAAAAAAAATGTGTTAGGTGTAAAATCCAATGGAGGGAATATTAGTCGTGTATAGAAGGTTGCTAGGTGAGCTGTATTTTTTTAAATTATTTCGCTCTTTTTTTCTTTACTAGGAAATATGCCCGTGCTTTGCTACGGATGAATACTAAGTTACTGATTCAATATCTACATTTTTGTGCAAAAACTTTAATTATACAATGATTAAAAGTGTAATACTTGGATTCTTGAAAGATTTCTCTAATGATCACATCGGATATGTCATGGACAAACGTTGTTGTAGCTCGTGTAAAGACTGGTTGTAGTGATTCGTAAGTCCAAGTTATAACCGGGACACGAAGAGGCATAAGGGCATTGATGGAAGTAAAAAAATTGTACAAAAAAATTCCATTTTAACTTTAATTTTAAAGATATATAGCATAGTGCCTTGATATGAATTGTGTTGGTTCATTCTATGAAAAATTATGTAGTAAATAAAATAAGTCTTAGAACTTTATTGTTTGAGCCATCAAATCATAGTTTTACATGCTAAGTGATATTTTAAATATAATTTTTCAAATGTCTAAAATATATATCTAACAACCAAAAACATGCACGTGCTACATTAACCATCCATCATTCATAATGATCGATGTACATCATGGTTATCCTATCAATCCTATTAAGGTTCTATAATAATCTAAATTTGATACAATCGATTTCGCTGTAATACTATATAGGAAATATGCCGTGACGTTGCAACGGGAGAAAAAAAAAAACTATTAAACATTCGTATAAAGACATGAATGGTACATATATATATATTTACATTTTATTCTTTTTATAATTATTAATGGTCATTTATTTCATGGTGAACTTTAATATTTTATTACTTTTTATTTTAAAACAATAATATTACATAATTGATGTTCGTTGGACGAGAGATATGGTTAGATATTAGGTTTCAGTCATCTTCAACTCAAACCTAATGCCTGTTAAGGTCAGCTGCCATGGAATAGGAGCTCGTTGTGCCCAGCCGCGGTACTAAGCTGAGTTGCCTCCGCTTGTGAGCTGAATGCTGACGCCCTGCCGCCGGTCGCCGGTCGGCTCTCCGCAGACCACACGTGTTGCCGCCGTTTGGAGGAAGAACAAAAACGCAAACATGGTGAAGATTTGGGAGACCAGATGCATACCCGTATGTTGCCTGGATCGAGGAGGCTGTCTTTCACGCGTTAGCACAGGGCGACGTCGTGGCCAGAAGATGGAAGCAAGCGTCCCTCTCTGATCGCTGTTTTTTTTTTTTTTTTTTGGCGTCAGGACCAAAGGCATCGGCGTTGGCGTCGGCCAGATGCAGCAAACAGGTGTTGACGTACATGTAGCCCATAGTTGAAGTACCTGTTTTCGAAGGGCGTTCACATGCTGGGAGCGTCGCTGCCGATAAGGCCGGCAACCTCGAAACCATGGAACTCGCAGACCCTTGTGACCTGGTCCTGGCAAAGCTGCCGATAAGGCCGGCAACCTCGAAACCATGGAACTCGCTGACCCTTGTGACCTGTCCAGAGTTGCTTGCGAACATAATCCTATTTGATCACGTCTTTGCTTACGGGGATCAAATACTTAGACCCATTTATTTCCGTATTTTCATGTGCTTTCCTAGAGTCCGGTATAGATACGGAAGAGAGGTGAAAGAAAAAACGATGGTGAAAAAAAAAAGTGGTAGAAGTTTTTTGTGCTTTAATAGTAGGTATAGATTTAGCATACTAGATATATAACTGTGTTTTGCACCTAGGCCACGATTTTCTAGACTGAACCTCGGTAATCGAACATGGATGCATGAATTCTGAGGAATTCGTATCGGATAGAAACATATCGATGCAGTCCTCGTATCGCAAACGAGTAGGACGTGGATGCGTGAGCTCCAAGTGTAGGATGCTTTGATTCGGACGCGGACTCATGAGCAAGAATCAAAACTCGGTATCACAGAGATAAGTTTCATCACACCATGATTGAGGCTAGTAGAGGCCCAACTAAGTCCACATTACCTCCCTCAAATTTTGCGAAAGTCCGTTTTTCCTCCCTGAACTCGAAACCGGATAAACCACCTCCCTAAACTTTTAAAACAGTTCGTTTTACCTCCTTGACCGGTTATAAGCTGTTTTCAAATGTGGTTTTGTCTTTTTCTTTTATATTTATTTTGGCTAAATCTTAAAAATCATAAATCATAGAAAAACAATAAAATAGAAAATTCAATTTTATTGGACTCCACATGAGTAGATCTATACAGAAAACATATACTATGATATGCTGTAGTCCAAAGTTTTTGTTGTAGCTTTATATCTATACTGTAATTAAATAGAATAATTCATAGCTGCAGCTTTTATGGTCCAATTATGGTGAATTTTTTATGGTGGGCTAACTATTGTATGCTTAAACTACAGTAAAAATTTTATACTTATTGGATCATGTATAACTTAGTTATTGATTTATTTAGGCTAAACCTAAATAAATTTAAATAAATCAATAACTAAATAATAAATGATCCAATGAGTATAAAATTTTTATTACAGTTTAAGAATATAATAATTATCCCACCATAAAAATTTTACCACAATTAAAACCATGAAACTGTAGCTATGTATTATTCCAATTAATTATAGAAAAATATAGATTTAAAGCTACAACAAAAAACTTTATACTAAAGCATACCATATTATATATTTAATGTGTAGATCTACTCATGTGGAGTCTAACAAAATTAGATTTTTTATTTTATGATTTTTCTATAATTTACTATAATTTTTTTAAATATTTAGACGAAATAAATAAAAAAAAGAAAATAGACGAAATAAATAAAAAGTAAAAGACAAAAACCGTATTTGAAAACCACCTATAACCGGTCAGGGAGGTAAAACAAACGGTTTTAAAAGTTCAGGGAGATGGTTTACTTGGTTTTAGAATTCAAGAGAGAAGAAGCGGACTTTTCGTAAAAGTTGAGGAGGTAATATGGACTTTTTCCATAACCAAATCCCCTCCAGATGATGCTCACAGGTCACAACTTGGCTTGAGGGGCGAATTGCTTCACGAGCCAGGGCTTTAAGCCCATAATAGTATGAGCAACGTAAGCAGGGCCCAGCAGGCTTATGAACCAATCACTAGGCAGGGTTGAAGCCCATGAGCAAAAGGTCCGCTGCACCTGTGCAGGTCCGTCACAGAGACATGATTTCTTATGTTTATTTTTGTTTTCTGAGCCCATGAAAAAAGAGGCCCACCCACCATACCAAAGCAAACAACAGAGATCACCTGTGTATGGACGTGTACAGTAGAAGATATAACTGACGATTAAAATGTCCAGCCGCAGCAAGCTGTGGACGATCATCCGATAAAAAAAAAAATTTAGTTACATTAAACATGGTTGGTTAGTTATATCTTATCACCCAATAAGCAATTCCCAGCTTTTGTTTTTATTGAGGAAATTTCCCATCTGGATAGCTCCAATTGATGGTCTCGACTTGGCGTGCTTGGCCGATGGATCCCTATATCAATTGGACAAAGAAGACAAATAGAACAAAAAAAAAAAGAATACAAAGAAGACAAATAGAAAAGAAAATTTTTAAAAAATACAGAAAAAAAAATTAATAGGGGTATACACATTAAAAAAAGACAAAAAGAATAAGATTAAAAAAAAGTTGAGTCCACAAGGACTCATTCCTGGGACCTCATATAAATTATAAATATCGGTCTTTACCACTGAACTAATGACAAAATTGTTTTAGTGGTTTGTCTTTTTCTATAAATTTTATCATCTCGAGCTTTGTATTCAAGCGGAAGAGCTCTGCATCTGGACCACTAAACTATCAGGCGCTTGGGCCAGCCCAACGCGGACTGCCCAGCGTGTGGAGGGTGGACGACGGCCCAGGTGAGTCATGGAAGTGATTTTTTTTAAAAACAAATCAAAAAAAAAAAAAAAGCTCTAGGAGGTGATTGAACTTGAGATCGAACGTTTCTGAGTTAAAAGCTCTACCGGACTCTTCCGCGCCTTATCCCGTGCTACAGTAAAGAGAGGGCTAAAAGCAGCCGACTCGTTTCTCACCGGAGTTTTTCGCTGGTCCCCTCGTCCCCTCGAAGACTCCGCGGGTCGCCGGGCGTCGGGGGCGGGGGATCCGACCTCCTCTGGTGAGTATGTATAGAGTAGGTAGTTTGTTAGCTGTTTTGGTTTGCTCGCCGGTTCCGATCCGGTTCTTCATCGGTGGCGCCCGTTGCGCTGGCGTCTTCTCCGGCGACCACGTGCGGGCTCGTGCCCGGCGCGAGGTCCGCCCTCGCGGTTGCGCTGGTGCAGCTCAGGGGCAATAGCCTCCGGCGGCATCGCCCTGCACGCTGCGCTGGCTCGGACCGGCAGTTAGCGGCGTCGCTGTGGTTGCCTCGTCTCCTTCTCCTTGGCCTTGGTGTGGGGGTCTTCTCCGGCGATGGAGTCGACATCCGCGATTTTGAGGTCCAAGGTCCGTTTTTTGCTCGCCGTCCGTCGATGGCGGAACTAGGTCGCGGTCCGGGCGGCGTCGGGCGACGCGGAGGTGCTTGGCGGCGCTGTGGAATAACGATTCGCGACCTCTCCTTCGCCTTGATGGCGTTCTTCTCGGCGCTGGGCGGCAGGTCGGCGAGCCCCCGCATAGGAGACCGGGTCGTGGCTTCATCGCCTTCGCCGGATGGTGGTGTTGCTAGTCTCTCTTCTGTTTGGGGTTTGTACAGGGAGTTCGTCGTCGCCGTGGCTTTGTCCGGTTGTCCGCCAGCGACGACAACAGGGAGGACCTCCGCTTCGTGCAAGGTCTGCGGTCGTAGGTGGAGGAGCCTTTGTATTTCTTTCCGCCATGGCGGAGATGCGGGGTTCCCGGTTCGGGGTGTCAGGGGTTCTTCCCCGGCCGACATCTTTGCAAAAGATTATGGCTTTGCCCGCGTAAGCGGTTCACAAAGCGGCAGGGCTGGAACTTTTAAAGCTCGCGAGACCGCGATGATACATCCTCGAATCAAGGTGAAGCGGTTTGGTTTGGTTTGGTTGTTGCGTCGGAACAGTGGTTTCCCCTGCCCGTATTTGTACTCGGATGTTTTCCTTACTTAATACAGGTATGGCTTGTCAAAAAAAAAAAAAAAAAAAAAAAAAAAAAAACTCTACCACTGAGCTATGAAGTCTTTAGTTGCTATTCAGTTTTTCTATTTTTATTTGAATGTTTAACATTTGGTTCCTGATTTTTACCAAAAGAAAACAGCAAAATAAGTGTGACAGAAGTGTATCGAACCTGCCACCTCGGATGAGAAAATTCGGCAACTCCACTCCGGCTAGCACTCTGATTGTAAAGGCCCGGCTCATTCTTTTTGTACGTATATATGCACGTATATGTTCAAAGTATGAAAATCCTAGAGTTGAGCCACGCAAAAAAAATTTTTAATACTCTGAGAAATCGAGAACATGAATCACAAGGTTTTTTTTTTTTTTAATCTGTAGTCAAAACTTGTATCTAGTCTTTCTCCCCTCATATTATTTTTTTTTTTCCTATTTTTTTTTCTAAAATCATTCTCTATCAATTTATTGTGTTTATAGGGATATTATTTTGTCCATATTTTCATGGGACTTTGTTTTATCAATTCAACATTTGAATTTCCAAAAAATGGTGACTTCAAACAACATTTTGAAATACTAAATGACTTCAAATGAACAAGTTATGAACATAAGAGTTGTAAAACTCATGAGGATCTACGACCTTTATTTTGGTTATTTCTTCATCCGAGAAAGTGATGATAACATTGTTCACAAAATTTATATTTCTCTCATATGGTTTTAAGAAACTATAAGAGATATGTAAAATATGTGAACAATGTTACTATCACTTTCTCGGATGAGAAAATGACCAAAATAACATTTGTAGACCTTGATGAGATCTACAAATTTTTGCCTGATGGCTAGAGTTAGAAGCTCATATACACATGCAGTGGCGTTTCAGAGCTGTTGACTATGGTGCTTTTGGCCAGTCATAGGTATCTAATAATTTAATCTTCCAACCACAGAACTAGTTAATGTGTCACACGATACATGAAAGTTAGCTGTCAACTAGTTAATTTAGGTAAAATCAGAGAACTAAAGATTTATGTAACAGAATTTTCATGGGCATGTTTGCAGTGGCGGAACCGGGGGGGCTGGCGGGGGCCATGGCCCCCTCAAAAAAAAAAAAATTTAGTACCCCTTTATAATTAGCGAGATATATTGACCACCTCTTTAAACTATATTCTCATATTTTTCTTTTTTATGTATTGCTACTGCATGCGTAGTTAATTATTAAATTGTCATAGTCATGACTAACTAGTATATACTTAAAATATAACGACAAATTGTTAGATTTTTGAACCGGTAAACATTTGTGTGGAGGGCTGGCCCCCGAAATTTATCTCCAGTTCCGCCACTGCATGTTTGGCATACATAGCAACAACAGCTGTGTGTGGCTGCTATCCTCATTAATTGACATTGCCCAGAAACTGCCGAACCCAACTTGCTTGGGACAAAAGGCTATATATATTGTTGTTGTTGCCGCCCAGAAACTGTCTTTAGTGTCTATAATTGACTTTGTTTTTTTGTTGTGTGTGTTTCTATCTACAGGCTTAAAGTGTTGAGAAGTGAAAAGATGACCTTGCTATTGATGGATAAACCAGTTCTTGACCATCTGGGTATACATGTTTGCACAGCCTATGAAGACCTTACAATCTATGCCATACTGTCTAGTTGGATGTAGTCGACTCCCTGCAAATATTTGTATGGTGCATTAGTTTTTCACAAAACAATCTAGCTAGGATTTGGTGATGAATGACTTGTGAAACTTCCTGTAATGATCGGTTTAGATGTCTAATTACTATTGTTATTAAAATGTATGTGGTTTATTATTTATTATGATTCTTTATATGGGTTTGGGTTGGAATATCAGGTGCAAATGGGCTGAAATATTACTGGGCCTATATGAAAAAAAAAAATAAACAGGGTGTTAATAATTGGGCCAAAATGGCTAGCTGGCCCATAGGCTAGTTGGGCTTAGTTCAATTAGAATTGTAAGACCAGCCCATGGGTCAATCGGGCCAAATTCGTTTTATGACAAATATTTTTGTCATACTACTACTTGTGCCACGTCATACGCCACATCATACACATGGACACTTGTCATCATCCTATCTACTATATTATGACAAATATAGTGACAAATATCGCAGTGACAAACTACACAATAGTCACTAAGATTAGTGATAATTGGATCTGATAGTCACGGAAGGGGTTTAATGACCCACCTTCTGTGACAACCACCGTATAGTCACAGAAGGGGGTACAATGACAAGAAAAAGACTGTAATTGTCACAATCAATTAGTCATAGAAGGCCTAAACTCTTGTAGTGGTAAGAGGCCTGCCACTAGAAGTAGTTGCATCTAAACATAATTTATAACTATTCCATATGAAGTTGGATTAAGCCAAAATTTAAGTCAAAATTATACCCTTGATGCGATCTTTATAGCCCTTGGTGCCCACCCTCTAGGACAATAAGAAGACAGAAGCTGACATTGAGTCTATGCCAATGCTCTAGAGTTGACTGAGAAGCTAGGTCATGATGGAGTGCGCTTCTACGTTTATCAATTTCTATGTAAGGTTGTGAGTGGGGTGCTGTGGAGGTGCAGGCAAAAGCCTTGACGGTGATCTTGACAACAGCGACGCATTTGGGCAACATTTCCCTTTCTGAAGGTATTGTTATGGCAATCCGCACCACTCATGTCCACGGATCTCTAGGTGAAAGCCTAGCCTCGGATTTTGAGGTGCTCAGGTGCGCATAGGGTTGAAGGTTACAGCCTTATTAAACCAGCCTTGCTTGTCCCGTCGACTTGGATGGTGGTAGAATCGCGGGTCGGTGGAACCAATCATTAATTGAGCTGCATCATCCCCTTTCCTCGATGGTTGGTTTAGGTATTTCCAGCTGGTCTCTACATTGCTTTGGAATTTTCTTCATGGTCCCTAAAGCGTGCAGGTCCCAAAGGTTATTCCTTACTTGTTGCATGTGGTAACGTACCTCGTAGTACATAGTAGTAGCAAGAAAAGAAACTATATACATAATATACTGTATATGTACCGGCAAAACTTTCATTCGCAGTGGATGTCATGTCAGTGAGCTTGCACGGTAGCTTATATGCATGCAAGGCGCCGGCCCGGCCGCGCCACGCCACTACCACGGGCAACCAAATCAGCTAGCAATTGTTTGAATAGCTTACGGTAAGTATATTGGTAGGGCTGGACAAAATGCTCGCAACTCCTTAGCTTGTTCGACTTGACTCATCAATAGTTCGGCTCGACTCGGATCGTTTATATTTTTCAATGAGCTGAGCCAACATTCTAGCTCGTGTCATTAATAAGCTAGCTCGCAAGCCTAATAAGCCAAAGCGCACATTCTTTGATTTGCAATTTTGCATGCAGCACATGGCGAGCACAACAACCTTGATGTCAAGAATGGAAGCACATATTGGCTATATTTTGCAGATATTGAATAGTCTCTGTTTTCCACAAGGATGGATCGATGCACATGGACATTAAAAGACCAAAGATGACGCTACACTTGTTGCTGCATAATATGCATATGCCCTTGAACATCTGTATGTTTGTGAGTTTGTCACTGGGTGGATGCTTTGCCACCGTGCCTATGTCTTTTCTGTAGGCAACCATTACATTGATGTCTTTATTTCTCGCAAGTTCAGTCTGTTAGCTAGGGTTTTGGGGTTGAGGGTCCCTCTCCCGTCACTTTTTTCTTTTTCCTGTTAGCAGCTTATCCCAGCCATGTTGATCAGAGTTGGGCCAGCGATTTGACTGAAGGCAGAGCCACTCTTGCGGCAACTGGATCCGGGGTTCCTGAACCCGATTGTGCAGGTGATGGATTCTCCAGCTCCAGGTGTTGCGGGCAGCAGCTTGTCGCGGAGCTTGAGAGTGGCTATGCCCTGACCTCGAGGCGAGTTCCTGATGTGTTGGTGTTGGACAGTTTCTGCGTATAGTTGTGAGGGATGCTGTGGAGGTGCTGGCGAAAGCCTTGATGGTGATCTTACCGGTCTTGACAATGGCAGCACCTTAGGGCTACGTTTCCTTTCCTGAAGGTGTTGTTATTGCACTCCACAGCCCTCCTGTCCACGGATCTCCAGGTGAAAACCTTGCCTCGGATTTTGAGGTGGGTGGCATTGTCGTCTTTCGGCGTTTTTGTCCTGGAGGGTCTTGGAGGTCCTTCTTCATGCAATGCTGACCGGTGGGTTTATGTTACCCCACCTTTAGGGTGGTCGAGCTTCAAATTTGTGCAAGGTATATTACATGTTGTCTTCACTAGGGCAAGGCAGTCAATTGTGGAAAGATTTGACGTTGGAATGCTAAGACAAGTTTGGGTAACGTTAGATTAGGATAGGTAATTGAGTCTCGTTTCTTTGTATGCCTTAACTTTGTATCACCGTGTAGTGAACTGTGGTCTAAGCACCATGAATCTGTGTTAAACATCCATGTATATGTTGAGTTAGAGTTTCCATTTAACGATGGAAAATTGGATAATTTTGAAGCATATATACAATAGTATGTTTTCTACATATATTTCCTTGTAATGACAAATGTAGACAATTTAGATGCAAATTTAGGAATTAATTTATATTATTCTTAATAAAAAAAGATGTGTGGATAATTTAGATGCAAATTAGGGGTTACATTAGATTATTTTTTACAATAGCATAAGTCAATAATTTTGATGAAAATTAGGGGGATTGTTTTAGGTTAGTTTTCCTAATGGCAGAGGTGCTAATTTGGATGCATTTAAGGGATTACATTGTATTTTTTTTTTCAAGGTAAGGGCAAGTAATTTTACTACAGAGAATAAAATAGATCCAATAACTATTATTATCGAAGATTATTAGAGTTTAGTGGATTGATGGTTAGATGCCTTTTGTCTTTATGAGATTTTTTTTTCGATTCATCTTGTTTCTGATGTGTCTCCTAAGGATTAACATGGACTCTAAAAGCAAGTATAAGTTGTTGCATGGTTCATGCATCTCATTTCGCTTGTGTAGATAGATAGATAGATAGATAGATAGATAGATAGATAGATAGATAGATAGATAGATAGATAGATAGATAGATAGATAGATGTACATACTATATAGAGAAACAGAGTTCATGACTGTATACATTACAATGGTACACACGTAGACATGAAACACTTATCCTTGCCATCGCGCACATCATGATAGCTCAATCAAAATATTGTTAATTGTTGGTTAGTATGTCTAAGGGTGTCATCGTTTTGTATGATGCTCTGCAATAACATTGTCGCAATTGATTACTCCCTCCATTCCTTTTTATAAGACATAGTCTGACATGACATAGTCTTCTAAATTACACTTTGATCATTTATTTATTTTATATTATATTGTTTGTACTTATAAACTTATGATAATTGGATAGTAAAGATTTAATTGCAAAACTACTCCCTCTCTGTCCCCTGAATAAATAGATTTCTTGAGTTGTCTTAAGTCAAACTTTTAAACTTTGACCGAATTTCTAGAAAAACCTGTTAAGATTTATAACATCAAGTTAGTATCATTAGATATACCATAGAATATAATTTCATAATGTGCTTATTTTTATGTCATAGATGTTGTTACTCTTTTCCTATAAAGTCAGTCAAACATAAGATAGTTTGACTTGCATGGATTCTAGAAATTGATTTATTTAGGGGACGGAAAGAGTAACCATATCAAGGATATATTATAGTAATTAAAAACTGTTAGTTAAATTATTGGTGAAAGACTTTAAAATTTAAATATTGATATATGTATTATTTCATTTCGTGGAAGGCCGGACGAGTGCATGCATGTACCTAGTTATTAATTTAATTATTCTTGCACAAACTAAAGCAGGTCACCGTACCATGAATGCGTCATGCAATTTGTAATACTAGTCCATTAACATGTGCTCTCGCACGAGCTAGAATTATAAAAAAGATATACTATTTAATACATTTGACTAATAAAAAGTTACCTATATTAAATTGTATATTTTCTTAGTTTATTTTTACAAAATAGACATAATAGATGCTTCATAGACTATATATAATTATCATAAACTCATTACTTTTTTACAAGGGACTGACTTATATACCATATCCATATTTTTAATTTGCACGACAGCTCTGTATATTTTAATATGTAGTTAGTTTGAAACCTTACCATTAACTATGGTGACCCTTGTTGCATCACATATTAAATGAAGTCATGAATCTATTTTTTTTTTTAAAATTTTATTTTTATTGACTCCCACATTTTTTCTGAAGTTTTAACTCTTATGCTTATTGTATCTTTTACTAACTCTCATTTTGCACTGTTTTAAAATAAGGATTTTACGTTATAGAGTACATTCTTAAATACTACAATAGCATATGCAATCATTCGAAACTTGCATCATATCACCTAAGATAACTAATAGAGGTTGAAATGAGATCTCGGAAGGGGGTAGAAGTGCTAACCTCAAGAGAATTTTAAATCTTAACCATTATAATGATCGAATTTTTACTCTAAAGCAATGCTAAAGGTCCAAAAAATATAGCCACCAATGGTCTCACACAATTCTGAAGATGATTGAATTTTCCCATCAAGGAATTATATATATGTGCAGTTATGATTATGCTATCAATATAAATGTGTCATACATTTAGTTAAAATAAATATCTAAAGTAACAACCTATATAAACTTTGTCATGGTTATGGGTTTTTAAAAAAAATGTTACAAGTGGGTAATGCACAAATATACGTGCTCTATGGTCATTTAAACAACTTTTTTTAATAGGGGATACTGATTATCTTCTATATTAGATTTGAGAGCAAATTTAATTTTTTAATAATAAGATAAAAATTGGATTACATAAATTATCTATTGTAATATGAGTACGTGGGTAATTAGATACAAATTTTGGTCTGCTTTTTTAGATCATGTTTCTTAATGGTATATGTGGGTAGTTTAAATATAGAGTCATGAGTTATTTTATGTTGCTTTACGCAATAGTAGAGGTAGGTAATTATTTAGAAAATAAAATTTATCCAGTACCTATTATTATCAATGGTGATTAGATTATACCGAATTCATGGTCAAATGTTTTATATTTTTTGTGAGAATTTCTAGGATTTTTTGTCTTCTGTTGTGTCCTCGGAGGATTAAAATGGAAGCTCCATTAAGGACCTCTAGTTAGTATTTCGTGTATTTATCTTCTTTTGTAGTGTGATATGCATTTAGTTGAAATCTAGTCTTAAGATATATATTTGTTGCATCCCTTTACGTGACTTGAAGAATTATAGTTTAGCTTTTGACTTTTAATCAAGTCGTACAATTTTTCCACATGTTAAGTAGAAACTCTAGTGTTTTTATTTTTTATTAAAAATAGTTTAGTTCCTAGTAGTATTGTTTTTTCGCATGTTAATTAAGTTAAAACTCAGATTGCACCTTAGCACCGAACTTGTTGATTTACTATATCACAGAATTATATGTGTGTAGTATTATTTTATATATCATAGAATGCTAAAAATTAAATTACCACTATTGGTATATGACATAATGTTTTAATTAAAATATATATAATATTTAAAATAACAACTTATGAAATTGATTATTATGGAGTATTAATATAATTTAAAGTGAATTATCGATATTATGTTATTGCCATATGGTTTGTTAATTAAACATTTTCCATGCTTATATCTGTGACTTCACAAATTATAGTTTAGCTTTTGACTTTTAATCAAGTTGTACAATTTTTTCCACATGTTAAGTAGAAACTCTAGTGTTTTTTTATTTTTTATATATTCAAAATTTATCTTTTATTAAAAAGAGTTTAGGTCCTAGTAATATTGCTTTTCGCATGTCAGTTAAGTTGAAACTTAGATTGCACCTTAGCACCGAACTTGTTGAATTTACTATATCACATAATTATATGTGTGTAGTATTATTTTATATATCATAGAGTGGTAAAAATTAAATTACCAATATTGGTATGACATAATGTTTCAATTAAAATATATACAATATTTAAAATAACAACTTATGAAATTGATTATTATGGAGTATTAATATAATTTAAAGTGAATTATCGATGTTATGTTATTGCCATGTGGTTTGATAATTAATTAAACATTTTCCATGCTTATAAGCTATTAAAATAAATAATTATCCTGATGTATATATGTTTACATGGTATAGATGGTCAAACGTAGCATTATGGGTATTTAATTTCACAGTTGTATAATTTAAAGTGAATTGTCGGTGTTATGTTATTGCTATGTGGTTTGTTGTTAATTAAACATTTGCCATGCTTATAAGCTATTAAAATAAATAATTATCCTAATGTATATTTATTTTACTTGGTATACATGGTCAAACATAATAGTATGATTATTTAATTTCATAGTTGTGGAAGTTTGTAATTTAGAAATAATGTCTCGTACTTTATGGATATTGATTTTTTTTAATAGCGTATTACCATTTACACGTAGATTTGAGAGAGGCGGGGTAATTCAGATGCAATGTGAGGGGTTATTATGAATTATGTTTCATAATGGCAAAGTGGGTAATTTAGATACAAATTTAGGGGTTATTTTGAATTACTTTTCATAATGACAAGTGTAGGTAATTTATATACAAATTTAGGGGTTATTTTTGAATTAACTTTCGTAATGGCAGAGGTGGGTAATTTAGATGTAAAATTAGGAGGTAACTTTGTGTGTTTTTCATAATGTGTGGGTAATTTTTTTACAAACTTAACAATAGATCCAATGGCTATTAGCGAAGATGATGATTAGAGTCTACCAAATTAAAGGTAAGATGTTTCGATTATTGTGAGAATTTCTAAGATTTATCTTTTTTTTTTTTTTTTTCTATCGATGAGAGTTAACATGGTGCCTCCGATGGAGACTCCAATTAGTAGTAGTAACATAAGATGCCGTCTGGTCAACTGAAATTAAGATGTGCGTAGTCAACTCGCCTTGTCTCGCAATGAAACTTGCCTGGTGGCCAAATGGCTAATGCATCGGATGTATGTGCTTTTTTTTTTTTTTTTTTTGTTCTGTTTTTGATAACGTGTGTGCGATAATTGGCTAATACATAAGACCTTGGGTGCCTCTCTAGTCGTATAGTTTGGTGGTATACTGGTATGTGTTGATTGCGCGCGTCTTCCGTGTATTCTTTCAAAAAAGAACTCGCTTGTTACAATCTCCCACCATGGAAACTAGCTACACTGAAAATCACAGTCGACATGATCGGGCTGCCTGCCGTGGCAGGCGGCTACCTGTAGTGTTGACGCGGTCCAGTCAGACACAAGCCTCATTCCTTCGACTGATGACTCCCGTACTTATTACGAGTAGTATATAAGAAGCACCCCATGCCGGACCCCTATACCAGATCACCTAGCACAACGACCAAAGATAACATACTACGCCCACCGTACCGCGCAGCATACACAGCAGCATGTCTCCACCTCGCCACCTCTGCCTCGCTGTCGCGGTGCTTCTCGCTGCCGCCCTCCTGCTCTCTGCCACCGTGCCGGCTGCCAGAGCGCAGGAAGAAAACAAGCATGAGGAGGAGTTCAGCTACACCCCCGGCGACGAGCACGGGCCGGAGCACTGGGGCCAACTCAAGAAGGAGTGGGCGACGTGCAGCACGGGGCGAATGCAGTCCCCGATCGACCTCTCCCACGAGCGCGTCTCGCTGGTGCGCTCCCTCGGCTACCTCAGCCACTCCTACCGTCCCGCGGAAGCCTCCATCGTCAACCGCGGCCACGACATCATGGTACGTTAACACCGGCATGCAGTTCTCAGCTTGGCCGGGAGAAGGACTGTTATTAACGCTAACTAAACATGACAAGGACTGTTATTAATGCTAACTAAACATGAGACAAGTGGGCCATGTATTAATGCTGAAGAGCTAACTACTATATGGATGGGCTAAAAGTAGGGTGCAAGAATCCTTATAGCCAGCCGGGAGCCCTGGGATCATTAATAACAGTCCTTCTCACGCTCTTAGCCACCGTACCGTCCATTTATTAGTAGGATTCAGGTGCCAAGCGTTCGCAGGTAGTACTAGGTAGGAGGATTATTGATGGTCATTAGCTCCATTCTCCATGTATGCATTTCTCTGACCGGCCGGCCGGTTGATTGCAGGTGAGGTTCGAGGGCGACGCCGGGAGCCTTGTGATCAACGGCACGGCGTACCACCTGAAGCAGCTGCACTGGCACTCGCCCGCCGAGCACACCATCGACGGCCGCAGGTACGACATGGAGCTGCACCTGGTGCACGAGAGCGCCGAGAACAAGGCAGCGGTGATCGCCATTCTCTACGAGGTCGGCCACCACGACGACACGTTCCTCCACCACCTGGAGCCCTTCATCAGGCGGATCGCCGGCGTGCGAGACCGGAAGGAGCGCGTCGGTGTGGTGGACCCCCGGCGTGTGCGCGGCAGGGCCAGCGTCTACTACCGCTACAAGGGCTCACTCACCACCCCGCCCTGCACCGAGGGGGTCATCTGGACCATCGTCAAGAGGGTACGCTTTGCATTGGCCTTTGATTGTATACTTCACTTGCATCACTCATCATTCGATCAACGTACGACTCGTGTATTTTTGGCACACTTGCGTCGGTTGGTTGGTCGCATCACGATCATATGATGAATGTATATATCACCCATATCATATACATTCTTTTCTGTCGGCTTGGCTTGGGTTGGTGAAATTTTTAGTACTGGTTCCATCTGTTTTTCAAGCGTTTTTGGCTCTTTTCTGCAGGTTCGCAACGTATCCAAGTACCAGCTGGAGCTTCTCAGGGAAACCGTGCACGACGTAAGTCGATCTCGCCAACTTGTTAATTTCCACACGCATGATATATAAGGCCTTGTTTAGATGTCAGAAATATTTGCAAAAAACACTGTTGGAACTCCTATAGCACACTGTAGCACGTTTCGTTTGTTTATGGTAAATATTATCCTACCATGGAGTAACTAGGCTCAAAAGAATCGTCTCGCAATGTACATCTAAACTGTGTAATTAGTTATTTTTTTACCTACATTTTATACTCCAAACATATGTCTTTTGGTGTATTTAATATGATGTGATGGAGAGAGAGTGCGAAAAAGGTTAGAAATTTTAGCAATCTAAACAAGGCCTAAGATTGCTCTCGTACTTTTACCTCTGTTTTTTTTTTTTTTTTTTACTGGAATGGAAAGTAAATATGTCGCTGCCACTGCACTTCCCCGTTGTTCAAACTCAAACATGTCTAGAATCTAAAGCAATATTGACGTAGTGTGCATGTACGATGGTTTTGGTTTTTCTCAGCCTGACCAAATTTCGTCTTTGCGTGTTTTACCTGCAGCAGGACAACGCGAGGCCGCTTCAGGAGGCGAACAACAGAAACATCAGCATCTTCCGTCCTAAGCCCAATAAGCATTACTAGGGCCAGTTTCAAGCCTCATATTAGTGATGTGTACATATGGGCTTGACATGGGGGGACACGTTTGTGAAATGATTCAGTCCGGATGAAATTTACATACATATATTCGACAGCTTATGGCGGATATTGTATTTTGTAATTCTTTTTGTTTAAGTTCCTTTGTAATATGAGTAAATAAAAATGCTTATTCATGTCCACTTTCATGGGCGTCAGGCATGTTCATAAAATTTTGTTTTGTCCATGTTGATGTGGGAACCAATTTGCCATTACATGAAAAACACAATAGTGATCGGTCACTAATCTGTCCTTCGCATCAGGCCAAATTTTTGGTACATATTGCAAGGAATGATGGACCCAAGAGGGCGTCGGTTGAATTAAGTCAACTAAAAACAAAACTAGGTTTCGTGCTAACTCGCTCAACACAAACAAAATCATTCTACCACCGATGCTCTCTCTTCTGTCTGTCATGGCGGCGGTGATGCTGACCCCAATAGCAGGTGGCGCATGCTGGCCAAGGCGATCAATGGCCTGGATAGTGGATGCTATGCTAACAAATCTACATGAATTCCTTTTGTGTCTCTTTGTGTATTGTTCCTTGGTGGTTCTTTTTACTTGTGCATGTTGGTCATCAAAAGTAAGGCCCTTGTGATTATTCTCATGCCAACTGACCATATTATTTAGCTTTTAGTGGTTTTTGATAACCTAAATGAGATTTTGTCTAATTGGTATCTCTTCTTGGCTCTTATGGTTCTTCTTCTCATCCCAAGTGAGTTTGATCATAACTTTTACATGGATTTTTATCACTTGGATGAAATTATTGGTTTTTATCTTTCAAACCTATAAGAAAAATGGACCCTATGGGCCATTTAGTTTGGATTTTGGTGTTTGATAATCAACATGACTATTTGGACTAATATTGTTTGCTAGTGTTTTTGGATGTAGTTCATAGGATGCAAAGTGGACATGGACTATAGACAACGTGGTGATCCGGATGATCATCACCTCAGGCAAGACTTTAGAAGACATGTTGAAGATCTACAAGTATAAGCAAGAGTCCAAGGCACAAGATGAAAGAAGCCTAGATGAAGACTCGCAAAAGAAAAAACGGGCATTTGCAACTATAGCACCAAGACGTGTCTAGTGCAGGCAGCTGGGGCACACTGGACGCCAAGGTGTGCACAAAGCATAGCCACAAGCGTTCACTGCATGGGTGCACCGGACAGGGGTTCGAGAGAGGATGCAGCTTAGGTTGGAGAAGGCCAGAAGGCACCGGACGTCACACTGGACGGCCAATCTCCAAAGGTCGGCAACGCCTAGAAAGCCAATGGCTAGCTGACGTGGACGCACTGGACGTGTCCGGTGGGTGCACCAGACATGTCCGGTGCCTGTGCAGAAAGCCTATGCAGCCTCCAACGACTAGTTTGCAATGGGAGGCTATATATATGCCCTACCGGCCATTTGAGGTGTGTGAGATTTGGGAAACATGCCAAGGGTGTTGCTACACCATTCTAGTGCTCTCCATATGCATAGTGCTTAGTGAATCACTTGGTGATTAGTGTAGGTGCTTTGTGAAGTGCTTAGGCTAGTTAGACCACCCCTTATACACTTGCTCTAGGATTAGGCCTAGTGTTTAGTGAGGTTTGCATACCTCTTGCCAAATGGTGCTTGCGTGCACCGTTGTTGAATTCGGAGGGGCTTGTAGTTTTGTGAGACCACACCAACCGCGTTTGTGGTGTGGCCGCGCGCCACCATGTACTATAGGGAACGAAGCCCGTGGCAGTTTGGCTCGAAGCTCGATAATGAAGATGGCAGGGAGCAGTCCGGGAAAGGCTATTCCGGAGACCCACTTGCGTGTGGGAAGGCCCGGAGCTATCCACAAAGTTACCTGACAAGGAGCTTGGCCCTTGCGAGGGGCTCCAACGAGGACTAGGGGGAAGCTTGCATACTTCTTGATACCTCGGTAAAAATACCGGCGTCGTCAAAAGGGATTTTGCATCAAGGGTGAGAATGTGAAATCAATGATACCTTAAGTGAGAGATAGTGTGAAAGATTACCTTATGGGGGAGAATGTGAAAACCAAGTTTTGGTAAGGACATTGGTTTGCTTCGATGGGGATTGACAAATGATGAAATAACTTTGAGTGCCTTTTGGATTGCATGAAGCTTTTGAGTCTCTTATTTTACTCTTGAGTTGCGTTTATCCCTTGCCCATTATTTGGGAACCGAGAATTTTATTAGAACTTTCATGGTCTTTTCTCATATTAGGTGGCCTTGTGTTTGCTTTTACTTGACTTTTAGGTAGTTGAATGATATTTTTTTCTTTCAAAATTTCTTCTATGTGCTTTGGTGATGGTCAATGCATTCATAAAGGGAGAGATTGAAAGTCAAAGTTTTTCTAAATAATATTAAAATTAAGAGGAAACAAAAAAAAATTAAGAGGAAACATTAGTCCTACTGGTCACGTTGTCACTCAATCACCAAAATCACGAATGAACCTTGCTAGGTGCCATTTTCGTTACTAGGTGCTCTAGTGATAGAGCTGCTTCGTCCCTCTCGGCGGCACTCGTGTCCATCCTTCGCTCGTCTCCTATGCCATCCTTCGTGATTCTCGACATTTTAAGATCTGGTTGTAGTGGTGTGTGTACTAGTTGTAGAGGTTTTTGAGATTTGGTTACTCAATTATTGTTTGTTGATTCTTGAGATTCTTTAATATGATTACTATGTGCACTCTTGGTGAAAGAAACGAGTTCTTTGTTGGATGAATGATGAATATGGCTACTGAATGGTTGATGTTTGTATCTACTTTTGAGGTTTTGAGCATTATTTTTACATCTGCTCAGCGCTCATTTTTCTGTGCAAACAATTAACATAAACGGATGATGTAACTTGCCGCCAATGCTAATAGAAATTTACAAGTTGGTTGGCATAATCTAAACGCAAGGGAAAACCAATTTATGCAGGCGGGTCATGCAATGTCGCCGTAAGTGAAAAGTAGCGGATATTTTTTTACGTTGGTAGAAAGGCGTGCCGCCGGGCGGCTTTCTTACGGCGCCTCACGGTCGAACTAGTGTGCCCTTCACTAGATCCGGTGGCCGTGAGGTTGAATCTGGCGGGATCCAAGGGTGGGCTCTCTCGGCGAGGCGGACGGAGCAGGTGTAGCAGGTGGTGCGGGCCAGCTATGGCCGGCTCTGCCCGGTGTGGCCTCCTAGCGGTGGTTTCGCTCCATGGCTCCTTAGGGCTCAGATTTGTTCCTGATATGGATGGAACTGTGCTCCCCTTGGTATTGTCGTCGGTGTGCAGGATTGTCACACCTAATTTTAAGGACAAAAGAGGATGTATATAGTCTTATGTGCGTCCTGGAAAGCCACACACATAAGTCGACAAATATATAAAGTACCATCACATTGCTTAATACATAGCGAATAAATATTCATTACAAAGTCTCAAACATTAAATGTAACATTTAAGATAACTCTCTCGCAGAAGCTTTATCACAGGGACTCGTTGACTGGTTGACACCAAAAGCCTTATACTCATCATGATAATCCTCATGGTAATCTTCATCCCAACCTTGATCTGTACCCATCCAGGATTTTTATCCAAATAATGAAATATAACAAGAGTAAGTACATGTCATACTCAACAAGAATAGCAAGGGGTTCATGAGGCACAAATGGCTGACGCTGGTTCACTGCATTTCGCTTTTATGTGGTAAACATATTCTTTAGCATTAAATGCAACAAGGTAGTAACAATTCCCATAACCCATGATCATTATAACATAAGTAATGTAAAGCATAAAACGATAAACCATGAACAATTTAACGAACATTAGTCATCATCTTTAGTGCAAAAGGGTTCCAAGGCCGCTCGTGTCCTTGAGCAAGGTTAGTATACCAGTTTAATAAACTCTGCGCAGAGGTGTGCACTTTCACTATGAGTCGTGGATTCCCAAATGCACGGGCAAGCTACTACCTTACACCGAGAACCACTATGAAGCCCCCCAAAGGTTCGTCTAACAAGCTGGGGCGTCAAGTCGTCGATATAGGAACTCCGCTTCCAATATGGCACATTACCACAACCTATACACATATCTTCTAGACAGAGGCCGTCTTATACCCAATTCGGCACTTCCTCCAACCCGCTAGAAAAATGGTCTTTAAGGCGGTGGCGGAGCCAGGATTAAAAATCTAGGTGTGGCGAACCTGTGACTACTCATTTATATAAAAAAAACATAATCATAGAATATACTTAAATTTATTATATATCAACTCATAAATTTACTATACATCAACTTATGAATATACTGTACAAGCACCAAGTGCGGCGAGCTATCGGAGAAAGATTCACCCTCTGATGTATTGGCGTAGGGCGTCGTGCGTCGGCGTGTATTGGCGTAGGGCATCGTGCGTCGGTGTCTGGCGTCCGGCGTGGACGATCGCCAGTCGGCATGGTGACGGCGTACTATGACAGCTGGAGATAACCTATCATGATCCTGATGTAATCTGATGGGCCTCATGGAGTCATGGGCCACGAGATAAAACATGCCTTCCAAGCCTGGCGCTGGGTAGCAGTTTTTCTTTTTTTTTAAAAAAAAATACACATACGTATATACTCCTATGTGCTCACGGCGGGCGCTGGTATGGCAAGCGCCAGACCTTGCCATACTGGTGGCTCCGCCACTGCTTTAAGGAACTAAAGTCAGAGCCTTAAAACCCTCATAGCTGTATTATAAATCCCGGAGACTCTAATACAGACAATTTCCCATGTTGCTAAAAGTAATTTTTAACGTTCTTTGCATAAACATTAATCAAGTCACAAGATCATGGTTACTTTAAGCGCTAGCATTTACTACCCAATGCATATCCCAAAGGTGACAAGGAATCAAGATATCAATAACTAAGTTATAATCTCTAAGGTCATCAAGTGGACACATGCCTATGACATTTATTAATTGTGAATAGGCAACAAGGATGTCCCAAGCTATACTTGCCTTAATATAGATCCTTCTTCAAGTCCAATCTTCCAAGAACTCCTTGATCATCTTCTTCTAGATCACCAACGTAAAACTCACCGCCTACTTGATTCCAAACAGCAACACACAAACATATGGAGCCAATCATGCATATCAAACAACTACAATTAGAACATTATACTAATAGTGAAAATCAATTTGAAAAGCTTATAAAACTATTCTACACGTTGCTACGATCACACAGACGCGAAGATCACCGAAAATGGATTTAAATTGGAGAAGATATGCTAATTATAAGCTCTGGATAGCGGTTTCGTAATTACAGCGAACTGAATTATGAAATAAAATAAATAAAATTGGATTTTCAAATCTGTTAGGGATGGTGGGCATAAAATAGAAGAAAGTGAGGGTCGCTTTAACAAAGTGGCCATGAAGAGGTATCTTCTAATCTGGACCATTGATCTCAAAACGGACGGCGCATGATGATGGTAGGTATATGTGTATTACCTTGGTATTTCTAGATTTATTTTTGTAAAGGAAAACGGCCACAAAAGAGTCATAATGTCATCAAAGCTCGGAATGATGTCAGCAAGCAAGCTAGCAAGGCACGGCGTAGAGCATGGTGGGACGACGATGAAGATTCTGCTGTTGGTCGAACTGAGTGGCCATGACTTGCATCTGAACATGAAGCATCATGGTGTCCAAATGAACTTGCATAAAGGAGCGCTAGGTGCTCGATTTGGAGAACAATATAGAGAGACACGTAACAGGACTCCTCCATGGACGGCGACGAAGTATATATATGTCTCCGGCGACCTAGCTAGGGAAAAAGGCCTACGCCATCGGCGGTCTAAAAACAGGGAGGTAGCTGGATCATAGGAAGATTACCGATCGAGGGGTTCGACGCGATCGGAGAGAACTCTGCAGTAGCACTGGGCCCGATGGATGCACGGCGGCTTCCTCGACTCGAACGTCGGCAGGGATATCGCGAACGGCGGTGAAACATCTGGTGGTGCCAGCGGCGGCGGCGTGTCTTCACGGACAAAGAGCTCCAACGATGAGTAGAAGATCGATGACGTACGGCTCGACAGGCAACAACAGGAGACATCCGCGAACTCACCTAGGAAGGTTTCGCGGGCGAAAATCAAGACGAAGACAGCGGCGACTTGACGGGCGGATGTACGCGTTCCTGTGAAGTTCGGCGATGGCGTGATGAGCAAAATCAAACGAAAAGAAGAACACCAGAAGTTTGGGAGGTAAGACGAAGCTTTTGCACTGGCTTACGGTGTCGACAAGGTGACGGCCGCGACGCATTGAACCCCGGCGGCGGTTGCTAGGGCTTTCGCGGCTGCAAGCTCGTACGAGGGGCAAGGCGAGCGCACGAGTTGGAAAAAGAAGACGGCGTGCGGGCTGCGTTCGCTATTTAGAGGGCACCAATCACGCGGGTTCCAGGATAGACGGCCGGTTCTTGCAGAATTTGGTGCGGCGTGCGCACGTTCGAGTCCGGGATAGCGATGAAAACGGACGGAATTTTTCCCGTTTTTTTCCGACTCCGTTTTCTATATTTTCCCGTTCCGTTTCCGTATTCTCGGAAAATCCAGAATCCGGTCGGAATCCGGGATGGAGCTTGCCGGAATGCGGACGTAGAAACAATGTTTTTCCGTCCGTATTTTCGAAAACCGGATTTCATCGGAATTTTTCCGCATTTAATCCGGATTTTTTCCGGATTTTTACACAGAGGTTGTATTTGACCCAAAGGCCCAACGTTGGCCCATCTTTACGCCTCAACACCCTTCCCTGCATCTCATTATGTAGTTAGTCGAGGCCTCTGTGCTTCCTTTGGCTGCACGAGGTGGTACTAAACTGCTGAACATGACGAACCGCTAATTACCACTGCTTGGCATGTGCGCCTGTTGATTGGGCTAATGGGCTTGCTGTTGGATATAGTGGTGGCGTGTGTGGTTCTCATTTTTATCATTTTATATGTTTTTCTTTTTTGTGTGTGTAAGCACGAGTTGAGTTCGTTTCTTTTTTTTTCGTTTGTTCTTTTTAAACATTTTTAATACTCAACACATATATATAATCAATTGTATGTATATATGTATCGATTCATAGTGATTTATGTACACATGTACATACGGAACACACGTTGCACACTAATATGTGTGGTATTCCGGCTTAAGTTCCGGCTTCCGACCATTTCCGCTCAATTTCCGTCCGTATGTTCCGTTTCCGTGCACCCGTATATTCCGATTCCGTTTTTCGAACCGCATTTTCCGAACCGGATCCGGTTTCCGCCAACAAATATAGAAATGGAAATAGAAATGGGGTTTTTTCCGTCCGCGCCGCGGCCGGCACGGGCCCGCCGCCACCGCGCCGGGCCATGCCTCGGCCAGGCCAAAACCCCGTGCCACCGGCCGGGCTCAGCGCCGCGGGCCGCCCTGGACATCTATAAGGAGAAAGGCCGACCAGTGGCACTGGGCTGCTGCCAAACTGAAACAAAGAGAGGGAGAGTGAGCCTTCGGGCCAAAATGAGAGAGGACAGAGTTTTTCTTTTCCTTTCAAACATTTTCAAAGAAAACATTTTGAATCCTTTTTAAGTTTTGATCAAAACCACACATTCCATCAAATGCACCATCATGTATGCACCATCAATGTTGCTAACCCTAAGATAAGTTTAAATTTGACAAAAATATTTATTTTCCTATATTTTTCATGAGCACAAAAATACATAATTAAATCATTTTTACTCTATTTTCAAAAACACAAATTTTAGGATGTTACAAGGATTGTGCGGTGGTACGTGGTCGTGATCGATGTACCATCATCAACACTGGATCTTGCTGGGCATTGGCGTCTGTCGTTGGAAGTGGGTTGGGTGCTAGGCTTAAAAGTCTTCTTCTTGTTGACTGCCCCATACACTATTGAAACCTCGCAATTGCCAACCCTAGACCAGCCAAATGCGAACAACGAATGTGGGTTGTACGTAATGTGGGCAATGCTCAAATACTTCCGCGGGAACACAAAAGTAGGAGATCAAACGGTGTGTATGCTTCCTTTTTCGTGTTTATCAATTAATTCAACAAAATGGTCCGCTTTTTTTCTTACATTCATACATTTCATTTTTCTTACAGCGCAAGAGGTTGGGCCACCAAAATTTGTTAGACTTCGAGACGAGAGGATTGAGTGAGGAGCTAGCAAATTTCATCTTAGAAGAGGTATTGACTAAAAAAGGATCATTCTCCATTGCTAGGCCCAAGCAGCACGAGGCACACTATGGTAAACAGGAGCTCGACAGACTATTGTAATAGGGATGTTGATACACTTGTTTGCACTGTGATGTACTATTTGTAATATAAATTTTGTGAGATTTGTGATTTATGTAATATAAATATTGATAGTCTTCTAGTCTGCATATCAATTATAAAGTACCACACAAAAAATAATAAAATATATTACTAAATATAAAAAAAAAAAAAAAAAAATATAAAAACTGAAAAAAGATCACTGGTGGTTCAAAGTGAGCCGGCATTGACAACAGAAATATCACTATCGGTTACTCAACAAAACCGCCAAAGTGATAGAAGGATGATTACTGCCGGCTCTTGTCACAAACCGGCAAGTGATCATATATCCATCACCGCCGGCTTGTGAATCAAAACCAGCAGTGATTTTTCTGTCGCTCACCGCCGATTTCAAAGAATCGATAGTGATCTTCAGACATCATCGCCTGGCTTGGGCCACAAACCAGCAGTGTTGGTGGAGAGATCACTGTTGGTTCTTAGTTTGAACCGACAGTGTTGGCTCAACAAATCATTGCCGCTCTTGTCACCAACCGCAGCGATTAACAAATGATCACCGCCGGTTTAAAAATCGACAGTGATGGGCTTACCCTCATCATCGCCGCTTTGGTTGTGGCGGTTCAGAATTTGCCACCGATGGGGGTTTTTGAATCGCCACCGATATCGCGGATCTGGGGTAGTGATTATTGTTTGTTGATTCTTGAGATTCTTTAATATGATTACTATATGCACTCTTGTTGAAAGAAACGTGTTCTTTGTTGGATGAATGATGAATATGGCTACTGAATGTTGGATGTCTGTATCTACTTTTGAGGTTTTGAGCAGTATTTTTACATCCGCACAACGCTCATTTTTCTGGGCAAACAATTAACACAAACGGATGATGTAACTTGCCGCCAATGCTAACAGAAATTTACAGGTTGGTTGGCATAATCTAAACGCAAGGGAAAACCAGTTTATACAGGTGGGTCATGCAATGTTGCCATAAGTGAAAACTAGCGGATATTTTTTTTACGTTTGTAGAAAGGCGTGCCGCCAGCGGCTTTCTTACGGGCGCCTCATAGTCGATCTGGTGCGCCTTTCACTAGATCTAGTGGCCGCGAGGTCAGATCTGGCTGGATTCAAGGGTGGGCTCTCTCGGAGTTAGGCGGTGGAGCAGATGTA
The DNA here is from genome assembly GCA_015847255.1 of Hyparrhenia diplandra. Classification (NCBI taxonomy): domain Eukaryota; kingdom Viridiplantae; phylum Streptophyta; class Magnoliopsida; order Poales; family Poaceae; genus Hyparrhenia; species Hyparrhenia diplandra. The sequence goes on from JADLZK010000916.1 coordinate 69,091, forward strand.
GCAGGTGGTGCGGGGCGGCTCTGCGCCGGGCGCAGCCTCCTTGCGGTGGTTCCCCTCCATGGCTCCTTGGGGCTCAGATTTGTTCCCGACATGGATGGACCTGTGCTCTCCCGTGGCATTGTCGGTGTGCAGAATTGTGCGGTGGTGGCCATGATTGATGTACAGTCATCAACACTAGATCTTGCTGAGCATTGGCGTGCTGTCATTGGAAGTGGGTTGGGTGCTAGGCGAAAGTCTTCGTCTTGCTGTTGGGATGACGACGACTTTGTCTTTGGGATCCCTATTCCTTGGAGGCACCTGTCGATGCACCCCTCCTCTCTCGATGTGGATCTTGCAGGTGAAATCACTGTCCATGTTGGACGGGGCGGCGGCATGCCTACGTCGTGTTCCTTCTTGAAGGCATTGTCTTTGCAGTTCCACACGCAGCGTTTCCCACTTTGGTAGCTTCGTTTTGACATCAAAGTTTCTAAGTAAACAAGGATGCGAAGGATTGCTACTGCAGAAGATCAAATTTTGAGGCCTGAAATCAAGAGTTTGTAAGTAAATTAGGATACGAAGGATTGCTACCGCACAAGATCAAAGCAGTTTTGAAGGAAGGGCATAGAAGTTGAAAGGTTAGTTTTTCTAACTCCCTTAGTTTTGTTGCTTTATGTTTTTTGCATACCTCTTTTGAGGCTTAGAATCTAAATGCCCTTGTAAACTTTAGCCGTGTATGTCCAGGTATGGATATAGAGGCCGGACTTCTATCCATTATCTAAAAAAAAAAAAACACTATTTTCACTAGTCTTTAGTACCGGCCGGTTCCAAAAACCTCTAGCGAAAATAGAAAAGGTACCGTTAATAGAAATTGTTTCTGTGCTAGCGAGTGAGAGACAATGATACGGAACTGAAAGAACATATCCTAGCCATTCATGCGATTAAACTGAAATATCCTTAGAAATTCAAAAAATATTTTGCAATCATATGACAAGGGGCCACCCTAACGTCAATTGTATGTCAGATAGACCAAACGGCTGAGGCTTTCAACAATCCGGTGTTATCCAACGTCTAGCTGTGAGATAAGTACATCATAAGAAAGCCGTATCTGTCCCTATAAGGCTCATGAAATCCAGTCTCACGCCGTCAAAGTATATCACAGGTCCCAGTTGAGCTAAGTACTTTTACTACGTATTTAGACGTAGTTATCCTACGTGTTATCCAACGTCTAGCTGTGAGATAAGTACTTTTACTACGTATTTAGACGTAGTATATATCTAAGTGCATACCAAAAAATATGTATCTAGAAAAACCAAAACATCTTATAATTTGGAAAGAAGGGAGTATTATGCTATATATATGTACCGGCAAAACTTCCATTCGCAATGCAAGGGGCCAGCCCATCTGTGAGCTTGCATGGTAGCTTATATGCATGCAAGGAGCCGGCCCGTCTGCGCCATGCCACTATCAAGGGCAACCAAATCAGTTAGCATTTTCTTGAATAGCTTAGGACAAGTATATTGGTGTTGTCTAATAGATGGTTTCATGCAGTGCTAGTAATCTTAAGACGAGTTAATAGCATGTATAATGATTGTCTTTTGAGTTGTTTCATAGCAACTCACAATTCCTTAATTTATGCATAGAATAAAATGATTATTATGAGTTACATGGCAACAACAACTGGTACAATGGTGCAATAGCTGTCGATAGTCCTAAACTTTAGCTTATAAGGTGGTTGCTCCGAGAAGCAACAACCTCTTTCTCATCTCTCTCTTTCCTCCACATCTTTAAAAATTTTACTGATTGAAAAAGATGTCGTTTCAAAAGATGTAGGAATGTCTCTTCCTTATCAAAAGGGCAAAAATGACACAATTATATGATGAAAGATCCATAATTTTGCATTTGAGAAGTTCTCTTGTACTCAACCAGTCCTTGAGCAATACCCATAAGAAAACCCTATCTTTGTGCTGAGAACAAGAATTCCAGACCCATGAAAATGCCCGATAAACTTGTCTTCTACCAATAAGGTGTTTGTAAGCTTTTGAAGGAGCAAAAAATAGCTGAACCCCAAATATATCTCGAAACATCAGAAGCTTGTGTAAGCGGCATTGAACCTAGCTCCTTCATCAGCTACTGTAGCTGAATAAAGGCCTGGGTAGACATGGGAAGGTGAAAGAGATCAAATAAATCCTGTGAGTTTTTGACTTGTTGAAATGAAATGAATTTATTCCGGGCAAAGGAGTAGAGCTCAGGGAAAGCATTCAAATGTATCTGCCCATTCCATATGTCCTGCGAAAAGAGAGTGGAAGCCCCATTGTTTAAACTGACATTTAAATTGACAGTTGACAATCCCTTGAAGGAGTATAAGAGTTTAAGTACGTCTCTCCACCAGATGGATCCCTACTTCACGTGAGTAGGCAGTTTGCCATTTTTGTAGTGCTTCTCCCAAATCAAATGAACCCATGGAATATCTAGCTGATTGAAAAACTTATGAAGATGCATCAAAAGAAGTACCTCATTTTGTGTTTTCAGGTTTATGACCCCAAACCACCTTCAGATTTAGGAGAGAGGGAGGCCAAGGTAGGTAAATGGCATAGAACTTTCTTAAGAAGCAAAAGTTGAATGTAGTTTGGAAGCACTACCAATAGACTATAGCACGGCTGCAAATATAATTTTTAGGGGTTATTCTAAATTATCTTGTGTAATGATAGAGGAGGGTAATTTAGATGCAAAATTAGGGCGGTTACTTTATGTATTGTTTCTAATGACAGAGGTGTGTAATTTTTATTTTAAATTACAATAGATTGAATGACTATTATCGGCGATGATGATTCGACTCTATCAAATTAAAGGCTAGATGTTTTTGGTTATTGTAAGAATTTTTAGGATGTATCTTTTTTTTTTTTTTTCTAAAGTGTCCGGTGGGAGTTAACGTGGTGGCTTTATTTGGGCCTCTAATTAGTACTCCCTCCGGTCCTGTTTATCTGGCGCCAACACCAGTATTCCACATACCAAGGACAATTTAATGTAACTTTGTTTTCTATATTTAGTGGAGCAATTAACGATTGCATGCAGTTAAGCCAGGAGAAGCAGGCCAATGGGATTAAAGATCAATTATGCATGCACACATGCATGGGAGTGGGAAAGGCGAAAAACGCTTGGTACTGCATCCTATTTAATAGGAGCGCATGTTAGGGTGCTACGCCAGATAAAATGGCCATTTTCAGAAACTAGCCTACGCCACATAAAACGGACCGGAGGGAGTAATAGTAAGATTCTTTTGATTTAAATTCCCACCCTCTTTTGATTTGGCTTGGTCTAATTTATATTTGATAAAATTCTATTCCTATGTTTGATTTGGATTTGAATTAGGATTTCGTATTCAGGTTAGATCAAACGGGAAGGACGAAGCCAAATTTCTATTCCTATGTTTTTGTTTGGATTAGGATTCGTATACAGGTTAGATCAAACTAGAGAGACGAAGCCAAATTTCTACTCTAGGGTTATTTTTTATTAGGATTAGGATTAGAGAGACAACAAAAAAGGTTCTAAAAGCAAAGGACGAACCAAACCAAGAAAACGTTCTTTCTTTAATATTAGAAGAAATACATACATGCTTCCTCCCGTTTCCAAAATCTTGACCTTTTTTATGAAATATTTAAGTCAAATATTTTCAAAACTTTGATTATATGTAACTTTAAAAGTATTTAGTTATGCATACATTTGTCTTGAAAAGTACTGTTATAAAAAGTGTATTTAATTTTTTAGATGCTTACTTATAATGTAATATAGCTGTCAAAACTATATGTTAATTACCCACATATGCCATTATGAAAAATAATTCAAAATCACCCCTAAATTTACATCTAAAGTACACACCTTTGTCATTATGAAACATAATTCAAAATAGCCCCATAACATCGTAGCTAAATTACCCATCTTTACCGTTATAAAAGATAATTTAAAATAACCCTCTAACTTTGTATCTAAATTACACACATATACCATTATGAAAGATAATTTAAAATACCTCTTAATGATTTTATAAATTACTCATCTTTGCCATTATAAAAATGCAAAGTAAACTTAACCCTCTAAGTTTGCATTTAGCCTACCCATATATGTCATTATAAAAGTTAATAAAAAAATATTACATTTATATTTGTATCGACCTCAGACTTATAAAAAATAAATAAAAAAATATCTCTCAAATCTACATGTAAATACTAATAAGAAAATAAATTAGTATTCATAAAGTATGTGGTACATATATATATGTATGTGTGTGTGTGTGTGTGTAACAAGTAGTGTGTATATATAAGTTACAAACTTCTACAACAGTGAAATTAAATAACCTTAATGTTATGTTTTTCCATGTATATATACCAATTAATAGCTTATGAAGAATGAAGAAATGTTCATTTAACAAACCACATAATAATGACACTAACAATTCACTTTAATTGATATTAATACTCCATGAACATTAAATGATTTGTTGTGAAGAAGTCATGAACATAAAAGTTGTAGAACTCATCAAGATGCACAATTCTTATTTTGGTCATTTTTTCATATGACAAAGTGAAAATAACATTGTTTACAAATTTACATATCTCTCTTCTAGTATATAAAACTAAAAGGGAGATATATAAGATTTTGTGAACAATGTTATTACAACTACGTCGGATGAACAAATGACCAAAATAAAAATTGTTCGTCTTAAGAAGTTATAAAACTTTGTAGTTGACAAGTTTTTTGTCCGAATTGTTTAAGGCCTAAAACAATCAATTTAAACTCAGTTTAGGATAATATGTGGAAAACCAAATTAGATTATATACACAAGTGACAAAGGGATCTAGCGGTAGAAGAGTGTATGCACGAAGGAGAGGTCATAGGTTCAAATCTCACGGGTGGCTGGCTAGTGGGGGCCTCCTTGGGTTTTGAAAAAAATATTTTGCTTTTATTTTCATTTGTTTTGCATGGGCTTCGGCGCACCACGCCGGAACGGAGGCCCAGTACACGAATCTTCTCCCCAATTCCCATTGGCTAGTGGGGGCCTCCTTGGGTTTTGAAAAAATATTTTGCCTTTTATTTTCATTTATTTTGCATGGGCTTCGGCGCACCACGCCAGAACGGAGGCCCAGTACACGAATCTTCTCCCCAATTCCCATTGCTTACGGCCGAGCCCAAGATGCTTGGGCCCAAGACGAACGAACGACCCGACATCCCCAGCAATTCCATCCGGTCCCTCTCCGATCGAGAGTTTTTAGAGTGCATTCAGGTTATACAATTTGATTCATGGTGAGTTAGGTTTAAGTTAAGTGCAGGATTGGATTTGAGTGTTCCAGAGTTCGATAGGATCGTGATAAACCAAGTTATGTTGATTTGATTTAAGAAAATGATGATAAATAATTAAAAATAACATGTAGCCGGGATCCATGTTTCTCCATCAGCTACATTAGTCCATGCAAATTGACTTTCAAGAAAATAAAAAATAATGACATGCAAAATCCTCTGTGGTATCCTGTCACGGCAAATCCTCTACCAACGATCGCGCGAGCGCAAAACCATGCGTACAGCTCGATACCGAAGAGCACTGCAGTTATAGCGGCAGCCACGGCCGGTGCCTTTATCACAACCGAGCACCCCCTTCAATTTTACAGTAAAATGTTTCCATCAGACTAGCCCTTGTAGGAGTACCAGCATCTTGCAGGACCACCAGTTTGCTTCGTTTAGATATCAAAAAAAAAAAAAAAAAAAAAAAAGTTTGCTTCGTCTTCCAGACAGTCCCAAGCTTCACCATTAGTGAGATAAAAGCAAACAATAACCTGAAGACCACACATGACTCCTGCACCTCTATGGGCATTTTCAGTTAAAGCCAGACACTGTGTTTCTTTTTTCAGAAACTCTGCTTACATGCCATTAGTGAGATAACAGTGAATCGACCACATCATGACATATCAACTTGGTGCTTGAGCATGCTTACCGTCCAAAGGGTCGCGAGGCCAGCCTGCAGCATGCTGCTCCTGCATGTGCTGGCACAACGGGCCCTTTTTTTAAGAGCTCTACCTTGGCTTGCTTTTTGTTAAGAGGACCAAAAAATTATCAATAAACCTAGGCTTACCAAAAGCCAGTTACAAAGGTCAAGTATCCACTATTACACAATCCAATTGGTGACATATGGCAGCTACATAATCCTGATGTGCACAGCTACAAGCGCAACAAAGTATATGCCTAATAACAAACATGCCAAGTTCCTGCATTCAAGCAATTCTACAGAAAATATTCATTGCGCATCAATTATTCTACAGTTTAGGTCACCAAAACTGCACAGTACAATTAACACTAGCTACCACTACCAAGCATCAGTACCATGAGTGAGCTGAATAGCACTAACGCTAATCACAAGCAACACTGACAGAGAAGCGAATACCTGATGATGACGCCGTCGTTGAGGTAGCTGGAGACGATGGTGTCGAGGGCATTCATCGTTGTTCCAGTGGAGAATCTCTTCCCAGAACGCACATGGGGACGTCGGTGAAGCTGCCGTCGTGAGCTGGGCAAATTGCCGAACGGGTGGCCTGCGCTGACGCTGCAGCCACCTCCACCACCTCCAGCTCCTTGTCAGAGGCGGAATGTACTCGGGCTCGCTGTTGTCGAGGACGTGCAGTGTGGCGATGGTTTCACGGAGGTCCTCCGCCTTGCCCACGGTGTCGTTGAGGCCGATCCCTGCCATGGCGAGGTGGACGCGGACCACGTGAAGGGGAGCGGCCATGGAAGGATCCATCCCCACCTAGCCCTAGCAAGCCTGGCGTGGAGTACGACAAGGGGAGCGGCACGTGGAGCAGGATCCGGGGACGGCGCGGCCGCCGTCAGCTTCGCCACCTTGGACCGCCGCGTCCGCTAGCACCATCGCCGCTCGCATCCTCTTGGCATCGGGACATGGTGCCGGCGCTGGCATGCCGCCGCAAGTGCCGCCTCCCTCGACCTTGCCCACGCCCTCACCCTATCCTCAGAGGACGGCGTCGGAGACGGTGCGTGGACGGCAGCGCGAGGATGTGACGACTGGTGGACGGCGGCGATGGAACCCTAGAAGAAGATTGTTTTAAAAAAAAATAAGAATAAGATTTTCATCTAACTATACTACTTGAATCATACATCATAACTATACTAATCAAAACAACATCGTTACAATTATAAATGTACTATTTTACCCTTGGTTAAAAAAAGAACTATGAAAATGGAATTAACACTCCTTTATTTAGAGTCCTAATCCACCTCAATTTTGGAGGCGTTGAGAGGCGTTACGGGCAAGATATGGCCCACCGAGCATAGACACGTGAAACGCCTACAGACGCCTCCCCTCATTCATGCCTCTCAACGCCTTTTCCTCATTTGGGCCCACAAATCATAGACACATGAAATGCCTCCAGGGACGTCTCCCCAAGCATTGTAAATTTATATATTTTTGGACGAAACATTATATCATATTGATATTAGTAATTTAATTTTAAGCACTCTATGATATATAAAACAATAATACACACATATATTTATGTGACATAAAAAATCAATATGTCCTGTGCTGGGGTGCATGCTAAGTTTCAACTTAACATGTGAAAATTAAAGCAATACTACTAGGAGCTAAACTCTTTTTAAGAATAAAACAAAATTTGATAAAAGATAAAAAATCACTAGAGTTCTTACTTAACAAGTGAAAAAATTGCAACAACTCCATTGAAAGTTGAAAGCCAAACTATAAATTCATGAAGTCACAAAAAAGAATGCAACAAGAGTTTATATATCTTAAGATTATGTTTCAATTAACTACATATCATTAAATAAAAAGATACATACTATAAATTCTAACTAGAGGTCCCTGATGGAGCCTCCACAGTAATGCTCATAAGACTCGATAGGAAGATAGTATATAGATCCTAGAAAATCTCACAAAAATTGGAAACATCGACCATCAATTCGGTATAACCTAATCACCATAGATAATAGGGTTATTTGGATTCTTGTCCTTACAATTTTCGTTCATTGGAAATTTACCCTTACAATTCATGTTATTGGAGATTTGCCCTTACTATTCTCCTTCTCCCTATTATTTACCCTTTTGTACGTATAGCATCTCTGGGCCCATGTGCAGGTCTCGTATTTTGCGTAACAGACTAAAATACCCCTATTGTTTCTCTCCCCTCCACTCGCTGACGTGTGGGCCACGCACGTCAGCTTCTCCTTCAACCTCCAGCTGGTGCACGGTGACTGCTGGAGTCTTGGCCGCATCATCCAACGGCTTTTTGGCTGCCCGCAGGTGTCCGCTGCGCACAGGAAGAGAGGGGGTGCATGGGGGAGCTTTGCTTTTCTGGAACAGCCACATCTACAGCGCACAGTCGGGCGTTGTGGGACCTCGCGCGTTGTGGGCCCTCACTTGTCCATAATTCGATGATGAAGAGGAGACGAGCGCGTGTGTTCGTGTGTGTTTGAGGTTCAACCGCTCAGCTCAATTCTAATATGAATAGGAGACGAGCGTGTCACCACCTTTTCTAATCTCGGCTTGGCGTCTTACTTTTGGGAAGCTCCACGGTATATAGCTAGCTACACAGGTCAAGCAAGCAAGCATTGGCCGGTGGCAGCAAGCGATGGACACTGTTGCGGGCCTGCGGCGGCAGCTGCACATTGCACGATGACCGACCTCGAGGCCAGGCTGTACAAGTTGGCAGGTGCCTCTGCTCGGGCTGAGATGCTGAGACGTGGACGGGGAGCTGCTGGAGGAGGCTGCGATGAGCGCGAGTAGAACGCCGTCGTCGCTGTCCGAGTCTGCCTGCAAGGGCCGCGACGGCAGGCGGGGCGGCAGCGGCACTAGTTCGGGGCGGCGTGCTCGCGAGGCGCGAGAAGGACTGAAGGGAAACGAACGGGAAGAGCACGCACGGGAGAAACGTCGATCTCTGCTTGCCTTATCCTCTCAGGGGGCAATACAATCCGTATACAAAAATACGACACTGCTAGTGGGACCAAGGGGACGGCATGTGTACAAAAGGGCAAATGTCCAGCATGATGAGAATATGAAGGGTAAATTTCCAATTACACAAATTGCGAGGGCAAATTTCAAAGGACGCAGAATTGTAAGGGCATGGATCCAAATTTCCCTAGATAATAATATAATAGTTCTAGGAACTATTTTATTTTCTAAATAATTACCCACCTTTGCTAGAACAATACGAAGTAACCAATGACTATGTCTAAACTACCTACTTATGCCATTACTTAAATATGATATAAAGTAGACCTAAATTTGCATCTAATTACACATGTCCTCCTCTTACAATATATAGTTTACTTAACCCAATTTTCATCTCATTATTACAAAAAATTAAATAACCCCTCAAATCTACATCTAAATTATTAATATCTTCTATTAAAAATTATTTAAATAATCATAAAAGCGTATATATGTTTCTACATTACCCACGTCTATTAATATTAGTATATTAAGATTTGATTCAGGTAAGCATATGTGTCATGCCAGCATACATGAACCATAAGTATATATGTTATGTTTCATCACATAAAGAATATTTTCTTAACAACTCATATACTAATAATACTAACAAATTGTTTAAAACCATATTAGTAACTATAACATATAATTCATATAGGTTATTACTTTAGATATATTTATATATTGAACTAAAATGTTTGACACGTCTATTATTCGATACTATAAACTATAGCTGCATATATGATTTGTTGATAAGAAAATTCAGTTATCTTGAAAAGTGGTAGACCACTGGTGACTACATTTTTTTCGTCCTTTAAGATTACTTTAGAGTAAAAAGTCGATCATTATAAGGATTAAGTATTAAAATTCTATTGAGGTTTGAACTGGTACCCCATCCAAGATCTCATTTCAAGCTCTATCTCTTTTGTTAAGAAACATGATGCAGGTTACAAAAGATTGCTTAGGGTATTATAGTATTTAAGAACGTATTCTATGACCTAAAATCATTATTCTAAAATGTGCAAAAAAAAAAAAAAAGAGAGTTAACAAAAGATACAATATGCACAAGAGTTTTAACTTAAGGATAAAAAGAATTTGCAACGGTCAATAAGGATAAAATTTGATTTAAAATTTAGATTCATGATTTCATAAGATATATGATGCAACAAGAGCCAACGTAGTTAATGATAATGTTTCAACTAATATGAATGGAAAAATGTATAGATCAGCCCCTTACCAAAAAATATTAATAAGTTTGGAAAGTATCTATTATGTTAGAAAAATAAATAAAAAAGAAAATATACTATTTAATAAGTAATTATTTATTAGCCATATGTGTTAAACAATAACTAATATCTTCTATTTCCTACTTAGGAGTCTAGACTCCAACAGGACACGCTAGCTTCTTATATTGGCTTGATATTGACCAAGAAGACTAAGACATACAGAATAGGAAGTCGAAGAGCAACTTCAACAGTTGCCAATAATTTGCTTCCCAATATCCATGAGTTTAGCAACTTCCAAACTTATATTAGAAAAGAAAACAAATATCAATCTCCAATAGTTCTCAATACTTGACTTTCAATAACCAAATTTAGGCCTACCTGAAACAACTAATGGTCCGGTAGTTGGTGGAGTCGCGATCGCCCTCGGTCCTCTCCCGTCCCGTCGCACGGCGCCACATATGGCTGACCCGGCGGTGGCGTGGTCGCTGACGTCGAAGTCGACGTCGACGCGACGTAGGCCACGGCTTTGCCGCGCAATGGCTTGGGCAGAATAGCCGTGTTCCGGATGTCAGCGCGCACACACACAGAAAGGAGGGGGCCAGCAGCGACGCCTCGCCTGGAGAAGGCATGTACCGCCGGCCTTCACCTGCACTGCCAGCGTATCCCAGCAAGGCAATGGGCGGCGAGGCGCACGCCATGGTAACCGTCGTGCCGAGCTAGCCTAGGTGTGAATGAACGCCATGAATCGATTGCATGGCCTGTCCGCCATGGTTTCAACACTTCACGTGGCCGACGGCACACGACAGCAATAAAAATCACTCGATGCATATTACGGGAATACTATTACTAGAAGAAGTCCAGGAATCATGCTAGCTAGCTGTATCTATGCCTCTTGATAATCGGTCAGCAAAAGCAAACAGAGCATGCAGTGCTGCATGACGAATTCTCTCTCAATACTCCCACTTGCGCAGATCCATGCCTTCCGGCGGGCTGGGCTCGATCTTCTTGGAGCCGACGTCCTTCCAGTCGGTCGACAGCACCGTGCCATTGGACTCCTGGAACGACTTGGTCATGGCCCGCCGCATGTCCTCGTCGGCGTTGCCGAAGATGTCCTGGAAGAACTTGTTGGCCGCCAAGCGTCGCCCGTCCGTCCGTCCGCCGCGGTCCTCGCCGCCAGCGAGTACTGCCCTCGCGGGACTCCTCTCCCTCGTAGCGACTGTGCTGATCGCCGCCGCACACCGCTTCACCTGAATCCAAGGTCGGCGGCAGGACAAGCAGGGGCGGAGCCAGGATGAGACTCCGGGGGGTGCTATTTAGTGGAGATTTGACAAAAATCAAGAAAGAACGGTGGTTTAATGGCTAAGTATAGCAATTTGCATGGGAATTATGCTCCCGGGGGGCTACAGCCCGGCAGCCCCCATGGATCCGCCCCTGAGGACAAGTAACGATGACGGCGGGAGGGTTTCAGGCGTCGCGCGCGCGAGAGGAAATATGCGGTGGGAGAAGTTTCACGCCACGGACGCGAAGGATTCTAGCGCGCGTGAGGCGGATTGGCGTGGGATGCGCGCTTCGTCGATCGCGCGTATATTTACCCGCAGGGGGAAGGATTTTTCCAAAGTTCCTAAAGACTGGGAGTTGATATTAAAAACTGTTGGAGGAGGATTTTCATGCTTTTTTTCAAAAAAAATGAGAATGAGATTGAGAGTTAATATTGGAAACTATTGGAGTTGCTCTAAAGCATTTTGTTTTTCTTCCCTTCCCCTCTTTCTACAGCATCTCGCTCGTCCCTCCTCATCTCTTCTCCCTCACATCGACGCCGGCCGCCGCCACCATGAATCTTCACCGTTTCTGATGCTGCCCCTACGGAGTCTCCCGACGCCCAAGCCAGCACCTATCCCTTATGCACTTTCTTCGTCATCTCTTCTCCTTCTCTCCGCCGCCGCCGCCGCCGCCATCGATGCCGCCACCGTCGCCGCCATGAATCTTTGCCGGCCATGATGCCGCCCCTACTGAGACTACTACTCTCGTCGCCCAAGTCTCTCATCGCTCAAGTTGGTGACCAAAGTACCCCAAGTCGGTGACCGAGCTGCTCATGCCCAGATCCGACCATAGGTACTATTAGGTTTTGTTTTCAGATTTGATTTCTCTTTCCCATTGCAACTTGTTGATTCAGGTTCTTAGTTTTGATTTGTTAGGACGCAGATCTATTTACACCTGCTATTATTCCTTATGGTTATTCCATGAATCTGCCGAAATACTTGAATGCAGAAATCTACAGGCCTGAGTAGTCCAATAAAAGCTATTCTTCTCCTCCAGCTGCACGTCCTTCTACAACATTGTTTTCCGGTTTAGTTCAAGTCTGTAAGCACAAAGTGCAGGAGGTACATGTTCCGAGGCATTTTTGCTTTATACTAGAGTTCTTTCTTGGTTTTGTTCTTCAATTTCATAGTGTTGAGCTGCTGATTTGTTCTTAGATTTTTTTTTATTTGAGTGCTAGGTTTTAACATATACACCATTTCTTCTTTTACAGTATTGTCAATAATTACTATCTGCGATTTGTTGTATATTCATTCTCGAATTTGTTCCACCCGTGTGATTGTTTAATGGACATAAAGAAAAAGTGCAATGTGCTTTTCAGTGACTAAATTATTACCAAAACTCCTTTTGTGTCATATGTACAAAACAAAAAGAATTTTACGTGTGATCAACTATGAAAAATATACTTGCATTTTTAATGTATAGTTTTAAGATAGCTTTTTATTTGTTTACTACAACAGCTCAAGTGATGCTCAATCAATTAACTAAAATTATTGTTGAATCAGCTTAACTAGTTCCTAAACTTTATATGCCCATATTTACTAGTGCTTGTTTCCAACTTTGATTTATCTTGTACTCCGCAATTTGTTGATCCAGGACCTTTTTTAATGTGTTAGCAGCATCCAAGTATACATAAGGCTTCTACCTTGAAACAACGGTTTCCATCTGATTGCAGCCCCCAGCACTAGACTATCACTATAGCCATCTGCATATTAGGTACTCTGCAACTCTGCAATTTTATACTGATGAATTGATGCAAAAATACTTTTTTTTTGAGTTTTTAAACTACAGAACTGAATCATGATAAAATAACTTGGGTCTCACCCAGACCTACCCACAGGTTAAGGTTTGTTTACTTTCTTGATTCAGATCCCCGATAGGTTAGTGGTTGTTTCAAAATTCGATTTATATTTAAAATTGCACTTTCTTGGTTCAGTTATTTCGTTTCTTATCTGTTAGCATGGAGATCCGTTTACAAAACAATATGCACTTAGAAAGAAGTATATACACTTCAGATTTGCATGGATGTAGAGATTCATGCTACTGGGTGACTGATTTATAGTGCTGATTTATTTGTTTATTTTTAATCGAATGCTAGATTTTTTTATATATACATCATTTCTTCTTGTTACATTATTATAATTATTACCTGCAATTTGTGTTAAATTTGACTTCATTCCACACATGTGATTGGTTAATGGACAAAAAGAAAAGTGCAATGTCCCTTCCAGTGACTATAAGTTATTACCAAAACTCGTTGTATTAGAGGTACAAAACAAAATGATTTAGGTGTTATCAAATACGAAAAATATACTAGCATTTTTAATGTATAGTTTTAAGATAGCATGGTTTTTTTGTTGACTAAATCTTGCTTGGGATAACAAATCTTTGTTGTTACTACCTGGTTTTGAGATTGTTTGAGGCTCTGGTTTATGATTATTTCCTTAGTAAATAAATAATCAACGCCAACTAAAAACGACTTATAATTTGGAATAGAGAGAATAATAAAAAACATAATTAGATAATGAAAACATGAATCTGAATGGGTATTTAGGTTATTAGAGTTGTAGAGATCTAATTGGATTAGGATTCCTATCTATTCAAGGAGTGGAGGGAGTATATAGGTACCTCAAACAGTACTGCAAATGTCATATATTAAAATATGAGGGTACAACGAAGGTAGCATTGTATCATCAACTACTGACTGGCAGACGAACCACGCGAACTAAGAAGTATGTGTCGCAAAATAAAAAGGCATACGTTTTTATAAATTATCAACCCAATTTAGTATGGGGATTTGTATACTGTCACCACAGAGGAAATAAATTTAGATTGTAGAAAAAGAAATGAACAAAACGTACAACATTAGATGATGGTACAACATTGGACAAGGGAGGAAATGAGCATTTATGACTCTAGATAAATGTACTATAAAATATACTTCATAATTAATTTAATAACATTTATTTGATATTGTGAAGTATAAATTTTATAGTAGCACTAGTTTATGTACTCTATCTTAGAAATGCACTTATTTTGGGACGGGGAGTAATGCTTTACAATAACGTACTCCATCCGTCCTATAATAAATACGCATCCATCCAGGATGCTGAGAGAAGATCAGTGCTACTATGTAATTTCATATAGCGATGTAATTAAGTGATAGCTACTTTTAAAATGGTCAAATATAATGTTTCATGGGACAATTATTATACTCCTTATGTATCAAATCGAATGCAACTATATGATTGGGACAACTGAAACCTTTTAGGTTTGGTTAAATTTAAAGAAAAATAGTATCACCGTTTATATCTCCAATTAAGTTTACTATAAAAATATATCAATTTAATTTAATAATATTTATTTGATATCATAAATGTTTTTATTATAGTACACTTATAATAAAACTTTTAAATTATTTTACTTCTTAGAAAGTGAGAATTGTTTTTAAGGTAATAGACCAAAATAAAATAGTTTGCTGCATGGAAGGAGAAGAACGTGTGAAAGTATCTAAAGATATAATAGGCTATGATAGGGATACAAATTGGGAACGATCCTGTGTGGACAGGAGAGCTTTATATGCAACCATGCACACTTTGGATCCGGACCGTACATACCGCATCCGATGACGAGGGGAATGAGGGACGCGAATTTTGCAAAATACCGCCCGCAGGCCCTCATCTCGAGGTGTTTTTGCAATAACGCCCCCCGCCCTCAAGGCGGTACGAGAATTTTGGATGCGCCGCCCTCAAGCCCCCGCCCTCAACCCCCTGTTCGTCAGAAAGAGCGCCCGCCCGGCGGGGAGTTGCCCCACCGGACCTCGCGGGGGCGGGTGGAGGTGCCCCCCGGACCTAGCCGGGCTCGTGGAGTGCCAGCCGGACCTAGCCGGGAGCTCGTGGAGATGACCGGCCCGTGCCGCGGCGGGGGAGTCGCCTCGCTGGCCTTGCCTGTCCTCGCCGCCGTCGCGGCCCCGCCGGCCCTTGCCGTTCCTCGCCGCAAGATTTCGCCGCCGCGCCATCGCCGTCCGCCGGCCTCGCCCGACTGCCGCCCCTCGCATCCTACGGTCGTCGAGCCGGTGTCTGGCTGTACATTCTTCCTCGCCTCCCGAGCAATTCTGTACCACCGGCCGCTTCTTGTATCGCCGCCGGCGGTCGATCCCGGGGCTGGCGGCGTTCGATCTCTGGGAAAGCCGGTACCGGCCTTGCGGGGAATACCCGCCGCAAAGGGGGGGCGCTGCGGCGTGGATGGACTCTGGCCGCGCAGGGGGCCTCGCAAAATAACTCTCCCTCGCTATGCTGACGCGGATGGAAAAAGCGGCGGATTTGCACATCCAGTGTGCAAAGGTTGCATATATGCCCTGGTGAAAAGTAATTGAAAGTAATATGTATTGAGGCATTAACCATGCATTTATTTGATATACGTAGCCAGTTCTAATAAAGTACTGAGTAATATATTTTTATTTCTAGTTTATTTCAAAAAGAACCGGTAGTATATCTTTATCGTACAAATGTGTACGCTGACATAATATTAACGGCATGTGTTTTCGTACAACGAATGTTATAATATGAATTTAAAAAATATGGTCGGTGCTTATATACATTGAAGCAGAAATAAAAGGGATAATAAAGTGTTTAATTTTTACTGTAATTATTAGATGTAAAAAGAATAGCAAGCTTTTGAAACAGAGGGTTGCTGCGCCGACGGGACATGAAGCAACATGGCGTCTGACAAAGTGCTGCTGCGCCTGCGTCGTGTCTGTCCGGCGTGAGCAGCGAGGGCGTGAATTAAGCAGCTGGCCGGCCTGGCAGCGGTCAACCACCAAAGCGAGCGAGGCAGCGCCAGCACAAATAACAAAGCGCAGTGGACGGTGGGAGATAGCAGGAGTGCGCCCACACGGTTGTGGTGGTGATTTATCGATATCCTTTTACACAGCGGAGGAAAGATGGGCGATGGATTAGTATCAAAGATTTGTCGCCGCGGGCTGACCTATCTAAAGAGGATCAGAACATTGGCCTGTCCTACAGCTTGTGCCGGCTTTTGGCAAGGCGCTGCTATGGGTTTCATTGTGCAGAAGAAGGAGATGTCAAGGTGCGCCGTTTTGCGCTGGCCCGGTTGGGAGCAGAAGGCTACAAGAGGACATTCACCAATGTTGAGGTGCGAATTAGCTTGTAATCCAATGGTAGGATGGTCTAGTGCGACGCTACCCACAGGGGTTCAAATCCCCAGTCGCACCTTTTCTTGGGATTTTCTCCGGGATTTACCGGCGTTATACATTAAGTGATAAGCGACATTCCGTCGGCGACGAGGCGCCTATGGTGACTTCGAGAATCTCCGGATTTGTCGGCCGCCTGGATCGGCGGAGGTGCTCATAGGGGTAGGGTTTGCGTACGCGTGTGTCTTCGGAGGTGCTCATAGGGGTAGGGTTTTGCGTGACGTGTGTTCATGGGGGGGTGAGTGTGCGTGCGTGTTGTGGCGTCTGCGTTGTACTGTGTAATTCTCAAAAAAAAAAAAAAAAAAAAAAAGAAACCAATGTTGAGGTGCAGTTGGCTTTCCTTCACGATTACTTCTTCACCACCTCTCCCCGTATCAGGGAATCCAGCTTTTACGTGCTGTCACATAAAATGCAAAAGATGGCACAATGGCCATCAGCGATGTCCATATTCAGCTTGGTAATGTTGTTGTTGACCGTAGGTAAACACAATAATTGGATTGAAAAAGTATTAAGAAGAGGAAGTGATGGAGTTGATTTGGTTGCAGTAGCAGCGATGATATTTTTCCCATATGACTTAATTACACCAGAAGAACGTCTTTTGGCCATATACTGGTGTCCAATACACATTGTTTTTCATAAATTAGATCTTCTCCAGACTCCCACCACAAGCATTTGGGTGACATTCCTCAAACACATCTACCATAGTCCTAATGAACTGGATGTTCATCGCCCCTCTCAAACTCAAACTAGTACTACTCTCTACTGGAGTGACAAAATTGGGCAGTACTCACTTCTCCTAGACTACGACTGTCGTCGTTCTCGCAAGAAGGCACTTGTAGCCTGGTTCCTGGGACTTGTGCGACCTCAACCGTGGTACAGGTTCATCAGTCATCTCCCAGTAGAAGAAGAAGATGTCAGGGTGCCTGACAGCGTGAGAAAATTGGTTGCTGATACTCTCCGGGCTATAGATGGCCTACCAACCAACGGTACTAGTCTCTGAAGATAAACATGGACAGTTCTGGGTATGACTGGTCATGGACTTGCAGGCAACAAACTCACACGGGGACCATACTGATTTGGCACATAGCAACCTGCTACTGTGACATGTCACTGCGCCATAGTGATCGGCTGGAGGAGGACTTTCCCCTGTTGGTGGAGACAGACACTTTCCATGAAGTTGCCACAGCATTGTCAAGATACTGCGCCTACCTGGTGGCATTTCTTCCAGAGTTCCTCCCGGAGCATAGCCTGATCACCAAAGAAGTCTTCCAAAATGTCATACAGGATGCATAGCGTTCACTAGGGTCGACGCATATGGAGGAGAAGGAGAAGCACACCAAGATCCGACCGCTAAAGCTACTGCCCCGGCGTAAGCAGACAACGTTCCACAAGGGAGTCAGGCTGGGACGGCAACTAGAGAAGCTCAACACCAGGCCGCGGTGGAGGGTCATGGCAGAGTTCTGGGCGGAGACAATCTTGTATGTCGCGCCGTCCGACAATGCAGAGGCACACATCGAGCACCTGGCCAAAGGTGGGGAGTTCATCACGCACCTCTGGGCCATGCCCTCCAACGCTGTCATACTGAAGCGGGCAGCAGGAGAATGGCAACTGCCTGCTGTCATTGCCATAGAGTAAGCACACGACTATGAGCTGCTAATACATTAAGTTGTTATTACTCGTTTGTACTCAAGCCCTCCAACTGATGTGACCTTAAGTCCTGCAATTTTTGATTTTTGTTTTCTTTTTCATTCTGTCAGTCCATTGTATCTGGCTCCTCATGGGTTTTATTTGCTTATTTGCAGAGAAGAACCACCAACACACCAACTCCTGGAAGCAATGTCCTCTTCTAATGATGGACCATCAACATCCTCCAGGCCTTCTCCACCAATGTTAGCAATTATACGCTTGTTTTCTATGATTATATATTAAAGCCAGCGTTGATTTCTAACTAGAAAAACTGCACGGGCCGTTTTTTTTTACGTTGTAGTTAGGTAGATGAGTACCAAGAATGGTAACTAAATTGTTTTTTATATAATACATTGATGATATTGTTCGTATTAATTGTAAATTATCATTTATCCATCGTTATATATGTCAATTGTGGATTTATCATTTTGTGGTCTCTATATTTTTAGAAGGATGAGTTATTCTTTTTTTTTTTTCTTTTAGCATTGAGATATATGTATTATATTTTTTGGCTATGTTTGTTGTGGCTAAAGAATGGTTGTAACTATTTGTTAAGGTGAGAAAGCAAAGCTAGATTACAACTTAATTTATTTGTGGAAATAAGAAGTTTATTGACAAAACACGAATAGAAGGAATTTGAAAAAAAAAAAATTTAGATGTTTGGATTTGTTGGTTTTTTATGATAAAGAAGGGGTATCACCAAAAATTAGAAAAAATGTTTGAATATATAGGGGTTTATTTTAGAAGTTTTTTTGGTGGAAGAACTACGTGATTCAGAGTTAGGATAGATGAGATATAAAATTTCTAAATTTATCAACAAAATGTGAATGGGGAAAATTTAAAATCATTGGATGATGAAGAAGGGGTGAAAAATTAGGGAAAGGAATTTGAATATGTGGGGTTTTATTTTGGAAGATTTTTTGGTGGAAGAACTACGTGGTTTAGGAGTTATGATGGATGAGTTATAAAATTCATAAGTTTATCGACAAAAATGCGAATGAGAAAAATTTTAAAATTATTTTGAATTTCCTTTTGGATGATAAAGAATGGGTAAAAAAAAATTTGGGTAGGTTATAGAGTGGTTCTAGTCTATTTGAAAATTTTTACGGAAAGGGAAAAAGCTTTTTTTTTTTTTGGTACGTTTCGCGGTACGCCGTAGCAATTTCAGAGTGAACACGGAAAGCGTCAAATGAACAGTACTTTTGAAAGCGACCTGCTGGTGGCTGGAGCCGTCCGTCGAGATCCAACGGCCGTTGTTTTTTTGCGACGCGACGTGGCGCTCACCGGCCAAGAATTGTTTGGTAAAGATTAGTTTTCCTTCTCATCATAGACAAACTTCAGAACCTCCACTAAACGAAAAAGGAGAACAACCTCAAATTATGGAGGATGTAGACTAATAAGGTAATCTCTACTACATGCATGTTCTCTTTTTGGATCAGCATAGTTGTTACTTTCTGTGAGAATTCCTGATTTTTATTGTTATGCATGCACAGTGCAGGTGTAAAGGCCCAAGGAAGAAGCAAGAAAAATTAAGTCTATTTCACATACTTGCAATTGCCATTAGAAGCAAAGAAACTTGATCATTCTAGCTCTGCAATGAGCACAATAATGGTCAGCTTGTGCTTTTTGTGCTTAGTTACCTACTTTATTACTACCTTTTATTGCATCTGGTGAATCAAGCTTGGGCTTATGTGACCATGATCCAAACCAGTAGTGTTGAACTTCTTATGTTCTGTTTCAGACTTTCAGTTAGTCAACTATATATGTGTTGGGCCAGATGTTGGCCTCAAGTATTGGCTTGATATGTTGATCATGTACTATTGAACCTAGCTGTGTTGAATATGTTCTCTGTAATCAAGCTCTATTCAACACTTCAACTTGTTGTCTGATAGTTGATACATATTATTACAATATATCTTGTGATCTCGTTTATCTATGCTACAAAATGTTCTCCTATTTGCCAATCAATCATGCACGCTTTGTTTTGCGAACTGGGAGTCTGGGACCACAGATTGATAAATCTTGTCATTGATGTGGAAACAAAATGAGAATGTGGCATTTACATATGACAGAGTTGGTGAAAAAAAGTTTCAGTGTTGTGCTATGAGAATCCATGCTGGGGACAATACCAAATTCACCGTAGGGGTAAATCGGTCCTTTTACTGCTACTTAATGGTCAAATTAACAGCAGAGTCATATGTGACAAAAATATTAAAGTAGATGCATGTCAAATAAGACATATAAATATTAGCCTGCCACTGTTTTTTTTTTTTTTTTGAAACTTCCCACTATTAAAGAGTAACCAAATAATGTGTGGGCTGCTATTGTGCTGCTTGTTATTACTCGTGCCTTCAGCTGTGGTGTTGGGTTTTTCTCAAAAAAAAAAAAAAAAAAAAAAAAAAAAAACTATGATGTTGGGTCATCAGGCCCATTTTGCTGTTTCGTTTTGTCTGTCCGTTCGAGCTTCATAAGTTGGGCCACGAGAACGTTTGTGTGTTGTCGTTAGAATCACTTGGCATATCTTATAAACGATTCACGCACCAAAAGGAGGGCAACCAACGTGGCCACGTCGCCTGCGATTCTCGGCCGTCCGATCGGGCGGGACGGACGGGCTCAGATCGGGCGTTCACCGGCCATTTTGCAAAAACACCCTCTAACTTTATCGAAATACAACCCGACCCTCGAGCTTTTTTAGAAATAAGACCCACCGTCCAAGCACATGTATGGGCCGCCACGCCACCACCCTGGCCACTTTCGCCCAAATGGCCTTTTCTCTTTTTTTGTCTTTTATTAAATCCTATAATATGCTGATTTTTGTTTATTTCATACAAAAATAATCAAAGCTCCTAAAATCATGAAAAAATTTTAGAAGACTCTCCATGATGCACTCTATCTATACAAAATATGAAACTTGGAAAACAAATAAATTTAAAATTATTAAGAATAATCTCTTTTAATTAACAAATGAAACTTCCATGATTCCTACACATTAAAATATTAAACCCAACATTACAAAATTTATTTCGTGAATACTTTGTGGTATTTACAACCTCTTTAAAAATAAAATATTTCAATAAATTATTATTCCATGCTCAACTAATAAATAAATTTAAGAAGGAATTTTACGGTCAATTTTTATGGGATTCGAGAAAATATAGACAAACAAAAAATAAAAACACCGTGATTAACATGTATAATCATCCACAAATGATAATTTTCAAAAAAAAACATGAAAAGAAACACTAATACATTGCATAAACAATAATTTAGGTAGTTACCATTATTCATATTCATATACCCAACTACAAAGGAAAAAAAAAAAAAAAGCCAATGGTCATGAGCGGCAAAGCCGCGCGCCTTTCTAGTTCTATATGCAATCTAAGTCGTTTTAGCTTCGACTAGTATAGTAGATGACGAGATCACCTATAACAAAACAGTAATAGTTCTCCGCGGCGTCCGTTCGGCGTCTCGTCGGACGGCGCGTAGTTGGGCACTGCGGATCGGCGGCCCGATCCAGCGTATCGCGTTCTCTCTCCCCACGCACCTCTCTCTCGCTTGTGTTCCTAAAAAATCCAGATTCTATTCCCCCACTCCACGGACTCACCCGAACAACCGCGGTCATGTCGAGGCCGCCTTTGCGGCGCCGCCCTATCTCGACCTCGACATACGCCCGCCGCGGCGCTCCCTTCGCGGCGGCGGCGGGCGAATGCTGGTTTTTCGGCATGTCTTGCAAGTGGGGGTGGTCGTCGCAGCTTTGCGGCTTCACGATTGTCGCGGCGGTGCATCGATGCCCCTTTGGCGAGGTTTTACGTAGGGCGGCGTGGCGGCGGCGGCGACGGTGGCGACAAGCGGGGATCGAATCCGGGCCGTTGTATATTTGGGGGTTATCTTGGGGAAAGGCGACGACGGCGGCGCTGCGGGGCCGTTCTCCATGTTGGGGCGTCGCGTCCCTAGTTTTTCCACGGGTGAGAACCCGGTCACGTCTTGGACGGCGGCGGTGGCGCTTTGAACGTGTAACCTTCCCGGCGGCGCCACCGTGGAATTCGATTCGGCTAGGACTTGCGCGCGTGAGGCCATGGTCGGAAGTCGGAGTTGTGCTTGCGTTTTGCTTGTGTTGGGCAACGATGTGACGGAACCTCCTAATTATCGGGCCTACCTTTTTGTCATTGTCCAAAAGACCTCTGACAGCTATGCAGATGCACCTAATAACTTACGAAGTCTGTCGGGTGTCATCGGGAACCCCGATTACACCTCATACGAGATCGACAAAGGAGTAGCTACAAACATTACAACATTTGTTACAAAAATATAGATCGAGTGCGGAAGAATAATAACATTTATTTTACAAAATATGAGTAGGTTACATTTGAGTAAACTTAACTTAATTTGCGGAAGCCGAGTGGAACTATAAGAGACAACCAAGTCATGCCGAGCCCACCAACACAACCTTGGTTAGCGGCATGAGTGAGTACACAGCAAGGGGGTTAACAAACCCCGAGTACACAATGTACTCCGCAAGACTTACCCGACAAAACAAAAAGACTCCAAGGATATGCTAGCTTAAGGGATGTAGAGCTAGAAAAGGAAAGTTTTGCAGAAAAAGCTTACTAATAGTGAATCCTTACTTTCAATCTTTTAACACATATTAGTATATCATAGAATCTAGGTGATCCTATACTAGATCAATCACTTCTTAGACATTCCATCTTATTTTCAAAATTATCTCTTGCTCCATCATTTACTACGATGAAGGTGCGAGGATCAAGACTCCTTTCTCGTGGAGCACAACCCGGTGGGGATGCCTCACCCACCACGACATATGTAGCACTTAAGCTTGCATATATCAACCATCACTCAGTTCGTCCAAAAGCGGGATTGGGTCCATCGCCACCGAGAGTACGGTACTCCACCTCCCTACCCCGCCCTAATGACGGTTTGACTAGTAGGGTGGGTACACGCCACTCCCGCCATCTCTTCACTCCCGGTCGCGGTTGTCCGTTCGATTTGACATACCCCGAGATCGGGCTTACGGGGCATGTGGCCGGTATAACAAATTCTTGATCCAAGGGCCGATAGCCGGACGGTCCTTAACCGACACTGACGGGACAAGCACGACGTGAGAGAACGTCGGCTTAACCACCGAGAGACACAACCCGTGTCCCGCCCCGGTCTCAAATTAAAAAAATTATTCCTCTCCTTAACCATTATAAAACATTTAAAACATTTTGTTTTTGAAGAGCCTATCTCATAATAAGCAAAGCTAAGCATACTAGGCATTTTTAAAAGAAAACTGTTTAACAAGGATGATATTCAAATAATCAAGGATGGTAATGCGGCAATTAGGTTAACACTCAACTCCTAATTACTTAATGCACATATCATTAACATAAGTGGTATAAAAATTTGTAAAAAACACAAGGAAGGTTTAATGCATCCGGGGCTTGCGTATTCCAGGGAAAGTCGATCCTCGTAGAAAGATTGTCGAAGTCAAACTTGACATCATCCTTGTCGACGGACGGATCTTCTCGAAGCTTGATCATCGCGAACCATATCAACACCTTCTCCAAAACTTCATCAACACGATCCGACTCACTCTCGTATACTCTACACGTAGATGATGATGCATGCTTTAGCATGATGAAATGGTAAACATGATGCTTGATGATGCATGAAATGATAAACAACTTGAGTACAACTTTCCTTCACGATTAAGTTGCAACCCAACAAAACCAACTTGTTGAAGTACTCTACAAGATATCATCACTATTGCCTAAGGAGTTCTCAAGGACCATTTGATTGTGGTATGATCCAAGATTCACAAAACAATCCCAAGATCACACAAAACCTAAGTCAATAGACACTAAACACGATCTTTTTCTAATAAAACAAATAAAGCATAAAATAGAAAATAATTTAAACAATTTAAAATGGCTCCAAACTTTTTATACAAGTAGAATATAGCATAAAACAGCACCAAATAAATTTTCATGATTTTTAATAAATATTTTATTTTTTAAAAATCATGGAAGATGCATTTTTCAATTAAAGAATGTATTTTTAAAACATGCAAGAACTACTCAAAATCAAAGTTTCAATTTTTTCATGGATACATATACTCATGGGAAGGCTCTACAAAAAGTTTCAGAATTTTGAAAGCTAAATTTGAATTTCTATGAAATTCACAAAATCGAGCACTATTCATCATAAAGGAAATTGATAAAACATATAAATAAAGAAAAAGAGCACTTAGGCTGAATCTGGCTTGGCCCAATATGAACAGTGAGAAGGCTGGCCCAATTCGGCCTAAGAAGACTTTGACTTGGCAACTTTGCAAATGAGCCCCCAAACTTTTATGAAAGCGTAGTTAAATATAAAACACTACTCATATGAGTTAAGAAAATTACATCGGGAATCCTCGAAAAGCTTCTATTTGAATGCGGGTCCTCCTTCTCCTTTCTTCTACACGAGACACGGAAGGGGAGCGGGACTTGGTCCCCAGCTCGGCGACGACTCCGGCCCGTCGGGTCGGCTTGGCCGGCGGCGGTGGAGGCGCTACGGCCATTTGGACTCGCGTGCTCCCGACCAAGTATCCCGGCAGTGGAGGCGGCCGAACGGCGGGCGGCCGCGGCGGCGGCGGCTGCGGGCTGCCAGCCGGCAAGCGCGGGCGGCGCGACGACCGGCGGAGGAGGGTCATGGCGGGCGGAGAGGATGGCCGCGGGACCGATGGTGGCCACTATTCGGAGGGAACAAGGAGCGGCGTTGGTTGAGCTCGGCCAGGCCATGACTATGGTGGTTGTGCTACGTTGCCACGGATACTTCTTTGGAACACGGCGTATCGCGTATCGGATACGTATCGGATACCGTCTCGCGTCCGATACTCGTCGTCACATTATCCAGGAAGTATCCGAATTTTATTAATTTCGAAAAAATCCGACACCGATACGATCACCGGTCGGATTGCCGGATACGCGTATCGATCTATCTTGGATCTGGCCCAGCCCAAATAATAGCCCAATAACGACCTATCTGTCTCGTCGCCCTAGCCGACCTACCGCATCGCGCCACACTCCCTCCGCATCGCGCTGCCCGCCCTGCTTGGCGGTGACACCGCAAGCCGCGACATCGGCTCGCCGCTCGCCGCCCGATGGCGACAAGCACCGCCCCTAGCCGCGGCGACGAGCACCGTCCCCCGCTCGGCGCTGTCCCTCTTTCGCCGTCCTGCATCGCTCCATTATCCTCCCCTTCCCCATTCTCGATCTCCTCTTCTTCCTCTCCCCAATCTCGATCTAGTCCGAGTTCTTCTTGCTTATGCAAAGAGATGTGTCTCCCAATTTGAGCGGTGCTAGTGCAAGTGCTAGCGTAGGATCTGCAGCCTGCAGAGGCAACAAACATCAAGGCTCCACTTTGGGATCATTTTACGTAAAACCAAGAGGCTGGTGGAGGAAATACTATGTGGAGATGCAAGTATTGTCCAATGGAAAAAGCGAGTAGCTACAGTAGAGTTGAAGCTCATTTTATTGTTAATTGTTATCGGTTTTAATTTAGACATGCATTATTTTTTTATTTTTAAATACTAAACGTATCCAGCGTATCGGGTTTTTGGGAAATTGACGTATCGCGTATCGGATACGTATCGGATACCGATACACGTATCCGTATCCATGCAACGTAGTGGTTGTGCGTGAGCAGCAGAACGAGAGAGAATGAGAAAAGAAAGAACGGCCGGCGGTGGACGTTTCAGGGACGAGAGGCCAACTTGGCTTGGCCAGAGCTTTCACGAACACGACCACGTGCCCACGCTCGAGAATCGTCACGAAGTCGCGGCCAAATCGAGCACGGCGGCGACGATGCAAGCAAGCAAGCAGCTACGGCTGTTTTAGTGTACTAGTACGTCTTGCTTCCTTCTTCTTCTATTATCTCCCAAAGTCATATAGCAACTCAAAAATCTTCCAAAATAAAAATTGCTCAAAATAATGAGAACTACACTTTTGCTTTTGGGCTCATCGCCAAATTCTAGATAGTTTTGAAAATAGAAATTTTGAATTTATAAATTGAATTTAAGGCTTATAAAAATAATTTATTAACAAACTTGATATTTAAATAGTGAATAAATCACCATTCAAACATCCTAACCGAAAATACCATTTAAAAGCACAAACAATAACTCAATCAATGAAACCAAAAATTTGGCAAATTTTTATTTATAAAAATCTACTTAATAATTAACCTAAAACATTTTTAAATTAAAAAAATGAATTCAACTCAACCAACATATGCAACATACGAATACTTTAATATAATATAAAATGCATTTATGCCATGATGCTCAATGATTATGCATAATGATGACATGATCAAAATTCTTAATTACTTATTAACATCTAGGATGTTACAAACGATGACCTACTCGGCCTTTCGGGTGCTCCGGACTCAGTATCTTTCTTGGGTTGTCGTTCTCGTTGTATTGGCGTGGGTTTAGTTTTTGGGCCCGATTTTCCTCATAAACTTGGTCAAATCTCTTCTCCTTATTAATATAAAAGCGGAATAATTTATTCACGGATCTTAAAAAAAGAACAGAGATCAATCGGCCATCGGGAATCACGATTCGAGATCAAAGCAGAGGAATCGAAGGGAAGGCCAAGGAAGGGCGAGATCCGATACCAATTTTGTTAGCAACACACTCGGAAGGAGAGGGATTGAGAGGAAGCAAGAAGCAGAGAACGAGAATGGAGGACGAGTTCTTCTTAGAGTTCAGGTATAACTAGTTCACCAACCCGTGCTCTCAGACGGGTTAGAATCTTGTGAGATACTAACTAATAAGAATTAAGTGTATTTCATTTTGTCTTTACTAATGTTCTAACATAATACCTATAATAGTTACTCTATAGACCATATCCAATTATGATAATCTATCAAATATTGATCTATGTGTTTTTTTCATCCATATATTCATAAATTAGTTTACATAGCACCTTGGCAAATATACATTTAGTTGAAACATTTGCTTAAACTATGATAGTTTTAGCTAGATCTATATATAGACATCATAAACATAAATTTTGACTCCCAAAATTTTAAAATTATTATTCCTCGTATCAACAACTATTATTTAGAATGGTGATCATAGTCTACCGATTTGTTGGAAACATGTTTTAGATTTTTGTAAGAACTTTAGGATCGATCTGTTTTATTTTTTACCATTTTTGTGAGTAATAATTTCTATGATTAATGTTTATTAGCAACCTATGTCTTAAGTTGAATCAAAAATAAACTTAAAATGTATACACTCTTATTTCATCCCTTTATATGATATCATGAAAATCTATACTTTAACCTTTAGCTTTTGATCTAGTTTTTATAATATTTTTTACATGTATTACTTTGAAATCACTAATGCTTATTGTATCATTTACTCAAAATTTTCATGTTTTATTTGATTAGAAAAATATTCTAGGTCCTAGGCTACCCTCTTATTTTTGACAATGTCATAAATAGTTGTTTCAAAGATGCACCATGGCACTCAAGTTGAATTTATTGTATTGTATGAGTAGTGTTTTATTAAACAATTATTTCTTAAAATTAAGTTATGTGATATAATGTTTCAATCAAACTGTTTTAAACTCTTTTTAAGACAACGACCTTCAAATTTTATTGTCATGAGTGTTAACATAACTTCAAGTGAACCGTAACTATTACTACTAAGTCGTTTGCTGCACGCTTGATAAGCTTATGAAACAAACATTTATACTAATGTATGTTTTAACTTTCGAATCTTGAATTATTGTTGACATAGCTTATATCAGCATTTACAGGTAGATTCAAGGAATTTTGTTAATTTGTTATATGACGTGGATAATTTAGGTACAAATTATGTAGGTATATTTTACTTAAACTTATGCTTTCATATTGCCATGAGCAATTTGAATGCAAACTTAGAGGTTAAAGTATTATATTTTATAATAACGGAGATGGATAATTTATAAAAAATATTTTTGGAATAGTTTAATTATCTCTTGAAACTTTGGAGGTTTCAATTTTACCATATAGGCTTTATTGACAACTCCAGGGATCATGGTCACCTAATTTTTTGGCATCATTATTAGCATGTAATTCGCTTAATTATTAAGTTCATAAAAAATGATACCTGATGGTCAGTAAGGATTATATCAAAAACGCATTTGTGTGAAGTAATCAAGGATATTAAAATGAAAATGAAAATTGTACCTGATGGTCTAAGGTTCATATCTTGTAACGTTATATAGGAGTCAAATCAAATTGTAATTGTGGTATAGCAAAGTTGTTGGTACCTATAGGTGCGGTCGCTGCCAGCGTTGACATAGATGCCATGGACACCGGACGACGTGGTGCTAGTGGCCTGTGTTCCCGCCTTCCCTTTGTTGACTTATATCTCCTCATTGGCATGGACACATTGGACGCTTATCCTTCTGTCGTCTCGATGCGGCTGGATCAATGTCAGTGGTCGGTGCACGACCAGATGTTGGTGCTTGGTGCATGGCCCAACGTCGTGCATGTGCTCTCGTTGGTGTAGCACCACTTTCCTCCTTGTTGTTGAACGTTGGTAGGTAGCCAGTGTAGCGTCGCCTTCCTCGGACAAATTAACCGGTAGATAGTCGGCAGTGCTGCATACCTCGTTGATGTCAGCCGCCAGGTAGTCAGTGTAGCGTTATCTTCTCAGTACGTGTAGCATCCTTGTGTATGCGGTCCAAGATGGCTCGTCCTTCTAGACCATGCATGGGGCTGGACTAGGAACGTTCCAGCCAGCCTACGATGCACCTCGCTCACTTCAGCCGTCAAGTACACATCTTGGTAGATTGCTCCTGATCGCTGCCTCGTTGATGTCCCCTCCACGTGCAGTTTCGTCGTCGCGAAGTGCAGGCGACACGTACGCAAACGTGCTGCAGCACTGGTGCTCATCCAGCAACCGTAGTAGATCTCGCGTGGTGCTCCTCTAGGGTGCTGTCGATCTGAGCAAGGGTGCTGGTGTAGATGTAGGTGCATGCGTGCTATTGGCTTCCTCTTGCTTGCTTGGCCCGGCAAACACAAGTAGATCAGCTGTCCGGCGGCGGCCGGTGCCGCGTGGAGCCGTGTTTGACTCTTGAGGCGGCGCCCTATTATTTTTCTCGTCAGTTGGAAAATCTCCCCAGGCAGGTGAATGGATACCCCTGGGACCTTGACGATCTTTGCAGCACGTCGTACCGAAAATAATACATCTATCTTTTCCTTCTTTCTTGATGTTTGTACGTTCATTTTAAAATTATGGATTTATATTTTTTTCTTTTTACCTATATAATAATGGCAATGGTGGGTAATTCTTTAAAACATAAAGTAGATCTAATGGTTATCGATTGCCAGAGTCTAGATTTGACGGCTAGATATTTCTGATTAATGTGAGAATTTCTAGCATTTATCTTTTTTCCTTGTTGAAAAGATAGATGCCATTACACGGCGCTTAGCGCCTCTCTTAAGCCGCACACAGGTGTACAAGGACGAAAGCCACTCTGCTACGCCATCTTGATGGTCTGGACCCAGGATGGGCCTGATGTCCTCGGGTTGGGCTTCCTTGTACGCCTTGGTCTTGACTCACCCGGCCCAGCGTCGCCCCCTCCTTCAAGGTGCTTGCCATCTGAGTTGCTGTCATCACAAGCTGTAACAATAAACAGGACCAGGGACGACTCCATTCCTACCAGCATATCCATACGAATTTTTTTTTCTACCATGGCCATTTGATAGGTGCATGTTTTTGCTATTGTAGGGGTGGTGGCATAGGCATTGGATAGTATTACTGAGTCGTAGGATTGTCCTGCTGGAACCCCCATGCATACAGAAGATTATGCAAATTTGTCTCGAAATCTCCAGTGAGATTTTTGCACTGTGTCATTGACTCATTGGTGGTACCTCCAGGTTGTGTTGAAACTGAATTCGATGTGCCCAGACCATCAATTAAGCCAGTAGAATAGGAGTAACATTATGCTAAGCATCTTCAATATAGTCTGAGATCTGCCTGTAAACTGCTTTGCTGAAACCCCATGGTATGATGGGATTGTGTCATTTCTAACATCAACCTTCTTGCCGTTGCAAGGTACAGGTTTTCTGGTGAAGCTTTGAGAATTCCGCCACCACCCCTCATACTTACTGAATGAGTAGCTGCATGACTCGTGGCATCACTATCTAGCAAACCCCAAGAAAAAGATTTTATCTCCTTGTGGTCAGCCATAGAGTTACATTCTTTTGGCTTTACTGAGCCATGATTGTTGGAATCTGAAATGTTGATGTTAATTACTGAGCTGATTAGACAGAACATCGCAGGAATTGTTGAGTAAACTGACCTTGTTGACTCCTTCCACATCTAAGCCTGATGATACAGAATCATTTGTAACAAGATCAGAAGAGCTCACCCAAACATCTGGCCTTAAACCAGTACGGTTTCTCTTTAGAGTGTTCCTTAAAATCAAATGCACTGCATATCCGGTAAAAGTTTCCTGCACATGGAGCAGTGCAATAAGCTAAAATTCTTTTAGAAAAAGAAATATCAGAAAAAAAACATTTCAGCTGTGTACCACAAGAAAGCTATTCCTGTAAATATTTACAGGAATAGCTTTTCATTTAATTAATTAAATGAAAAGCATAAATTAATACTCACGAACTCAAAACATAATGAGATCAGTACCCATGTTCTGACCTGAGAAATGGCAGCGCATGTGATATTAACGTAGTGCAGAATGGTGAAAAGGTGTTGCAGAATTGTGCTTAGCCGCAGCAGGTCAATGGGTGGCTGGCCGTAAGTGAGCGTAGAGCCGTACACAAACTATATTGTTAAATGGCAACAGTTTCTTCTACGCACAACTGAAATGATAGCTCTTGGGTGTGCATCAGCAATGTAGAAGCAAATTGGCAGTCAATATAACATTAGGTAGCAACGGTAGATTCGGATTTTTGGACACGGTAGATAGGAAGCAGCATATTTGAATAAGCACTTACGAAACAGTACAACTTTGGATGAGGGCGGTCCACTTCAATCATGCATTAGGTGAAAAGATAGTGTGATGATGTAGGCAAAAGGATTCAGAGAGATGGGGTCATAAAACCACAAATCATCAAATGGAACATTTTGTAAATTTTGCGAGAGACAGAGTTCAAAGAATGTCTATGAAACACGAGAGTGATTTGGAGGCCCAGAACACTCTGATTTTTTTTCTTCACATCTTTCTTCCTCCTTTAGGCGCTGCCGCCGCCCACTACCCACTGCCCCACCACGGTGCAGTAGGGTCTCGCTCAGCCGCCATGGCCATGGTCGCCCCGCCCATTTGCTAAAGGGAGTTTCTACATGACCTCGCGGGGAGTTTTCGCTCTGCCCGACCCCTAAAGGGAGTCGGCTTCTTCCTACCCCAGCGGCTGATTGCCACGTGGCCCGATCCTTGAGGGTCGGCTCCGACCCCGCGGCGGATCTCTGCCTCACCCGACTCACGGGGGGAGCTCGGGGGGTGGCTCCGCTTGACCTCGTGGGGAGTTTACGCTCCGCCCGGACCCCACGAGGGGGCCGCCCCATGGCTCGACCCCCGAGGGTCGGCCCCGACCCCATAGGGGAGTTTGGCCTCGCCGACCCTTGAGGTGGGGCCAGCTCTATCCCGACCTGCGGGGGTGTTTCCACTGGCCCGACCCCTACGGTGGGGTCGGCTCCACCCGACGTCGTGGGAAATCTCCGCCTCCGATGTCAACACAAGACCAAATGCAGTTCTCCCTCAGCAGTTTTGATAGAGCAACTCTCGTTTTCCATCCCTTTTGCTCTCCTCTTTTTCAAGTTTTTTTTTTTTTGTTCGTTTGTGGTTTTTTCCGGGTGGAGTTTTAGTCTGTTTGTCCAAGTAGAATGGTTGTAGGAGATGTCCTAAAGTTTTTGTAACTCCTTTTCTCTTCTTCCGTGTAATAAAAATTCGGCAAAAAGCTTTTTGCCGCCTTTCAAAAAAATATTTTGTAATATTTGTGTGCATAGGTAAGTGCCCGTGCGTTGCAGCGGAGCGGCATAATCCAACATCCACATTTGGATCTCAACGATTGAGTTGAATTAGAATCATATTGTTTGGGTAGATTTGTTTAGATTGTTTGGAGCTAAAACAATAATTCCAATCAACTCCTGTTAAGCCCACAAGACTGAGTTAAAATTCCTGGGTTGTCTGATGCACCCATCTTGCGAAGCATGGAAAGCAAAGCAAGGATCCAAGCCGTGAAAAACGCGCTCTAGGGTGTGATCGAAAAAAAATAATATCTAGCATGCCAGTGCTCAAAGGTTCTGGAAAAGCATCTCAATTCGGGGATCCAAATGGCATGCAGGTAATAAGAAAACATGAAAAAACTATGATATATATCAACATGTTGTTTTTAGACAAACGTCACTTTTTATTTACACAATTCATTCTCCTTGTAAATGTGCAGCTTATTATTAAAATTTCATGAAAAAAGCATAATTGCTTCTCAAAGTGGAAAAGATTGACCCTTTTTACAATTTGGACTAAAAAGGTGCAATTATCCTAGAGGCATTGTCTAACCAGATCCCCTCATGAAAGGTCCAGGTCAGAGAAAACTTTTCATGATGAAATTCATAATGTTTAATTAGCTCGGAACAGATCAATTATGTGTAACAATACTCGCATTAATAGATTGGTGTGATAGGGCTTGCAGTTCCAAGTACTCCAACCTCTGCTAGTAGGTAAGCATGTCATGAAGTGCCCGAATGGGCTCATGCTCCATGTAGTGTGAACCATGCATCCCACTGCATTGCCCAGCCCCTTCCATATCTTGGCCATGGCACACGCAGCGAGCAATGGCTCATTGCCATCACACTCCTGTACTTATTGTGTCTTCTACTCCAGCGAAAAATCATCCATTTCAGTATGTGTTCAGATATATAGCTGGCCAATGAACGATGACAGGTTCACATCAAAGATCAAACAAATGTACCTGCACGTCCTGCACTTAGGTCATGCATGTTTTTCATGGAATCATTTGTCATCGGCTTGCCAATGAGAGGTCATTCGTAGCAGCAGACTTGAGTTCGGCTTCTGAAAAGCCCCAACTTTATGCTCCCAGTGAGCCACTGTCGGTAAGGGTACTTATAGCATGTTGAGCCTGAGACTGCACCTGCTTGCAAGGGCTTCATCCAACATACTTCCTCTTCCTTGACATTGGCTTAGAAGAGTGACACACCGAGCGTCCTTGTTGGCTCTATCATATCCTGGCAATCAGATGTCACCAAGGACTCGCTTCTGCTATCATCTTTGTTGCCATCAGAACTCTTCTTAACTTGGCAATGAGTTGCTTTATTCAGCTTAGCTTCGCTGCTCGTTTCTCCATCGTCTGTGCTCTCATTAGCATCCAGGCCATCATTGATCAGAAATGCATTTCAGATTTAGCAGATGAGCTTGAATCCTAAGAGTTAACTGATGAAGTTCGATGTGTTGCAAACTTGCAATCAAAAAGTGTGCCACATATTTGTACGCAATTCCAACCTTATGCATGAAGGAAGATGCAGGATTGTCAGAATTATTGGATCATTAACAAATTGGTATATTCTTACTACCAACATTAGTTCCAAATATGCATGATACCTACATTGGATCCAGTTCCAAATATGCATAATACCTACATTGGATCCGGTCTATACCTAGCTTTTTCCTAACATAAATTAACTGCAATAACAACAAAGCCTCTAGCCACAACCAAGTAGGAGACATTATTTTAAGTTATTTCCGCTTCAGTTAGCAGTTTGTGCCTTTGAAAGATAATAGGGAATATTATGCTATTAAATATACCTTCCTATACGCAGAACCATTAGGGAACCATCCTTTAGTTCTGCATATACTGCAATTACACATGCCATGGCAAACTGGACATATCCAGTTAGCATTCTTTAACACATTTTCACTATACCTGCATCAGCAACGAAGTGTCAATGCAGAAATAAACTAACGGTCAAGTAAAGTCATGGAGAAAAGAAAACAGAGCTCAATTCACATTCAGATGCATGTAGTGTTTCAACATTTTTCAACTAAGCGTAGGGAACACATGGAATGCTTTTAATTAGCACAGACCTGCAACTGATTTTTTTAACAAAAATACAAATTAAGTCAGTTAAGTACTTTCTATATATATTGCAACCCAAATCCTAGAGACGTGTGCAAACAAATCATAGAAAAAATGCATAGCTTCAGCATCAGTCAATTTGTTTTTAATTTGTGAACTGTAAATTGGAAAGATCTGTTATATTTTTGCAATCACAAATAAGTCCATCTAAGCTTGCCCTAAATCAGAAAAAAAATTACATTGACTAACAACTATCTAAAATCGACAAACACTGCTCAATAATTCGTGTTGCTGCTCCATAACTCACAATTTTAAAGAACTGTTTTTAAAGCAATTCACAACGGGTGGACACCTAGCTAATACCAATTACATAGCTGCTAGGTTGATGTGCGTACACATGTTAAATTGCTTGTTTCTAATTTACAAAGCATAACCACATGAGGACAAGGTCGGCTGCCAACAGCTCGTGTCAGGTTTGGTGCAGTAGTTTGGAACTGCTGGTGCCAGGTTTCATCCGAACACTGGGGTGACATACTCAAATACCTGTTCGACGTTGTCTCCGTTTAGCAGCTGCCGCAGCGGCAGGGAGAGCGTCCGGCTGCGACGCGTCCGGGTTGAAGCAGAAGAAGTTCAGCGGCGTTTCGTCCGTCGGTAGAGCGCCCGTCGTTGAGGCGGCAGCAGCAGCTCGCAGAGGCCCGTCCATCCTCCGGCGGCGTCTCCTTCGGTGGCGGGTTGCAGGGCGAACGAAAGGACAGGGGGAGGTTGCGGCTGCGCCTGGCCTGAATCGCAAATGGAGGCGCTTCACGAGTGACGCGGCCAGGCAGCGAGTCAGGGAACCGCCGGGGACGGAAGCGCGGATTAGACAGGGAAGGTCGTGTCGTGCGCGCGGGCGGAGGTTTCGTGAGGACGAGCGATACGGGGAGCGTGCGGCGGTTTCGTGAGGACGGGCGATACTGGGGAGCCGAGAGCGGGGGTAATTGCGCCGGCAGACTCATTAGCCGGAAAGGACGATTGCTTTTGAGGCTTTTTAGTAGTAAGATGTACAGGCTTTGGCCCCTCCAGTTCCCTTAAAAAACTTTATGTGCATGTGTGTCCTTGTCTTTGTTTTGTTTTCACCAACACAAAAAAAGACGAATCAATGCGAAAATAAAACAAAAACCGGAAAGGGAAATGAAATGCTCTGCTCACCGACAGCCACAACGACTGAAAGGGATCGAAAGGCTGTAAATTCAGGTGACGAGAGCGCTGAATCACTCGGGCAACCTTTAGCTGCTTGAGGTAGACCGCATTGCAGCTCCAGCCGAGCAAGAACAGAGTCACAGAGGAATACCGCCCGGCACTCTACGAATATATACTATATTCTGTTTGTGCTTTGTAAAGCACAATGCAGAAACAACATAAGGACAAGAATAGTGTTCTTAATCCTTTATTCGCGGGGAGCGCGCTTTTCGTCGATCTTAAGGCTGTCGTCGCTGTCTTGCTCAGCACTGATTTGCCGGAGCACGTACAACGAAGCAAACCTCAAGATCCAGTAGCTCGCCTAGCGGACTTTGCAGTGGAGGTGGTGGTGGTGGTGGAGGCCAACGCCGACGCCGATCGCCGAGACGACAAATGTTGCATTGCGACATTGACTCGACCAACTCCTCGATCCACGGATTCTGCAATGGCGACAACCTCCCACCGTTCGTCTACGCCCTGGAGCCGCCCGGCAGCCACAGGGCGGAAGAGGCCATCTTCCTCGCGTCGTCCGCCATGTTCGTGCTCGGCGGCCTCCTCTTCGTCCTCAGCTTCGTCAGCCGCGTCTCTGGCCGCGGCATCTTCATCACCCCCGCCGTCGGCATCTTCCTCTACGCGTCGTTGTCCCTCTTCCTCCCTCTCATGTCCTACATGCTGTCCCAGGCCAAGCAAGGGAGAAGCGGCGGCGATCTGCCCTTCTACGCGCACGTCATCCTCATCTGGATGCTCCTGGTCGAGCTCTTCCGGAAGAAGGTGGACGCGATGCTCGCCGCCGTGAGCTCGTCGCCGCTGCGGGCCGTCCAGCAGCAGACGCTGTGGGGCGGCATCGACCAGTTCGTCCGCATCTCTTGGATCGGCTACCTCATATACACCAACGTGCATGGGTTCCGGAAGCCGGGATTCATCGTCCTCTGGGCGCTCACCATCGCCAAGGCGGCCCATAGAGTCGCCGCCGTGGAGATCGCCAAGAGCTCCTTCGCCATTGGGAAGAACCCGCACCTCATCGTCGGTTACACTGCCCAGATGATGGCGCAGGAAGAAGATGATGGCGACCAAGCAGCCGACGGCACAAGCAGTGCCGCACTTCTGAGCAAGTGTTGGTATGCGGTAATGGGAGAGGAGAAGCTCAAGTGGAAGGCAGGCCGCGATGGCTGCTCGGTCGAGCTGCTGCCATTGCCCGCAAACACGGATCCGGAAGGGAAGGAGGAGCAGAAGAAGAAGAAGAAAAAAAAGAAGAAGAAAAAGAAGAAGACAACAACGACGTCGACGACGACGACAGCAAAGGAGGAGGAGGAGGAGGAGGAGGAGGAGGTAAAGACGAAGAAGCTTATCACCGTCGGCGACATATGGGAGCTCGCTGAATGCGGGAATGGTGGCAGGCCGGCGGCTGACCCCTTGCTCCATGCCCATCCTGCACTGAAAGATCTCTGCCTCTCCTTCGCGCTCTTCAAGCTGCTGCGCGCGAGG
Source organism: Hyparrhenia diplandra (assembly GCA_015847255.1). NCBI lineage: Eukaryota > Viridiplantae > Streptophyta > Magnoliopsida > Poales > Poaceae > Hyparrhenia > Hyparrhenia diplandra. Next base: position 106,310 of record JADLZK010000916.1, read on the forward strand.
TTCGAGAACCTTCCAGTGCACGGTGGCGTCGCCCGAAAAGAACCGGGCCTTCATTTTTTGGATGCAAGGAGGAGGAGGAGAACGACGACGAGGCCGCCGAGTCGAGAGGGCTTTCCATGTGATTGAGCGCGATCTCAATTTAGTTGGCAACTACTACCACTCGGCGTCGGTGGTTCCGGCCGTACTGTCGAGCGGCCCATGGTTCCTGGTCGGAAACTGCATCCTAGTGCTCCTCATCGTGGTGAACCAAGCACTCATGGGCCTCTACGTCACTGGCCAAGCCCAGGTCTTGACCGTCGTTGGCTGCCTCGCCCGTGACGTCGTCAAGGGGTCGCCGATGGCGGCCGGCTTCTTCAAGTGCCTCTGCCGCAAGCTCCTCAAGAGCCTCGTCGTCAGCTTCACTTCCATCAACATCACCGTGTGCTTCCTGCTCCTGTACACGTTCCTGCTCATGGAGGCCTGGGAGTTCGTCGTCTACGTGCTCTCGGACTATTTCCTGGTGTCGCTGCTGTGCTCGTACGCGCGCAGGCCCAGATGGCAGTCATCGCGGTGTGTGCGGCGAGCCTTCGGCGCCCTGCTGTGGGTGAAGCGCGTCGGCCGGGCGCGCGGCGGCGCGAGGTGCAACCAGCTCTGCGTCCTAGGCCTGCGCCGCCGCCGCCTCCACACTCTGAGGGTGATGGTCTCCCAGCTGCTGCCGCTCCCGTTCTTCCTCGGCATGCCGCCCGTGCCGGTGCCCAAGGAGGTGAGGCGCGCTGTCTTCAGGTCCCTCAGGGCCAAATGTGGCGACGAGCCGCTCAGCAACGGCGCCGCCGTGCTCCGCCGGCGTGGGTGCACGCAGTTCGAGTGGGCGTGCAAGAGCAGGAGCATCACTGTAGTCATCCTCGTGTGGCACATCGCCACCAGCATTTTGGACACCAAAAGCTCGCCGGCGGTACAAGCTGGATCACAAGCGGCGAGCACGGAGGAGGAGGAGACGGCGACGACGGTGGCGAGAACGCTATCCCGATACTGCGCGCACCTGGTGGCGTGCGCGCCGGAGCTCCTCCCGGGGGACGTGGAGGGATCGAAGCTCGTGTACGAGTCCGTGAAGCGCGACGTCCGGAGCAACAAGCGGCCGCAGAGCGAAAAAGGAGGAGACGGTGGCGAGCATGGGCGACAAGCTCGGGAAGCAGCTGGTGGACGAATGCCGCACCGTCGAGGAGGCGTGGGCGATGCTGGCCGAGCTGTGGACGGAGGTGGCCATCTACGTCGCGCCATCCGACAACGTGGAGGGCCATGCCACGGCGCTGGCCAAGGGCGGCGAGTTCATTACGACGCTCTGGGCGTTCGTCACCCACGCCGGCATCACGCGCTAGCTAGCTAGCAACACCGGCCTCAGATCATTCAATTCCGCTGCACTATGATATGTAATATACATACTATGGTTTTATTTTTTTTTTTTTTTTTTTTTTTTTTTGCTATGGTAACCCAAATGAATACGACCCGTTCATTTTGTTTCGATCGGACGGTTACTATCACTCATTACCTCCTACGAAGTAATATATGAAATGTATATTTATTTAGCTTTTTATTTTTAGTAACATGTATGATACAAAAGGAATGTTTAGATATTGAAAAAAAAAAATATTTTCTAGATTTGATTAATACATGATCCACTCTTATAGTAGATCCTTTTGACTATGTAACTTCGGACTGCTATATTTTGACTATTGTGTAATTTTTGTATGTGACCTGACACACTTGACTTTGCATGCGTACGTGATCAGTGTGTATGTAATTAGCGTGCATGTGTACATAATTAGCGTGTCAGGTGAGCGGGTAACTAATGTGAGTGCATATGCTTGTAACATAGAGCCTGTTCGCTTGGCTTATCAGCCAGCCAACCAGCAGTATTTTCTCTCATAGCATTAGGCAGCCAGCAATATCTTTCTCTAACAAATAATGTATTATTTGTTTATAAATTTTGGTCAGTCATTATTTCTAAATAATGTGTGAACCACAACTAAGATTGTTAAACTTGGCACGGTCAATCCAGAATCACAAGTTTCGAAAATCTCCACGGCAAACTGGAAAAGGAAGGGAGACCACGAGTCTTCTGTTTCTGTGACGAGGTCACCGTGATTAGGGGGATACAACAAGATTTTTTTTTTCTTTTCCTATGTTAATAAAGTAATTCATTAATTCAAAAATCTAAAAAAAATAAGGGCTATGATTTATTGGAGATATTACCTCCTAGCGTGTATTTATAAAAAAATGTGTTTGTTTTGTCAACTAAATGTTTTCACAACACTAAACAACAACCGGTTGTTTTTAACCGCGTCTACGAAAACAACTAGTTGTCCAACACTAAAATTGTGTTTGTTTTCGCAACCAAATCGTTCCGACACTTGATTCTCCACCGCCCGTGCCTGCGTTTGCGTTTCCTGCCTTTGGCTCGTGCTCCTTGCGGCATCCACGCCTGAGGCCATGCTCGTTCGGACCGGCAAGCCGCGTGCGGACCTCAACCAGGAACACCTCAGCGGGGCGGCGAAGCCGATCGGAGGACCACGGCGGCGACATCCGCGAGAGGACCATCGGCGGCAAAGGAGGCCATGGAAGCGCGCTCATGACGGCCGCCGCCAGTGCGGGGGAGCCACCCGGGCGTGGCATCACCAACGCCGGCATCTCCTCTCTCGCCCGCGGCTGCCCAGAGCTTCGGCTCCCATACCAAGTGGGGACGTTCATCATCGGGAAAGTTTTTTTTTTTTTGAAGGCGGCAAAAAGCTTTTGCCGATTTTTTATTAAACGATAGAAAAAAAACACAAACATAGAAAAAGAGTTTACAACAGGGCTACTACCACTACCACTTCAACTAGGACTACTCTCTTTGCCTAAAAAAAGAGAACACTTTACAAAACTTCGAAAAAGTCAAACAAAATCCGAAAACAAAAGAAGGTGCTACCCATTTGAATTTTTGGCCCCAGATATTGATCGAACTCTTCCTTGCATAAACCAGCAACTTCTCTTGGTTGGAGTCTCTTATCTTGAAAAGTTCTGCGATTCCTTTCTTTCCATATGTTCCACCAAAAATAGATCAATAAGCCATCAAATTTTCTCTTGTTTGGTTTGTCAATCTTTCCCCTGCATCTTCGCCAATACTTATGAATCTATCCACTTGTGTTCACTGTGTCTAACGCAGACAGGTTGTACCAGGTTTTCAAGCAGGACCAAACTTGTACGGTGACGGTGCAATCTTTGCATAGGTGTGTAGGTGTTTTACGGATCACTTTCACACAATTTACAAATGGGATCATGCTGCCAGTTTCTTTTCATAAGATTGTTGGCCGTGAGAATTTTCTTATGCAGCAAGGTCCATGCGAAGAACCGACATTTTGGCTCCGCTTTGGCTTTCCAAATAGGATTTATTCTCAATTTGCTAAAGGAGCCTTCAAACTGAATATTGTAAGCACTTTTGGAGGTATACTCCCCATCCGCAGTCCATCTCTAGATTATTGTGTCTTCCATGTTGTTGTCGATTTGGATGTTTTGAACCTCTTCCCATAGGGCCACATACTCATATAATTCTTCCGGCGATGAAATAGGCAAGATATGTGCAATCCATTTATTATTCTGTAAGGCCTTATGAACTGTAAGCTTCTTTTTTTTTTGCCTTCTTGAAAAGGGCAGGAGCTATTGTCATTGGAGCTCTTCCATTAGCCCACGATGAGGTCGAAAAAAGGCTGTTTTACCATCTCCAATTGAGACCATTGTTGATCTTTGCGAACAGGTCTCTATCTTTACTATCACAAGGAAGCTCTAATTTGTTCCATGGTCTTTCTTTGTGCCGCCAACGGAACCAAAGCCAGCGGAGCCGAAGGGTCCACGAAAAGTGCTCAAGGTCGAGGATCCCAAGCCCATCCATGTTCTTCGGGCGGCAGGATGTTGGCGATTGACTAAAGAGTGGCCTCCATAAACTTTATACGGGGTCTCACCCCTCCATAGGAAACTTCTTGTTATACGGTCAATTCTCTTGATTAGCCATTTGAACTCCGGGAAAACTGTCATATGGTAAATTAGTTGAGCGGTAAGGACTGATTTTACCAAAGTTTCCCTTCCGGATGATGTGAGAAATCTTCCTTTCCAACCTGGAAGACGTGCTCCAATTTTGTCAATTAGTGGTTGGACATCAATTTTCGAAGGCGAGCGAATATGAAGGGGAAGCCCAAGGTATCTCCCGGGGAAGGTGCAAATTTTCCCAGGAAAATTTTGTAGTAACTGTGTTACCTCATCATTGCTTATTCTTATTGGATATATTTTCTGTCTTTGAGATGTTAATCTTCAGGCCAGAGCACTCCCAAAAAAAATTGAGAATTCGGTGCAGGTGGTCGATCTCTTGACCATTTGGGGCTGCATAAATGGCCATGTCGTCTGCGTAAAGTGAGCAGCGAAGGTTCGCGGCCTTTGGCAGTACCGGTGATAGGATACCCTTAGAAGCAGCCAGCTCGATAATGCGTTGTAGGGGGTCTATTGCCAAGATAAACAACAGCGGGGGAGAGAGGGTCGCCCTGTCTAAGCCCTCTCTCATGTTTGATTTTTTAGATGGTTGCCCGTTAATCAAGACTTGGGAAGTCGCTGTCCCTAAAATATTGGCAATCCAATCTCTCCACTTAGTGCTAAAACCCAAGTTCTGTAGCGCTTCCAGCACAAAACTCCACCCGATAGAATCGAACGCCTTGGAAATATCCAATTTGATAAAAAGTGCCGCCTTTTTCTTTTTATACAGCAACTGGATTACTCGTTGCGCATAGATGAAATTGTCATGTATGCACCTTCTTTTGATAAACGCATTCTGTGCAGTGGATACCAAATCGTTCATGTGAGGCGCCAACCGATTTGCTAGCAGCTTAGTGATTATTTTTGCAATGCTATTAATTAGGCTAATCGGCCTATAGTCTGATAGAGCTTCAGCTTCCTGACACTTAGGGAGAAGTGTTATGTGTACTGTATTGAGCATGTGCAATTTTGCGGTTTGATTATTGAAGAAGAACGTGATTGCTTGGACTATGTCATCCTTTTATGATCGGCCAAGATTTTTTTGAAGAAACATCCTATGAAACCATCCGGTCCGGGCGCTTTCTCTGGAGGCATTTGCTTTATTACCGCTTCGATCTCTTGTACTGTAAATGGGGCATCAAGGTCATCAAGACCATGAGGATGGTATCCCAGTTCTGTCCAATTGATGGCCCTTGTCCGTGTATTAGGAGTGCCCAACAACTTGGTGAAGTGAGTGTGTGCTAGCTTTAACTTGCTTTCCTGGGCCACAACTTGGCCTGAATCCCCATTGAGCGTTGCAATGAAAGCCTTTTTTTCTTCCTATGGTTCGCGTGCATGTGAAAAAAACGGGTGTTTGTATCTCCTTTCCGTATCCATGTCAGTCTAGAATGTTGCTTAGCCCGTGATTTTTGAATTGCCGCCATTCCTAGTGTCCTTGATTTGAGGTATTTCTTGAATTCTCGTTCCTCTGGGGAGAGCTCTCTTTCTTCCTGAGCTCTCTCAAGGTTGGACAAAACTATCTCAAGAATGGCCCATCTGACTCGCCATCCACTCATGGATTTTCTTCTCCAAATTTTGAGGGCTTTTGATGTACGAATCATTTTGACATGAAGCCGCAGGATAGCGTCTTGAGTGTTCACCGGTCTGTTCCACGCCTCGCTGACCACTTCCGAGAACCCTTGCATATTAATCCAATGACTTTCAAATCTAAAGCCTTTATAATAGTCCCAACTAATGTCTCCCTGGAGGAACAGGGCATTGTGGTCTGATCCCATCGATGCTAATGCCCTCAGGTCTGTTCTCGGAAACCAGTCCATCCATTCCGTAGAGGCAAACATGTGGTCAATCTTAGTCATAGTTGGTGAGTCCTGGTTATTGCACCATGTGTATTTTTTTCCCCTCAATTCGATTCTTATTAGTTGGAGATTATCTACCGCTGCCCTGAACCGGTTGATCATGGCCAAATTTACTCGATCATTGTTCTTTTCCTGGACATTAAGTATGAGATTGAAATCTCCCAAAACCACCCATGCTGGTAGAGTTTGAGGCCGTAGATCGGTAACCTCTTGGAGAAAAAGAATTTTATCCGCATCATTTTGTGGGCCGTAAACACCTGTTAACGTCCAACACTTGTATAAAACGAGACCGAGTGTGTCTGTACACTCATCGGGAAGAGTAACCAAATAATATGTGCGCTGCTATTGTGCTGCTTGTTATTTGTCATGCCTTCAGCTGTGATGCTGGGTTTTTTTTCAAAAAAAAATGTGATGTTGGGTCGTCAGGCCCATTTTGTTGTTTCGTTTTGTTTGTCCGTTCAAGCTTCATAAGTTGGGCCACGAGAACGTTTGTGTGTTGTCGTTAGAATCACTTGGCATTCTATAACAAAACGGCTACATCGGGCGTCTGGACGGGATAGATGGACCTGACCCGTGCCGAACCTGACCCACGCGTGTTGCACATTGCTTCTCCTTATCCTTTCCCCGACCTCTCACTTCAGCGCGATCGTTCCATTCTATTGCCGCTTGGTCCGACCATCGGACGGACCTTGCGTGCCGCATGTCGAGTACTTGCCGTCGCGGCCACCCGCCGGCGCCCTCCCTCCCTTCCTCTGTTCTTCGACCGGCCACCCCTGGCCTCAACCCCTGGTACGGTGATGGACGCGACCTCGGTGCCGGCGCAAATCCAACGAGGGGGTGCGGTCCTGCTCCGGCCTAGGCGACCAGCATAGCTCCCACCCGATGTTCCTCAACGCCCGATGACTGCTTACCCACCATGGTGTTCTTCCTCTCCACCCCGCAGTGCCCCTCCCCTACACCGGTGTTGTCCTCCCCATCAGGAGCCCTCAATGGCCACACAGGCACAGTCATGGTGCTCCCTGCGCTAGGAGAACTCTCTCCTCACCCCTATTTTGCAATTGTATGTTTCAATTATTTTCAAAGGTTCGGTGGTATATTGCAATTGAATCATATAGATGTTGAAAAGTAGATCGGGAAGGTTGCACATGTTGCACTTGTGTTTCAGCGGTATGTTTCACTACAATTAAATGTGTAATTTATCAATTGAAAAGTAGATCGGGGATGTTGCACTTGTGTTTTAGCGGTATGTTTCAATACAATTAAATGTGTAATTTACCAACAAATTTTTTTTTTTGAAAAATCTGGAGGGGCGGAGCCCCTACAGTAATTTATTAAGAGCAGGAAATAAAAAGTTCAGGCAGAGTACAAAAAAAGAAAGAAAGTACACAGCAGCAGCACCAGAGGTGCTCAGGAAACAAAAAAAAAAAAAAAAAAAAAAGAAAAGCTAATCTTCTATCTGGGCAATGCTGTGGCTCCATTGAATAAACTGAGGAAGTTTACTAGCTTTTGACCCCTGTGCTTAAGCAAAAGCAGCTCTTTCTTGAAGAAACATTGACATTCCAGAAGGGAGGGCTGGACCCCATTGAAGATTAGGCCATTCCTGACCATCCAAATGGACCAACAGAGAAGAATCACAGCATCCATAAAAAAGGAGAATGGAGTTGGGCCTTTAGGTGAGAATTAAGCTCAGGAAACATGACACCTGAAGAGAGCTGCAAGTTGATCCAATCCCAACACATAGCTGAAAACCTGGCATTCAGAGAAGAGATGACCCACGTTTCTTGGACAAGCTGTTGCGTAAGACACAACCTGTAATCATCTAACCGCATTCCCTTCCTTTTCAAAATATTTCTCGTCTTTGAGCCTATCTTTCATGAGGAGCCAAAAACACTTTGTGTTTAGGTTGTGATTAGACTTCCAAAGCCATTTGAATGAGGGATGGGCATGAAGATTGCCTACTAAATTTACGTAGACTTTTGAGGAGGAAAACTTATTTGACCCCGGCTATAAGTCCGGGCATCCTTTACATCAGAGGAAGGCCGAGCATCAAGCAAGGTCTGAAGCTCACGGAACTAAAGAAAAGCTACTTCAGAGAGGGGGATTTGGAAGAGATCAGTAGCATCAGGACTGAATCAACACCTACGGGGACAAGAGCAAGCTTATGGGTGGCAAAAGAAAAGAGCTCAGGATAAGAATCTGCCAAGGGAGGATTTACCCAAGAATCATGCCAGAATAAAATGGAATCACCACAATTAGCCTGAGGCCTTGCAATACTTTTGAATTCAGGGAGAAGCTTCAGGATATCTCTCCACCAAAAGGATCCCTTTCTAACATGGCTTGGTAATTTTCCATTTTTATAGTGCTTTTCCCAGACTAGATGGACCCAGGGAATGTCCTCCTTATTGAAGAATTTATGAAGATTTTTCATTAGCAGGGCTTTGTTCTGTTTTTCAATATCAATAATCCCCAATCCTCCTTCAATTTTAGGAACACAGGTCATTGGCCAAGCTGCCTTAGGGGGTGTATTAGCATTGATCTCTACACCCCTCCACAAGCAGTATTTTCTGTTCTTATCAACCTGTTTAATAATGCCTTTTGGCAAGGCCAGAGTGCACATGAAGAAGGTAGGAAGAGCAGAGAAAACAGCATTGGTCAGCTCTAGTCTTCCAGCTTGATTAAGGAAAGTGGAGATCCCCCCTAGCCTTCTCTCACATTTGCTGACCAGAGGCATGAAATCTAGAGTTCTTGGTCTGTCAATAGATAGAGGCAGTCCCAGATAAGTGAAAGGAAGGCTTCTTTTTGAACAACCAAAGGTGGCAGCAAGCAGGTTGAGTTTGTCCTCAGAGACATTTATTGGGACCATCATGGATTTTTAAAAGTTTACTTTGAGACCAGTGGCCATGGAAAAGCTGTTAAGCAAAGCTTTGAGGAAAAAAAAAGCTGATTAGCATCTCCTTCAGCAATAATAAGGGTGTCATCAGCATATTGCACCACAGGGAAGTCAGTTGAGCTTTGCAGAGGAATTGGAAGGTTCAACAGGCCCATGTCTTTAGCTTTGTTGATCATAGATTGAAGGAAATCAGCAGCCAACACAAACAAGAGGGGAGAAAGGGGACCCCCCTGCCTGACACCCTTTTTACAGTGTATGGTTTTACCAGGAACACCATTGAGTAGAACTGCAGAGGTTCCAGAGCTAAAAATGGCCTTCATCCACTCAATCCATTTCAGACCAAAACCTTTAGCTTGCATGATGGTGATCATAGCTTGATGCTCAATCTTATCAAAAGCCTTTTCAAAGTCCAATTTGATGATCACAATCTCCTTTTTTGAGTGATGACAGAGGTGGAGATATTCAAATGCCCAAGCAAGACAATCCTGGATGGTTCTATTCTTGATGAATCCATACTGGTTTTTATGAATCAGGGAGGTCACACATGGCTGAAGTCTATTTGCCAAAATTTTGGTGATGAGCTTCACAGAGGAATTAAGCAGGGAGATGGGTCTAAAATCATTCACCCTTCTGCATTTTCTACTTTTGGGATCAAAGTGATATAGGAGGAGTTAATGCTTCTCAAGCAAACATTGCCATTAAAGAAATCATTACAGACCTTATAGAAGTCATTCTTGATCAAGGGCCAACATTTCTTTAGAAATTCATTGCTAAAGCCATCAGGTCCTGGGGATTTGTCATTGGGAAGACTTTTAACAATACTGTCAATCTCCTCATTAGAAAAGGGAGTTCTCGAGCATCCAACTCATCATTCGTGCGGATGAAAAAACCAGTGGTCAACTTGAAAACTGGAAAAATCGAAGTTCCTAACCCGACTTTGAAATCCTCCCAAAGCAAATTTTCCTTCTCGATGAGAAGAAAAGACCACACCATCAGCGAGACTCGATTCAAGAATAAGATTAGCCATGCCACGATTGTAGCATTAGTATGAAAGAATTTGGTGCCAGCATCACCAAATTTGACCCAATTGACAGACCCTCTCTGTTGCCAGTAGATTTTCTGTTGCTGAAGGAGATCAAGCAGATGTTTTGACAAAATTCTTTTGAAATTCCATTCCTCAATGCTTAAATCTCTATAATCACTCAGGACCTCAATGAAGAGCAAGACACATCTAGACAGTTGAATAGAACTTTTGAGATTTATTTTAGAGCCATGCCAATCTCTAAGACCTTTTCTCAATTTTTTCAGTTTTCTTTTCAGGGCTTTTGGCTTTATGTTCGAAAGTGATGAGATGGGGGAGCCCAACAATCAGCAACAACCTCAAGGAACTGCTCATTGTACATCCAGAAATTTTCAAATCTGAAGATCTTGCTTTTTGGAATGACAGTAGAGATACTTACCACGGGGGGGTGTGGTCAGAAGGTGACATATCCAGGGCACGACAGAGGTGCTGGGGAAAGACAAAGCCCAGCAAGCAGAAGTAAAGACCCAATCAATTTTTTCCATCAATGGGGAGGGAAACTGCATGTTGGACCAGGTAAATTTTCTGCCCTGCAAAACAATTTCATTAAGCCCCAGAGAGCTAAGAGCATTGTTGAACATCATCATCTCATTAATATTGCCACCAGGCTTATTTCTGTCCTCTATTTTTCTGAGCAGGTTGAAGTCCCCCAAAAGCAGCCAATCAACAGTAGCTGGCATTTGAATATTTTTTAACCAGTTAAGAAACAGGATCTTATCAGCAGCAACACATGGACCATAGACACAGGTGAGAATCCAAGAAACATTATTGTGAGCAGAGGTGAATTCAATGGAGATGCAATAGCAGTTAGAGAAGATTTTCACTCCACTAAAGAATCTGCTTTTCCAAGCAATCAGGATCCCCCCAGAAGCACCAATAGAGGGAAGAAATTCAAAGCAGTCAAAAGAAATAGGACAGATGAGCATCAAGAACTGAGCATCAAAGCTATCTTTTTTGGTCTCTTGTAAGCAAATAATATCACATTCAGAAGTAGAGATTTTATTTTTCACATCAGACCACTTCCAACTAGCATTGATCCCTCTAACATTTCAGGTCAAAACCTTCCAACACCTATTAGAACCAAGGTTTGCATTCATCTTTACACCAGCAAAAGAAACAGCAAAAGAGCAAAAGAGCAACAATGCTCAGCTCACAAAAGAACAGAAAGGCAGGAGAACTAAGAGTCCTCTTCTGCACCCTTATCCCTAGCATCCTCAGGGACCTTCTCTTGCCCTTCCTGCAGCTCCTGCTCCACATCCTGCAACTGTTCTTGCTCTTCAGCAGCAGCAGAGGTTGTCCTTGAAGCCTGGCCTGTCTTTCTCTTCTTTCCCACCGGCTGAGCTTTAGAGGCCTTCTTTAGCTCTTCCTTCTTAAGTAAATCAGCAGCAATCCCACACTAGATACCCAAATTTTTGATTAGTCCAATTGGAAGGGTGGGGGGGCAAATATTACATCTCTTATCAGGGCAACTGGTAGGTCTAGATCCATTACCACTAACCTGAAGTCTAGGACTTCTTCTTACCTCAGAAACACAAAGAGGAGCACGCTTTCGGCTTCTAGTCTTCTTGACAATCACAGGGGTGGAGTTCTCAAGCGCACCAACATCTTCAGCTGCACCATCATCATCATCTGCAGGAAGATCAGCCTCAAAAACACTCAGAGCTTCTGGGGCATCAGTCTTCTTCAAAATAACTTCAGAGCTTTTAGCAAAGCATCATCCGTGGCTCCGAAGCAATGACGTAACTAGCAGTCGGCAAAGAGGTTCGAAGATTTCAGAGATGATAACTGAGGTTGAGCTGTCACATATAGGAGTAAGAGTCACAGAAGAGATGGAGGGCTTACCAGCAGGGCAAGACCTAGGAAGTGAAAAGTCCACAACACCCTTCCCATTGTCAAGGCAGCCAACAGCCTTTGAGGATAGAAATTCTTTGGCCTAATCGAATTTCTCTGGAATCATGAGCATAGAAGTGAAGAAGTTGGCCCAATCTGCAGGGATATTGACATGTGGACGGTTGGGCTTACCTGGACTAAAGAAAGTGGCCCAGGTTCTTGTAGCTTCTGCATTTTGCCTCCTCTGCCAGTCCAGGAAAGCAGGATCAGGCCCAAAGGCAGGGAGCAGGGCCATACCAACATTAAAAACATTGCCAGGGGCAGCCTCCTGGATCTGCTCAACATTCCCCTCTTGAACAGGCTCTTGAACATCCTCCTCATCATCTTGGGCCAAAAAACCTCAAGCACCTCATCCAACTCAGCTTCAGCAGCATCCATAAGTTGATCAGGTTCAAACTCATCGACCAGCACATTAACAGGATTGACAGGGAGCATGGGGACATCCATTTCATTGTTGGCGAACTGCATCAACTCTTGCTCAATTGGCAACAATTCAGGTAGTTCATTAACAATAACATTTTACACTATATTGTTACCGGCTAACAAGTCATTTAACTCAAGAAGGTCCCCTTGAACAGGATGAGCAGGATTAAGAATGACTTCTTAGGGGTTGTCATCATCAAACTACCCAGGTACATTTAAGTCGATTTCCATCATCCGTCCGGGAGCGAGATTCAAGGTCTTGACCCACCACCTGCCGTGGGCCGGCCGGGGAAGCCGCCCATCGTCCCCGGCTTGCTGATCCTGGACCTCTTGCACGTGAGCAATTTGGTTCTAACCATCATTGTTGTCCCCATCTTCATCACCATCTGCATCTTGGTGAGGCCCGGGACCAGGCTGCCCAAGCCCAAAGAAGTCAAACGGAGCACCTTCCACAATTGGAACAGCAGGTGCAGGATCTTCTTCTGGTGGAGCCCCACCCAAAAAGTTGTGCTGCAAAATTTCACACCGAACAGTCCAAGACTCTCCCCCGGAATCCCGGTGCATCGAAAAAAAACAATAAAATGCGGGATCGACAAAATATCGCTGACACAAGCACGGATGATGACTCTGGTGATTCTCCTTTCCTCTGCATGCCAGAACAAATGCTTACCAAAAGACCCGATAGCATCCTAAAAGAACTGTTCCTCCTGATAATCAGCTGGAAAGTTGAGCATCATAATCCAAAGATTCGTGATTAAACGGACCCCCTCCGGTTTCTTCCCCGATTGTGCCTTACTTAACGTGAAAAAAATATTCTCATACGGAATCGGCCCCTCATCAATAATCGATCACGCTCAAAAGCACGCTCAAACCGCACATAAGCCTCGGCCCATCTTGCATGGCTCTATCTCGCGAATCCTAATTCTTCTAGCAAAGAAAGAACTCCCTCAAAATCTCATCCATGACAAAGAAAGTTCAGCATATTACCCGGAAGCGGATTGATGTAGACGATAGCGAGGTCGTCATTGCGGACCAGACCCTCATCGCTGGGCGTGGCTTTCCTGGACGCCACCACTCGAACCATGGTTGGCCGGTTGACGATATCTTGCCATTCCATCGTGCGAGGCACAAACGGCCTCGGATCGACCCTCTGAAACGCCATCGCCGTGATCGGATCACTGCCGGTCACCGGAGAAGGAGTGCACTGTAGCTCAGAAGCAGGGTTTTCTTGCTGGGGAGATGGAGTGTGCGAGGCTGGGGGTATGGAGCAAGAAGGCGAAGCGGCCGAGAGTGACCAGTGACACGGCTCCACATTAATATCCGGTACCAACCCCGGGTCACGGCCCACCCGAGAAGACGGATCGGCACCGGCCCATGGCTCTGCTTGTTCAGCGGATTGATCTGGGGCAGCCCAAAGGGCCTTGGCCATTTCCCCAAGGGAATTAAACACCGGCGGCTGCGACGGCCCCGAGGAGATGGATGATTTGAACCAATTGAGAGCAGGATTAGCAGCCGCCTTGCCATCAAGTTCGTGTCCCCTGCAAACCGCAGCCACATGACCCGAGACGCAAAGACGCCGCTGCACCGATAGGCCACCTGCGGTGGCGCGCGAATGTCCATGAAGAAGGCATCTCCAGCACAGGCCCTTGGGCCCACAGAATTTTGAAAGAAACGGTTATGCCCGGGAGGAGACCGGAACACATCGCCGGAGTTACGATCGACGGCGAGCCGGGAACTCCAATCAAGACGGTCAAAAACAGAGGAACGGCCATGGGGGTTGAATCCGCGCTAAAAACCGAGGGTCTCGCGGCCAATGTGGATTGAAGGACGGCGACCCGTGGGGATGGAATTGGCACCGAGAGAGGATGGGAACGAGGCTCCGATTGTCGGACAACCTCCACAAAGGAAGGTTGCCGACGAGCCGGCCGCCATGACTTTTGTTCTTCAACAAGAAAAAAGCTCTAACTCAAGACGCCGCGGTTGGGGGGGCCGCCACCGCCCCAAAGGTGAAAGAAAACCTTAAACAAATCGCATTCATACAGAGCAAGGCGGCGGATCTGAAATCCCGCCGTCTTAGAGGCAACGAAGAACTTAAAGACCCGATCACCGAGCCGAGAAACTTTAAAGCATAGCGCATTGCCTCCGATCACAGACTGGATGAGGTGACCAACAGAGGCAACAGAGAGTTTGAATTTGTAGCGACCGAACGCCGCCACCAAGGCAAAGGAATCAGCCAAAGACGAGGAAACAGGGGAGCCATGGGAGCGGCGAAGATCATCTTGAAACCGGAGACCAGGCGCAAGCGAGAGACCGGGAAGATCCATGGGGGATCGCAAGGAGGACAAGAGGGCGAGGAGAAGCTTACAGGGGAAAGGGAAGAGCGGGGAGAGGACGGCGATTAGCTGCGGGCCGCGCGGGCGCGCCGCCGGGGCTGGGGCACCTACGCTGTCGCCCATCTCCTTCGCTTCTTAGGGGTCTCTATTTCGACAACGATCCGCATTGAATGTTCATTCCACATTGAGCCTCGGATATTTACCAACAATATTAATCTAATATAGTTCGATTGACGCTGAATTATCAAAGTAGTCCAATTTACTTCTCACGTTTAAAGATACATGCTACGTACGTGGGCTAGAACCAAAGTCAAGACCGCTTGGAGTGTAAAAACAAATTATTTGGTGAGTTGAGGGGACTCACGGGACGACATTTTATACCTCGTTAATCTCTACAACATAAATAAAAATAAAAAGGATGAAAGTCTCTATTTTCGTGCGGTAAAAACTTTCGCTCCGTCGCTCCGCCTCCGTGCGATACCTACGACGACCCTCTCTCCTTCCTCCATAAGAAAATAATCTCGCCCCAAGAAGGAAACCATCGCTCCCTCCCTCCCCTCCCCTCCCTCCGTGATTCTCTCAACGTGCGATCGCTCCTCGAGAAGGAAACCATCGCTCCCCCAACGTGATTCTCTCGACCCTGCTCCCCTCCCTTTTGTACGCTCGTGGCTCCCTTGAATCTCGGCTCCGCATCCCGCGCTCACCCTGCGTCTCCCAAACCTGCGCACCTCCTCCTGTCGCAGAAAAAAAAGGAAGGCCACACCACCGGGATCCCCGACGACCGCGCCGCCGGGGGCAACACGAGGAGCGTTGCCGCTGGGGCCAACAGGACGGGCCCAGCCTACAGCCCGCTCTCTCGCTCTGTCTCCCTCGGCTGGATCAACATTGGGGCTGTTAGATCGACGCCGTCTCCAACCGGATCGATGCCGTGGACGGGCTCCCATGGATGCGTCGCCGCCTTCATCTCCCCTGGTTTGACCAGCGCTGGGGTGGATGGATCAGCGCCGCCCCCAGCTAGCCACTTCGACACAGTTGCCCTCCAGTTGACGCGCCGCCCCCTTTCGTCGATGCGGTCGCCAGTCGGATCGACGCCTTAGCCGCCCTCTAAACGACGCGCCGCCACATTCGTGTACGTGTCCTAGCTCCCTCTCCCTTCTTATGCATTCCCAATTTTAGGAATGAGCATTTGTCTACTTAATTTGATTTCAGGAACTAGCCGAATCATCGAGTGTTGTGGTTTCTCCAGGATTTCTCAGTTTGAGTTTACTCTCTGGTGGGTTTCTCGGTGCCGGTGTTGCAGAGATTGTGCAGGCGACGTACATCGCGACGCCATGGGCTGACGGGCGGATGTCGCCTACTGCATCCGTGCGCTTGCCCGACGACTTGCCAAACCAGGAACTGGATTGTAAGTACTGCTGCACCCCGATTCAGATTATTTTGATTCGTTTTGTGTATTTGTTGCTCTGATGGTTGCTTTAGCTGCTAAGTTGGTGCAGATCTTGTAATGGTACTGGGTGATTGAGGAGTCTCGAATGCAACTTTGTTTGTTACAAAATGTGATCAAACTGTGGAATTGAATGCAAACAAATGCTCAATTGACAAATGCCCAAGTTGCACCCACAGATGCAGTTCTATTGATTTGGGCACCTGAACCTTGGTCGTTGCACACTTGACTTGAGAGCCTATTTTGGTTTGTATAGTTATATAATAGTATATCATGTTGAGTCTAGAATCGCAAAACAAGTTAGACCTTTATAATCTGTGCTCAGAGAGTGCGGATTACTTGTGTAATCTGATCCCAACCCGATGCTCTGCTTAATGAGTGTGGTCCCGTTATTGTGCCTGTTTATGATTTCATTGTGCAAGGTGGGGATCCGACTGGGACCAGCAGGCGACTGCCGAGTCCATCTATGGGTGAGAAATCTGTACACTGCCCCTGCTTTATTCTTCAGTCAACGATTGCATTGTCTCTTTAGTCCAGTGAATGCTAGCAATACATGTATACCCAAAAAATTTGGTGGAGTACAGATAAAGCATGGAGTTGTAAAGGTTTGACACTTTTTCTACAATACAATGTTTCAGGGGCTATGTTACCACTGGTTTAAGCCTGCTAGCTTCATGTGTTATCCTAAAATTGATGTTTACAGCGTCACTTTGGTCGAGCAAATGCTACCTTACAGTTGCAATACATGTATACCCTGTATTCGCTAGAGCATTAGCCATTAGCATACATTATGTTGGAAAAGATTAGCTACTCTGCTGCATTACATTATAGTGGTGTTGTTACACTGATTTTTGGTTGCTAGCCTTGAGAAAAGCTAATTTTCTAGGCAGCCTGTAAGATTTTTTTTTTTTTTTTTTTTTTTTCTCTAGGGCTGTCTGGCAGTCACTTCCATATTTTTGCAGCCATTGGAAGAACATGTTAAAGTCAAGCTTTCACAATTTCGCCATGTTCCAGTAATGATAATACTTGCCATTTCAAGTCTCTTTTTGAGTTTATAAGCTTGCTCTTGTTCTGACAATGCAACTGTTGTTACAGATCTCAAATATTGTGAACCTCCATGACGTGACAAACATTTGGCATATCCCTTTGTTGCTAAAGTAGGGCACTTCTTTGGGCAGAATACATACCATAAGTTTGGAATCCACATCTTGTTTAACTATCTACAATGGAATTCTTTATAGGACCAGAAGGCCCATGAAGCTATTCTGAAAGTTTTAGAACTTCAGTAGTATGTATTTTTTGAATGATAACTGTAACTTTTTTTCATCTCGTAGTTTGAAGGAGCAATGCTGATATGTTCGTAGTTTGAAGGAGCAATGCTGATATGTTTGTTGTTTTTTATTCTGATGATGCCCATTTAAACTAAACATTGTTCCACAATCAAATTTTCAGGCCAATATTGCCATGGTTGGAAAATATACTGGCCTATCAGATACCTACCTGTCTGTTCTAAAGGTAACCTTTTTCACTAAGTTCAGATGCACGCTTGCAATGATGATAGTAATTTCCTTGCACAAGAAGTTGCAGTCGATCACTTGATAGCTATAATTCCATGTTTGATTACGAGTCAATGAAAGAAAACTAGACCAAAGCGACTCACACTTACTTTTTAAAAACACTACCTTATCTTTGTGATAATAAAGACAATGTCTCTCCATACAACAACATTCTAAGCTGGTATGTTAGTATCTCAGTTGAATATGAGCAGACACGGCTTGAAGAGTTTCAATTTTTCTTACATGACACATTTTGACTGTATCTATGCTTGTTTAAACTGTATCTATGCTTCATTGTTCGTTGGAGTTGAAAATGTGAGCATATGGATGGGTACCTTGATGAGTCAGTTATGCAGAAAATAGTGGATGAGCATTTGCATGCGACATCTTTGAGAGAATAAAGATGAGATTTTTTTTTTTTAAAAAAATAGCCTTTTGCTGCACTCATCGGTTCTCTCTGTTCTTGTTAACCTTCCATTTTTTGGAATTCTGATATTTTTATTTACCAGAAATCTGAAATTAATTAACGAGAGGGGATTCTATATCCGAAATGTTCCGCTTAGTGTTTGATGACAGCAAGAAAACGCCAACTGAAATATCTACTTCAAACATTTGTTTCAGTCTGAACCATCCAAAGGTACATGTTGATGAAGCTTCATGTGAATTTACTTCTAAATTTTAGTAGGGATGCTTGATAGTTATGCAAAGCTGGCTGGTTGATGGGTTTGTGGATGAATGTTGCAGGCTGCAGGAGCTTCACACACTCAAGGGGAATGTGGAGTTTGTTGTCAATCTAAAGGGGCTCGACATTAAGGCCATCCAGCAGTCCTATACAGTGTGATGTTGCCTGTCTAGAAGAAAGGATTTTTTTTTCATTTTGGCCACCGAAGTGTGAGTTTATTGGTATGATCAGCAGAAAAATTTGGCTGATGAGGCAGCAACCACTGGCGAGGAGTTCATTGTCGGTGCTTGTGAAAGAATTTGCAATGGCACATCTACATAATCCTTTATTATCCCCTCCATGATCCATTTTCATGTTTGTTTAGAATCAAATGATTGTATTTCTCTATTTTGCTAATTCTGAACTTTTTTGCCATCGTTTAAAAAATACTTGTCAAACTATACAGCGAGAATATTTTAGTGCATGGAAACAGGTGTGGCGGTACCCAGTTATCTAATTTGACTGCAAGAACAGTAATGGTGAGCTCTGATGCGATGCCATTTGAAGTTTTGAACCACGCAACAGGTAGCTCAAACCAAATGATTCTTTAAGGAAAGTGAAATGGTAAACTTTTCCAAGTGGCAATTTGCACGAAAAAGTAGATATTGGATATTTCTTCGAGCTGATATAAAATATTATCTTAGCCGCATCATGGAAAAGTCTATACAATACACTTGGTGAGCTTGTGGAGTCGCGCTCTCCGTGACTGTTAACAATATTGTTATCTTATTTTGCGATCTTTGTGCTTTTAGTAAAAAAGTTTTGTTCTCCCGTAGCAACGCACGGGCGCGATACTAGTGATTATTAGACTTACAAAATAGCTGAGATGACAGTCCAGAAGAACTTTTTTCCATTTAGTAGTTGGTTTTTTTTTTTTTTTTTTTTTTTTGAAAGAAACAGGAGGAGCAGGGGAGCTCCTACTGTAAATCTATATCTCTATTACTAATAAAGAGAAGAAATTTCCGTCGTCCACCCTGCGGACCGTAGGATCGTCCTCAGCCATCAGATTGACATCAATGGTTTAGATCGGATATCTATACCTACTAATAAGAGAAAATTTCAGGCTTTCCATCGTCCAGCCTTGGAAGTCCCGTAGTCTTGCTTTGAAGTCACGTACGAGTAGGAGTCCTAGATAGAGACCAATACATATCGCTAGACATCACTAGACAGAGACAAATCATACATGGAAATGAGAGTTCTAAACATAGACAAATCGGAGTCCTAAACAGAGACAAATTGGCCATCTAAGTATAGACATATATATAAACAACAGTCGTGACAAATCAGACATCTAAGTATAGGCGAGAAACCTAGCATGCACGGCGACATCACCATCGCTGGTGGCGCTGCATCGTCCTCGTTCTCCGCCATTAACCAGCGACCAGATTCAGCAACGAAGATTCTTCCAAAAGAACAAGCGCCAACTGGATCCAACAGGATGATGACTTAATTAGCAATAAGAAGCTCGAGCTTCTTGTAGCTGAAGATGTGGACATTATGGCTTTGATCACAGGAGCTTAACGTTGCATTGAGACTTGGAGTCAGAGCTCTTGGAGAGCTGGAGAAGCTGAACAATTAAAGGTGTAGTAGCAGAGAGGATCGATGAATCAGAATATGTTAGATGTTGAGTGTCTCATCAGGTATATTATATATTATTGTTTCGAACTCGCTGAGGCATCATGTTAGATAACTTTGGTCCTCTTTTTTTCACAATTCCTGCATGTTTCATATATTTTAAAGAATTGAACTGTATGAAAAGTCTGCAGGATTCATATGAAATAACAACATACGAAATAGGCCCTAAATTAGTTTGTTTCTATTAACCTATTTAATAATAAAGCGAGAAGATTTATGTTCACAAAAAATTTTTGTCCACACAATTTTTTCACCCTATTTTCTTCCGTCAGTTTTTCCGTATAGTCAGCATATAGGACTGTATCCTTTTCAATCCCGTCCGTATTTTCGTGTACGTGGTGGAGAAAGATCAAGATCGATAATAAACATGAGCCAGCGGTGTAGTAGATTAGTGCATTGTTACTACTGAATAATTACCACCAGCTGCCTACCTAGAGGACCCATTGACAATGACAAATCCACTCGTGTTGTGCTTCTTTGTAGGGCCATAAAAAATTATGAAAAAAGGTAAAATACAAATGGATAGATGAAGTGGGTCTGCCTTCCAATTCGGTCTCGGCAGAGTTCGGAGTTGATACGACCAGCAAATTTTCAGTCATCCACACGAGTTGGAGATCAACATGGTCACGAGTTGTGTTACACACTTGGATTCATATAAATTAATTATTTTCCAAATCCAAATTAAGTACACAACGGATCAATGGAACGTAGCCATGTACGTGTATAAGAGAAACAAAGTACCCGCCTAGCTTATGTGTACGTGTATAAGAGAAACAAAGTACTCGCCTACCGTCCCTGGTACCTGCCTAGCTAGCTCATGAGCTCTATCATCTTCACGTGGGCTAAATTCATCCATCAAGGAGCAGTCGGTGCCTAGCTAGCTCATGAGCTCTATCATCTTCACGTGGGCTAAATTCATCCATCAAGGAGCAGTCGGTTCCTTTGTGTTCACTAAAGAAAATATAATTCTTAAAAAAAAAAAATATGCCACCAGAAATTCTGTCCGATCGAGAGTCATGGCCCAAGAGGCCGAGACCCAACAAAACGACTCCACGCCAGAGCCCACCTGGGCCCACAAGAACTACGATATTGGGCTCATTTATTGAATCTCCTCGAGCCCAACTACTTTGATCCGTTTGTTTGTTATTTTAGCCCGCAAGTATATATTTTCGTATGCTTTGTGTTTCATTTGTTGTATTATTAGTCCCATATGGCTCATGAAAGGTGTTGATCGCGGCCTCAAAATGTGTCACTAAACTACCGTGTCACCATGAGAAAATCATGGGAAGCAATCATCAAAGCAATCATCTATATGACTCCAATTGAATTAGACCCGACGCTTGATTACCACCTCTGTCTGCCGGTGACATGGTTGTGACGGATGCGGGCGGCTACATCGAGTTGGCTAGCACAAACGTGCGACATGATCGCCGATGAGGATCCCGCGACAATGAGGCAACCAAAAGACTTGAGCGCCACCTATGGGACAAATTTGAGAGATAGACCATGAACAGAGAGTCCACGTGACGGAACAATTACAGCAGATGGCTGGCCGTGATGGCTGCAGACGGTGGGGTCATGCTTTGTGACGGATGCGGGCGGTTGGATCGAGTCCCGTTGCAACGCACGGACATATTTACTAGTATTATTAAAAGCAACCAAGCAGGTTGCAAGCAAGATACAAACGAGAGTTCAAAAGAAGAAGAAACAAGACTAAAAGGCTAAAACGAATTATAGAAGAACTGTAGTTGGGGTGTGTTTAAATCCCTGAAAATTGGCACGGTATTGAACTGAAAAGTACTGTAGCAATTTTCGTTTGTTTGTGGTGAATATTATCCTACCTTGGGGTAACTAGGCTCAAAAGATTTGTCTCGCAATGTACATCTAAACTGTGCAATTAGTTATTTTGTTTACCTACATTTTATGCTCCGGCATGCGTCTTTTGGTACATTTAATGCTTCGATGTGATGGGAATTTTGGAAATTTTGGAGAAAAGTTGGGGAACTAAACGCACCCTTGGTCACAGCCCGTCATATACACGCTATACCTATGAACGTAGGGCAGTGCCAGCGTCTGGACGTTCTGATGCCGCGCTGCACACACGTTTTAATTCGTGTGCTCGGGCCAGGACACCCCCGCCTGAGACTGCATTCCACGCGCCCACATAGGCCCGCACTGCCTGGACGACGCTTGCAGTGCCAGACTGCGCACAGGGACTGCTTGCGCCCTCTCCGCTTCTCATGCGCATGTACATGTGCAACATCTGATCTTTGCAACATACAGTTGAAACACTTACAACATAGCTCTAAAACATATGAAACATTTAAAACATATGCTTGCAACATGAACCGCATCTCGGTGTGTCCTTGTCCTAGGCGCCGCAGCCGTAGTAGGAGACGAGCCGGAGGCTGGGTTCCGTGTGTCACCACAGCAGCTGGAGCAGGGCCCGCCCCGCGCGCCGCCAGATCCTACCATACTGGGGCCAGATCTAGTGTTTCCTTGCGCACCATCTTTGGATCTCGCCGCACATGTTTTTGCCCGCGCCAGGGCTGATCTAACTTTCTCGAGCACCATGGTCGCTAGATCTTCCCGCTCTAGGCCAGAACTAGCCTTCGCTGCGCCACCGCTGCGCGATTTGGCCTCCCCATGCATCGACTGAGGGAGAGGGAGAGGGATGCGCCACCAGATGCACCGCAGCTCGGGCTTCGTGGGGGAGATCGAGAAGAGATGGAGATGCGCGCACCCTGCCCTCAAATATTGTGGGGGAGAGGGAGGAGCCACCAGATATGGCCTGATGTAGATCCAGTGTAGGGGAGGCCGGACATGGAACTGGACATGGCCACCTGTCGAGTCAACTCATCGAAAAAGCTCTAGAAAGGCATAGTGCAGTGGTGGAGGCATGGGAGGGTGGATTGGGGAAAGTAAGGAGGTTGCGTGAAGAGGACCTTTTTCAGGCAACTGTGTGGGGGAATTTCCCCTGGGATACCTCACGACCTGTACTCCCGGGCGCGACCTCACGGAGCTCGGCCCGAGACCTATACCTCCGCACCGCGACCTCACGGAGCTCGGCCCGAGACCCGTACCTCCGCACCGCGACCTCCTGGAGGTCGACCGCAACTTGGAGTGTGGACCAAGTCATCGAGCCCGCGATCCGCATGACGACTGGAGGATATCCTGTAGATACGATCCGATAGGATAGACTCCGATCTCGGAAATGATGTAACAGATTGTATCTTACCCCGTAGTTTCCGATCTGTAACAGACGTTCCATGCCGCTTTACCGCTTTGCACTTTTCTTGTTATTGTAATCGTCCTTCTGATGGTTTCTGCGGCTAACAAGTTGAAGCGAGTAGGACGAATTAGATTGATGGGTGAAACCTAAAGGTAGTTAGTTAATTTTTTTTCCTATTTTTGTCTATAATATTCATTGCTCTAGTTGAGAAACCGGCCTAAAGGGGGTTTCCAACCGGGATTATAGTCCGGTCGTGGACAGGGGAAGCAGATGGCCCCTGTGGAGGAGGACCGGTGCCCCCGGGCCACCGGGCGGTGGAGGATGCGGAAGCCGGGCGGCGGTGGTTGGCATCTCGAACTTCGTCGTCGGAGTAGTCGGACATGGGGATATCGACCCGGTGGGCTCCTCCTTGGTCCCGCCGACGAAGGAGGGAAGAAGGGACGAGCCTCGGCGAGAGGCACTTGCCGGTGGAGGCCGTGGGTCGAGGAAGGAGCGTCGAAGTCTCCATCCACCAACTCGCCATCTTCGACATCCCCGACGCGGATAGAAGACGAGCTCGGAGCAAGGGCGACGTTGGGCTCCAGCTGGTCCAACGAGCCGGGCAAGGTCGGGAGGCGGCGGATGAGGCGGCGCGCTGGCTTCCTACGACGGAGTGGATGAGGATGAGGGACACGGCAGCGACGAGGTGGAGGCCCGGGCGTCGGGGATAGGCTCGGTGGTCGAGGAGGCCGACGGGCGGTGGTCGGGCCGTTCGACCAGGCGTCGGGGACGCGATCCGCAGCGCAGAAGCGTCGGGCGGCCGGAGCTGGGCGAGCCGGTCACCTCCGGCGAGATCGAAGACGACGCCGTGGTCGGGTGGGCGTCGGGTCGGATGGGGAGCCGTGGAGTCGACCTCGAGTACCTCGCGACGCGCTAGGTCGGGCCTCACCCGAATTTGGGCATCGATACTGGCGGTCGTGGAATCCACGCCGGGCCAGCCCTCGCCCGCCGAGGGCGACGGCAACGCGTGGACAGCAACCGCTGACCTGGCCGCCACCGCAAGCCGTGTGAGGGCAGCCGCCGCAGCTCCGAGCCGCGCAGCAACGAGGATGACGATGCTTCGGGTGCCCCACCCGGACGGCGGAGCGGAGGTGGCGCCGGCCGGGTCGCTGTGAGAGCACAGGGCGCGCGGAGGAGGAGCCGGGGCGAGGAGATGGTGGGAGCTGCTGGTGGGGGGCGGGCACGGCAACGGCGAGACGGCGCGACGGGCCGCCGACGCGGCAGCCGGGCGGACGGGGCGGAGAATACGCCCGCCATGGGCCGGGCGGAGGGCGGAGGGGCGGGCAGCAGCCACCACGAACCCGCCTAGGTTCCCCTCGTCCACCTCATGTAGATCCGGAGGTGGGGAACTCGAATCTGAGGTTGGATTGGAGAGGAGGGGGCTGAGTAGGGAGATCGACGCCCGGGCTGGAGGAGCGTCGTCGCCGTCGCCCGGAGGGGTAGACGGGTCGGGGGCTGTAACGGCTCCATCCGACCGATACAGAGTGTCAGTCAGAGTCACAGACTATATATGTTGCAAGTTTGTAACAAACCTTAGCAGTGGCACGCTAAGCCGATTTTTCTTGAAAAAACATATACCAAGTTTTTGTAACAAACCTTATCCATCAGACGGACAATGACGGTTGAAGAAAAATACAGATACGGTACTGATACTGAGTGGACATCAGGCGAGCAGGTGGCCGGCCTTACGATGAGCAAATTTTACATTTATATAGAGATAACAATATATGCTAATATACTCAAGAGTATAGATAAAATTACATGCTAATTATAGATGAAAACTACAAATAGACCATGCCAATTGCCGTTACTTTTTTTTTTAGCTAAATTGAATGGCAACGTATCCTACAGAAACAGAACGTGTCTGCAAACTATAAAAACTCAAAACAAGACCACGAGATTTAGATCCAATGTCCTGGACACGAAGCTGGCGAAGCTGTTTTGTGTAGGATAGGCAACCAAAATGAATTGCCGTTCCTGGGCTGCAGCCCATTCAGTTCAGGTGCTCGCTCCATTTCCTTCGACTCGAAGGCTCCCAAATAGCCGCGCCGCCGCCGCTCCACGAAAGGCCTTGTGCCGCGGCCTCGCGCGGAGCGCCGCCGCCGTTCCAAAAGCGCTGCTCGCCGCCGATGTATGTCGTGGAGAGGTCGAGTCGCTTAACCCCAGCGCCAACGCCGCCGTCCGACGTGGGGAGGCAGCGCCGTCCGCCGTAGGGTGGTGCGCCGCCGTCCGATGTGGGGACTGAAGAGGTCTCGGTGTCTTACTGCCGCTGTCCGTCGTGGAGATGCTGTGCCGCTCAACCCCCGCGCCGCCGTCCGGTACGCCATCCCCTTCGCTCCTCTTGCTCCGGTTCGTTTTTAGTACGGCGTCCCTGATTCGCGTCCCAACCACGATCCAAGTGTGACTGTGGCGGCGGTCCGGCCTGTGTGCCCCCCGTCATGATGCGGCGAGCCTTGAGAGAGAATGGGGCCGCTGCTGTCTCCATGGCCTCCAATAAACCAAACTCATGGCCCTGTCATTGGCATACCTTGGCTCAGCTTGTACCCACTGCTTTTCGAAAACTCAACGATCTCCCCAACGACCGCCTCGTCATCATCCGCTTTAGGCCTAATATAATCCTAATGTGCAGGATGTTTTTGACCCGTTTCAATCTCACACTGGTGGTAAGAAAATACAGATAGATTAGATACAGACAAAGCGCGTCTGAAGGAACGTGCTGCGAACCACACAACGCTTAGCGTTGACGCTAAAAAGTAAACACGCGTGCAAGACAATTACTTGCACTTTTCTTTTCCATCTAGACTAGAAGAACAAGAAGAAAGACCTTTAATTCGGTCCTCCTCCACTGCATCTGCAACGACCCAGAGCAAAGCCTCTCCATTTCTTCAAGAAACTCCTTCCTCTCCAAACAATTCTTGATGTCCCGTCCGTGTTGTATGCCTCCTCCCAAATCATTAGCTCCGATCCCTGCTGCATACCCGCACTCCTGCAGCCTGCAGGTGTAGTGTCCATGCCCGTACGTGTGATCACGATGCGGCGAGCCATGAGAGAGAATGAGGTCGTCACTGCTGTCTCCATGGCTGCCATCTCCTCCACACTAGTGCTCGTTGGCCGTGCGGTGACGGTGACACTGACGCTGAGCCTCCAAGCCAAGCTCACGGCCTTGTTGTTGGTATGGGTTGGCCTCTACCGGCTTCAGCCTGTCCTGGTGGGAAAGCGGCGGTGCTCGGGGCACTGGCTCGTGCAGTACGGTGCAATGGCGGCCTACTATCTTCCCGTTCCTCTCGCGTTCTACGCTGCCAGCGCTGTGTGCTCCACCTCCCACGTCGATCAATCGACCCATTCGCTTGTGGACGGCGTCGTCCGCATGTTTCGCTTCAGTGTTGCATTTCGAATCGGAGTACCGCTTGTCACCAACATGAGAGCCTATTCTCTTCGTGACAGTCCACGAGATCGCTACAATTTTCTCATGTGGCTAGTCTTCCTTGGTTGGGCAAATTGGGAATGGGCTCGGATTTCAGGTTTGAACTGGTCAATACAACTAATGCAACTAGTTGCGGAAATGTGGGTATATTCTACCGTGCTGTCTGTCATTCATTTTGATAATACATCAGAATCTACCTTGGATTGCCAGACCAAAGCAGTTGCTGACTACATGAAGCAGCTCAAGTCCAGCAAGTCGTCGACAGGCTCACCCTCAAACTCACCCTTCTTTGATGATGATGCGGCCCCTAACAGTAACAGCAGCCTGCGGCTGCTGGATTGTTGCAGATATCCCTTTGTGCAGGCGAAAGATGGGGAATGGGTCACTGTCAAAGATTTGGTGCTGCGAGATGACCTGCCGAATGAGGACAAGGACGTTTGGCTCTCCTACAGCTTGTGTCGGCTTTTAGCAAGGCGCTACTATGGGTTTCACTGCACAGACGAAGGAGATGACATGGTGCGCCGTCTTGCGCTGGCGGACCTGGGAACAACAGATGGCTACAAGCGGGCATTCACCATTGTTGAGGTGCAGTTGGCTTTCCTTCACGATTACTTCTTCACCGCCTCCCTCCCAATCATAGAATCGGGATTTGGCTACATTCTTGTTGAAATGTTGTCAACGTGTGAATTCATATTGATCATGTTAACCTTCCTTAACGCCATTATTCCAATAAGAAATGAACTGGCGGGTATGATCCCCGTGATAGTAGTGGCAGTGTCGGTCATATTCATATCGTGTCTACAATTTAGGATGCCATTAATATTGTCGTTGCTGGTTCAAAATCTTTTGGCTGTCTATTGGCGTCCAATACACACTGTTCTTCGTAAACTCAATTATCTCCCCAATGGCCCCCTCGGCATCATCCGCTTGCTGGGATTAGCTCGTCCAAATCCTTATGCGAGGGATGTTTTTCACCCGTTTCAAACTCAAACTAGTGGTGTTCACTGGAGGAACAAACTAGGGCAGTACTCAATTCTCCAAGACTACAACCGCCATCCCACGCGCAAGAACAAACTTGTAGCCTGGTTCCAAGAAACTATGCTATCCCAACAGTCATATAAGTTCATCAAGCATCTCCCAGTAGAAGAAGAAGAAGTCAATATGCTGCAGCTGGACAGCATGAGAAAGTTTGTTGCCGATACTCTCCGGGGTATAGATGGCCTGCCAACCAACGGTACCAGGTCTCTGAAGGTAAACATGGATGAGATAAACAGGGACGAGATAAGCAGGGGCAGTGCTAATTATGACTGGTTAGGGACCTGGAATCAAGAAACTCACACGGACACCATCCTCATATGGCACATAGCAACATGCTACTGTGACATGTCGCTGCGCCATAGTGATCGGCAGGAAGGGTTCCCCGATTAGCCGAGACAGATACTTTTCATAAAGTTGCCACAGCATTGTCAAGATACTGTGCCTACCTCGTTGCCTTTCTTCCAGAGTTCCTTCCGGAACACAGCCTGACCACCAAACAAGTGTTTCAAAGAGTCTTAGAGGAAGCACAGGGTGCACTAGGAATGACACCTATGGAAGAAAAGGAGAAGTACACCAAGATGCGAGAGCTACTGCTACCAGACCAACATGAGCAGCGAACGACCTTTCACAAGGGTGTTGAGCTGGGACGACAACTGGAGATGCTCAATGACGACAAGGTACGTTGGAAGGTAATTGCAGAATTCTGGTCAGAGACAATCCTGTACGTCGCGCCATCCGACAATGCCGAGGCACACATCGAGCAGCTGGCAAAAGGTGGGGAGTTCATCACGCATCTCTGGGCCATGCTCTCCAATGCCGGCATCCTGAAGCGGGCAACAGGGGAATGGCATGAGCCGCCTGCTTCCACTACTATAGAGTAAGACACAGCTTGTTAGCCTCCAACTAATGTGATATTAGGTCCTGTAAATTTTAGTTTTTGATTTTATTATCGGTTCATCATTCTATCTGGCATCATGAGTTTTGTTTGCTTATATTATGCAGAGGATCACCAACGCGCCAACTAATGGAAGCATTGTCCTCTTCTAATGAAGCATCAACATCCTCCATGTCATCTCCACCAATGTTAGCACTTGTTTTCTATGATTATCTATTAAATCTAGCTTTGACTTCTAATTAGTTTCCTTCTCACCATAGACAAACTTCAGAATCTCCAACAAATGAAGGAGAACAACCTCTGGAGGATCACGAATAATAAGGTAATCTCTACTGCATGTTCCATTTCTGGATCAGCATAGGTGTTCCTTTGCTGTGAGAATTAATTCCTGAATTTTGTTGTTATGCATGCACGGTGCAGGTGTAAAAAGGAAGAAGCAAGCTAAAATTAAGGCCATTTCACAGACCTGCAATAGCCATTAGAGGCAAAGAAATTTGATCCTTCTAGCTCTGCAGTGAGAAAAAATAGTGTTCAGCTTGTGCTTTGGTGTTTATTAGTTACCTACTTATTACCTTTTATTGAATCTGGTGAATCATACTTGGGCTATGATCGAGTGGCCATGTTCCGAACCAGTAGTGTTGTACTTGTTATGTTGTGTTTCAGACTTTCAGTTTGTCAACTATGTGTTGGGGACCGGATGTTGGCCTCATGTATTGGCTTGATATATTGTTGAACATGTACTATATATTGAACCTAGCTGTGTTGAACATGTTCTATGGAATCAAGCTGTGTTCAACACTTGGACTTGTTGTGTGATGGTTGATGATATATATTACTATAGTATCTTGTGAACTCGTTTGTTTATTATACAAATGTTCTCCAATTTGTCAATCATGCATGCTTCTTTTTTTTTGGCCAACTGGGACGACTACAGAGAAGACAAAGCTTGTCGTTGATGTGGAAAGAAAATGAGAATGTCACGTTTACATATTCGTGAAACAAATTAACCGTTGGTTGGTAAAAAAGTTTTATTGTTGTAATAAGAATCCAAGCTAGGAGAAAATCGAATTGACCGTAGGCTGTAGCGGTAAATCCGTCCTTTAACTGCCACTTAATTGACGGCCAATTGACAGCAGTGTCATGACACTGGTACAGATCAGCAACCAATGTCAATGTGTGGGCTTACGCTGTTTGTTACTCGTGTACTCAAGCCTCCGGCTGTGTATGGTGTTGAGCTGGATCGTCAGGCCCATTTAGCTTTAGGACATCTTTTTTTTCTATTTTTAAAAAAAAAAAACATGAGTTGTTTCATGTAACACCACTACTCTTTCAAAATGTTTCTTCCATATAATCTTGTCAGTTCGTTAGTGACAACTTCTGTAAAAATCTTAAAACAACATGAAGTATACAAATTGGTCTATAATATTGATGTAAGTGGGAATTTAATTTTTTTTAAAAAAAAACATATGGTTGCTTCATCAGCTATTAAGCAACAGTAATATGTACAGAGTCATAGACTATATATGTTGCAAGTTTGTAACAAACCTTAGCAGTGAGATGCTAAGCCTATGCTCTTGAAAATATACACATATTTTTTTTTTTTGCTTGCATGGGTGAACCGAACTAGTTCTCATTCGCCATTTCTCCCAGCTGCATCGTCTATATGTACATACAGTACTCTCACCCCACACAATCGCTCAAAAACACACAAAAAAATTCTATCAGATTGCTTGCTCAAACACTAAAGCATGAAGTACTGCTGCTTATCGTCCAACGGCTGCTTGCCGCCTGACGATCTCCTGATACCACGATCGAGGCCGCCACGCGCGGCCGCGGACGCCGACGACGACGACGCGGAGGGCGAGGTGGTGGTGGGCGCGCGGAAGCCGATGTTCTCGACGGCGCCGACGGTGTTGAAGAAGAGGCGGCGGTTGAGCTCTTCCACCAGCGTCCGGTGCAGCAGCTGGCTCCGCATGTCCACCATCGACCGGTTTCGCGTCATCCTCCTCCGCCGGTCGTCGTCCCGTCGCCGTGGCCGCCCGGCGTGCTGGTGCTGCGGCGACATGCTGCACTGCCGCTGCAGCTGCCGCGCAAGCACGGTGGCAGAGTTGCTGCCGCCGCCGCCGCCGCCGCCGAACCTTGTCTTGACGAGCCGCTGGCCGCCGCCGGCTCGTCGTCGGCACCTGAGGCGTAATGCAGAGGAGAGTACTTACCGGAGTGCACGGAGCTCATGTCATCGTCGTTGTCGCTTAAAGCGTACCAGTGATGATGATCTACACCAACAAAGTTTTTTTTTGCACAAGAATTCAGACGTGTCAATGCTCTGTCACAGTACTCTCCCGTGCATGTGTCTCAAAGTCAAAAAAAGATAAAGTTATTTGTGGACGGAGGAAGTATGTATACAGTATAGTATACGAAGCAGCGAGTGTAGCCATAAGAGGTAGTCTCCATTCCAAACTACGTACTATATAATTTCATTGTTCTTGTTTATCTATACACTTACATATAATCTATGTTTATATTCTAATTTCAAATGGAGACACTGTATACTGATTACCAATGTATAGTGCATTATATAGAACTAAATAAGTCGTCGTCATGCCTACGTGGACAGCCAAACAAAACAGATGTCGGCAGGCATTTGGGGACCGTTGATGCCTACGTGTACTGCATGCATTTTGCTAGTGGGGCCTGCACGTACGGTGGTACGACTGCTGCATACAGTCCAAAAAAACATTGAAAGAGGACAATGAACCAGAGGCACCGTAGTCAACATTTCGGCGAGGGTCCAATTCATGGGTTTGCCTATACGTCATGCACTACACGTAGGCGGCCACATAGGTACAAAAGCAGTTGAACAAAAGATGCCCTATATAGCTATAGGACATGTCATACATACACAAAGTATGACATGTGCATTTTGGTATGTTTCGACCAAACCTTACTAAAATTCAAGATTATGCACACAAAATCTCAAAATGTACTAATACTCGACTACTCCATCTAGTGGCGTCATATATGCAGATTTCATTAAAAAAAGAAAAAAAAACTTCTTTTCAAAACAAATACCCACCAATAATAAGATTCAATCATTCAAATTCAATTTGTAACTTTTTTTAAAAGAACCAATCAATTTGTAAAATGAAATTTGTAGCCAAGGTTAGTTAATTACCTTTGGACCAGCCACCGCCACGTGGGCCAGCGAAGCCATAGGGCCCCACCCCGCAGTGAGAGCCATGGGAAGAGGTCGGAGACGAGGAGAGGTAGCAGCAGAAGGGCGGAGGCCTCTCCTCGTCGTCGTTTTCGTCATCGTCGTCATCGTCACGTCCCGCGTACGTGTACTCGTGCTGCTGCTGCTGCACTCGCCCCGGCAGCAGCCTGCCGATCTCCTGCTGGATCATGGCGGCGATCTCCGACGCGTCCCGGTCCGTGATGTCCAGCTCCTTCACCATCTCATGCGCCACCTCCTCCGCCGTGTCGCTCGCCATGTCGAACGGGAAGTAGATGTTCCGCGCGTGCCCTGTCGCCTCGTCGGCGATCTGTACCTTCAGGAAGATCGTGTCCTCGTCGGCGTTCAGCTTCCCGGTGATGGTCATGTCGTTCCTCGGCGGTGGCGGCGGATGTGGTGGCTCCTGACGATGTTCCACGCCGTCGTCATCGTCGCCCACCGACGACGAGGCCGAGACGACATCGTCAGTGGAGCTACTACACGTCGAGAATGACGGAGCTCCAGAAACAGCAGCTGGCAACGGCGGCGGCGGCGGCGGCACCGTGCGAGCAACATGATGGTGGTGGTCGAGGAGGAAAGGGTCGAGCAGGAGCTCGGCGGCGGACGGACGGCTGGCGGCGGGGACGAGGCAGCGACCAATGAACCTCCTCGCGTCGTCGTCGTCCACCCTGTAGAACGCGTCGGGGAGCCTGCCGGCGGTGACCTTCTTGTAGATCTGCGCCGGGTTCGAGCACTCA
The DNA here is from genome assembly GCA_015847255.1 of Hyparrhenia diplandra. NCBI lineage: Eukaryota > Viridiplantae > Streptophyta > Magnoliopsida > Poales > Poaceae > Hyparrhenia > Hyparrhenia diplandra. The sequence goes on from JADLZK010000916.1 coordinate 138,765, forward strand.
CTATACGGGTACTCAACGGTGAGCATCTCGAGCATGCACATCCCGAACGCGTACACATCAACCCTCTCATCATACTCCTCGTCATACATCTCAGGCGCCATGAACTCCGGCGTGCCAATGACGCTATGAGCGGCGCCACCACGGCGGCCAAGGACGGCGGCGAGTCCAAGGTCGCCGATCTTGACCTGGCCCTGATGCCCGTTAACGAAGATGTTGTCACACTTGAGGTCACGGTGGATCACCGGCGGGTCACGCGCGTGGAGGTATGCGAGGCCGGCGAGGAGCTGCCGCGCCCATGACCGGACGGCGCGGAGGCTCACGCGAGGGTACCGGAGGCGGTAGGACCTGAGCGTGCCGGAGGAGAAGAGCTCGGTGATGAAGTTGAAGCTCCGGCCGGGCACGTCCACCCACGAGGCGTGGAAGCCGATGATGCCGTCGTGCCGGAGCGAGCTCAGTAGCTGCACCTCCGAGTACATGCGCTGCACGGCGTCCGGCGACCGGAGCACGTCGGAGAGGCTCGCCTGGTTCCATGCCACCTCCACGCCACGCTCCTCGTCGAAGCCACGGTACACCGACTTCATGGCGCCTTTGCCCAGCAGCTCATCGAACTGTTGTATCATGTACGTATGTACACGTGTCAGCATCGTCCAAATTAATTTGATTAAATTAAAACACTTTGAAAATTAAAATACTTTTGGAAATGCTGAAAATTATTAAAGATGAGGAGGGAAAAAGTGAAGAGATCTGATCCCAATTGAAAGAGGAAAAGATGAAGATATCTTTAGGACATGACATGGCACACATGCTTTCTGAAGCTTTCAAAGCATCTTATAATTGGCATCTTGACACATACATGCATGGAATTGGGAAGAAAAAAAAACTAAGGTAACAGTTGAGCATATCCAAGTTGGGAAAGTTCAAATACCAATCAAACACCTACTCTGACTAAGCACTACTGGTGGATTAAAAGTTGGCAATCTTTTCTGATTGGAAGTGGAATAATCAATCACACAACCTGATCTGGTGCAACCTTTCACCATCTCAAAAATAATGACGATCCACTAGTTGACCAAGTATAGAATATATATATTATTGGTATTTTTCTCATCAAACATAGCTTTCTGTATGAACAGAAGTAGTTTTAGAATTGTTCAAACATGTGCATGCATGATGCCATCTTGTGAATTAATCCATCTGAGCAACTGATTTGTTTAATCAATAATAAAGTATATATCTAGGAGTTGCAGGTACAAACTTTGATCTAGCTGAATATATATTTAATGATACATCTTGTGGGTCAACTTTTCTTGCTGAAAATTATTGATGTACTTTATGACAATCAAAGTACAACAGGCGAGATGATACTGCAAACAAGATCACCCATAATATAATTTCTGTTACACAAGCAAAGCAAGGACGATGTACCTTTTGTACTGCAACGTACATAGGGAAGCCTTACATATAGTCCAGAAAAAAAAAAAAAGGACAGGGTTTATTTTAATTTAATTTCCAGCAACGAGAAAAACAACGATGTACCTAGCTAGCTCACGTACATAATTTTTTAAAAAAATGTTGTGCAGCTCCTTTGTACGTATATGCTTAGTTCTATTCACGCAGCAAAAAGCCAAATGGGCACTTGAAGCTCCAAAAAAAAAAAAAAAAGAAAAAAGGGCTCAATAATTGTGCCCTGTTTTAGAGGTAGCTCAGATGTGCACATCACTATGTGGAACAATCCATCATCCTTAATCAAGATGCTTAGAATTATATATGAACTCTACATACGAGCTTCTAACTAATGTTGATTGATGGAGTCATGGCATAATAACTATAGTTACTATACATATTAATTATAGAACATAGTGCCATTAATAAAAATAGAGGAAACAAGCAAGCATGATTAGACGCTGATGACACTTATATATAACCAATCTATAAAACTTTGTTGCTTCAAATTAAAAGATGATCGAGCTAGGTTGGTTGTTCATGTATATAGTAGCAATACATAGAAGCTAGGAGAGAGTAGCTACTATTCAAAATCTTTTTTGAAGAGGAAGAAGATGCATATTTTGTACGAAAAGGCAGAGAAAAGGTTGACTAGAACACGGGACAAGAACATGCGTAAGTATGTATTCATCAATCTCCAATTGGAACAAGGAAGAGAAATTAAGCAAAAACAAGGACATGCACGCGTACCCGTCCATAACGACCGGTGGGGTCAGTCTCGACGTATCCATTATCGCCCACCTTCGCCGCCCTCTGCCGGCCGCACCACCGTGCCGCCGACATCGCCGGCCGGCGGCAGCACGTACTCGATTAGTTGCACCAGACAGAGAACAAACCTAGTATATATCTGGCTTGTGTATATGTATGGACAGCTTGCCTAGCAGCTAGCTGCTAATTGATGGATGGAAGCAAAGTAGAAGTAGTGGAGGAGTTGAAGAGCTGTTGTATGCGGCCGGCGGGCTGTGCTAGAGGGCGCCGCCGGGGAGGAGGAGGAGGTTGTCGTCGTTGGTGGAGAAGACGAAGACTCGGAAGAGGAGCCAGCTGAGGCAAGAGAAGTCGTCCGGCGCCATGGACGACGACGACGACGACGACGACGGTGGCCAGGAGGTGAAGGAGTCCCCCGTTTGCGCGTGCGCGTGGTGCGCGGCGCCGAGGCAACGGGAGCGCAAGCGGCAGGGCCGTGCACTCATCTGACTCTAACCACACCAGCTAGTTATATGTGGCAGCTGCAGAGGCCGGCCGAGCACGGAACTGCGTGCGTGGTGGTAGGCACACACACACCGTACCAACAGGTCCAACACAAACACAAGCAGATGGATCAGCGGCCGGCACAGGACGTACACAACACAAGCAGAATGAGATGATGATGATGATCGAGGCCGGAGGTGACACCACGACAGGCTTTAGCTCAAAGTTGAAAGCTCAAGCCTGAAGATGTATGGTGGATGGATGGATGGATGGATGGATGGAATGCAACAGGACAGGACAGGATGCCTTAGCTTGGCAACTTTGCAGATTCAGTGATCGAGTACAGCTTTCTATTCTGCAGTCACCTCAGTTTTTTCTTTCTTTTTTCCGACGAGCATGTAGCTACAGCAGCATCGGGCGATCGATCGTGCTAGTCACCACCGGCCGTCTGCGTCGCTTCTGATGGCGATCGATGAAGCTGTCAGTGACAAGACACAAGCATGTATACAGCGCTGGCTTGAGAGGTATAGATACATAAATACAGAGAAATGAATTGCAAGGGAATATGTATGTATGTATGTATGTATGTATGTACCTGAGAATGAATGAAGCCAACGAATTAAGCAGTCGACCTCACTCGCCCTTGCTGTCACCTGGAATTAAAGACGACTATATGTGGAAGAAACTAAGGGTGGGGAGAGAGATTTTTGCTTCTATGTATCTGATCAGATCAGCAGCAGGTTCAGCTTCAGCTTCAACTACGAACGAACTACAAGGATCTGAACTTGAAGAACCTGTGCCTGGGAAGAAGCATCTTCGGTTCTGGTGTGGTGGTGGATTTGTCTGCTGGAATTTGTGCGCAAGAAATGAGCCTTGAACTACAGGTAGCTGCTGCAGGCTGTCTCTCTGATGAAATTGCCTTTGCTCTGAATCTGAGAGGGGTCGACGATGCAGGTGTTTCAGTTCAGAGTTGAAATGGAATATGTAGCAGCTAGCAGGGTGGGTGGGGAGCCTGAAAACAAAGCTATATTAACCGGTCCAGCTAGTAACAATAATGCATACAATGCGTGTGTCACGCTCTGATCTGAAAAAAACAAGTATTAAAATGAGTGCAAGTTCAATTTGTTTTCTCAATAATACTGGTGATGATTCTAATTGGTTGACTTTATGCTCATTATTACTACCAATGTTGCAGCAACCTCGATCTGTCGGCTTATTATAATCTCTTATCTGCAATCCATTTGTTGGTCTGATTAAGGAATATCATTAGTACAAAAAACTTGCACACTAGTCGAGTTTTATAGAACAATGAGCTAGTTAATTTTATAACGATGCTATACATAATATAAGGTTCCTGAAATATAACATGTTTTCAGGCAACAACCTTCACCGTTGGGGCCATGTAAAGCTGAGATCCAGCTTTGATTGATGGAGGAGGAAAAAAAATCAAGCGAGAATAGATACGATATTGTCTGAAGAGAAGTTAGAACTCAGCTAGGCATCTGATGACCATTACGAAAAGTAGTAAATAACATGTTGGAAATCATAAAATCGTGGCGTGCATATATTCAGGAAACTAGTGGCTATCTTTTCCATCTCATTCAGAGGGTTCAAGATTCGACATGTGTTGTTTTCATGGCCAATGGCCATGTGGGGTACGAGTAGCACCATAACCGGCTGAAACCTGAAGACGGTTCCCCACTGATGGCGACACAAGTGCTCCTTATTAGCAATGACCCAATCATGCATACGACGTCTTCAAATGGAGTACGTGTAAGGCCACATGTCAGGCCACAAGTGTCTCTTCTGCCTATGAAAACAACCCAGGCCCTGAGTATACATGTACACTACGACAAATTAAGAACATGACCGTTTCCTGAGCCTAACTCAAATGGTTAGGTTTCCTTGTGCCAGGTCGTGCCCATTTAACTTTGGTCCACCCGTCAAAAACTAAACCATTACTATGTTAAGTTTATAGAGGAAATATATCAATATTTACGACACAAAATAGATATGCTGTGAAAAAATATTTTGTGAATATTTAATCCTACTACTTTATTATCATATACCTTTTTTGTACAAATTTGATTGGCTTACCATTAATTACAATGGTTTGATTTAAGACAAAGCTAGAATGGCACTCTCTCTCCTTCCACAAATAATGTCTCTCACATCCCGAGAAGTCAAACATTTTTAATTTCGAACAATATATATATAAAAAATAAGATTTATAATGCATGACAATAAATTTATTTAGTGATATAAATGTTGCTAATATTTTTTCTACAAAGCTGATCAAACTTAAGAGAGTTCGACCAACACGTATCTCATAACATCATTCTTTTGAACAGAGGGAACGGTCTTTTTAGATAAGGGTGGGTAGAAATTAAACTAGTTTCTCTTTACATATGATGGTACTAGCATCTGTACTCCCCTTACCAAAGTACAATTATTTTGCTAAATAAACTATTTGTGCAATGATCGCTGTCTGCTTATGTGGCAGACACGGGAGACAAAACTTTTGAGCTGGACGTCGTCGTCACTCTTTGACAAAAAGTTCAGCTGCAAACCACAACTTCAAGATTAGTAGCTTAGTACCCAGGCAAAATGAATTTTGGGCCCCACTAGGACTTTGACACCTGCTGCCACTAGCTTATGCCCAGCAGTCAGCACTCAGCAGACATGTGTACCATGCCCCTCAATAATTCATAAAGATCCAATCTAAAGATCAAAATTGTTATCCACTAAGGGGTCAGAATGTAGCACAAAGTCAACTCTGCAACATATGCGATATTGGCGTAAAGTGCAATTGTTGAGAGGAGAGAAAAATGACCCTAGGTTGAAGAAAGAATCGCCACCTGCCACAAAATTTGCCCAGATATAACGAATATAAGGATAAGGGTCAATTGTTAATTTGACCCCTTTGACTTGCGAGCCAAGTGCTTCTGTAAAACGGAATCAACTTTCAAGAAATTGAAGAGTCAAAAATTGGTATTTGACTCTTCTCTCTAAATGGAGCAGGTTTTTATGGCTGTTCATACTATCAAAAAGGCAACATTAGGAGGAAACATGTATTCTAGGCACAGGGGTGTTTGGTTAATTAGTCTTAGGACTTTTTAGAAAAAGACTCTTAAAGAGGTGCTTTTAGGGACTTTCAGTAGTAAAAGTTCTAAAAAACCCTCCCTGTTTGGTTTCTAGATATTTTGAATCCCAAATAAAAAAAAAAAGTTCCTAGAACCAAACACTCCTAAAGTTGATTTATTTTCCTTTTGTTTGTATGGGGAATATTAACCAAACCCACAATAATAAATGAAATGAACCGTTGTCCATGAATCAGTCCACATCTTCATATTCTGGCCCTGCACCTCCTGAAGGCCCACCTAAGAGCTGCTTGGCCAAATCTTAAATTTTCTAAACATTGACTGCAATAATTGAGTTCTGTAGTAGAATCTACTGTTAGCATCTACACGTCCCACCAACAATTCAATCAAACACTAAAAAAATTGAGCATAATTGAAGTGCATAAGTACAACATGTTGGTTTGACCTCAATCTATAGGTAGAATATTTTGTAGAAATAATTGCTACTTGTTTACTGCAAAATGTAACATCACATATGGAAATAAAAAAAACTGAATTATTGGTTATCAGTAGTAGCTAGTGAAATAGGATAGACATTATCCTATATATATATATGGATCAGATGACATATGCGTGGAAAAATCGCGATGTGTTCTTCTAAAATCTTAAAATTCACATTAGATATGTTTCACTTTTGTATGAAAAAGCAAGAAGAGGTTAGTATGATAAAAAGATTAGCAAATATCGGCACCAAATTTGTATCCAACAAGATGATTTCTCAAAATATTCAATGAACTAGTAAACTGAATGATTTTTTTTTTTTAAAGAGAGAGAGAGAGAGAGAGAGAGAGAGAGAGAATTGGATTTTTACCCACATTTTCGGTTCACAGATTCAATAAAATGTCCTTTAGCATGCAATGGGGTTTCTTGTTTTGTTTATCTACTGAACCTTGCAGGTCGATGTGATTTGAAAGTGAAAGGTCTCTGTTTCCCTACATGCTAGGTTTCAAGGAGGTATGGATTGGATGAGGTTGGTTGGCAGTTTATGCTTGGGCCAATTGTTGCAGTTTGAAATTTTGACTAGCCAATCCTGAAAGAGACACAAAATGAGAATATTAGCAGAGCAGGTTGCCCCAAGAAAATTGTTTTAGAAAAGGAAGGCCTTCACTGTATACACTTGCTCCCTATGCATGACCAGGGTTGCAGTACTACGACCTCTAGTCTAGAAATAATTCAGAATTCAGCAGCCTATTTATCCAGTTCAAATTTAATATTTGGAGGTGCATCTATCGAGTCAGAATCCTGATTCACAAGTAGAAGACACTTTCTTTTGGCAGATATGGTTTACAAACAAGAATATCACCAAGTTTCATATTTCATTTTATTACTTGACAATGCAGGTTTTTCGTCTTTTTACCTGAAAAAGTGAGACATTGAGCTTTAAGACAGCGTAATGTAGGTTACAAATTGGATAGATTATGCATATACAGGAACACAACAAAGGCATTTTCGTTTCGCAAAGGCTAAAGCTTCTTTCAAGACTAGTAAATTCAACACATTTTGTATTACCTAATCCATTTTCATGCAGCTAAAGTAACTTCAAACATTGGGGCCTTTCTACACAAGACCACCCTCCCTCTAAATGCAAACAGGGCCTACAGTTCTATCCTCATTACACGTGGACATGGACAAAAGCCAGTTCTCCAATGATCCTGAGGTTAAAACAAAAAAACTAGCTAGCTAGCTCTATTACTTTTTCTAGCATATCTGTTCCCCTTGGAGGGACGCCATAATCTGTAAAACTGAAACAAGGGGACTACACCCCTAAAATAGAAGTATCTACATGTCATCCAGTTTCAGAGCCCTTTTGCTTTCGTTTTTTCCCTTCCATTTCTTCTTCTCCCTTTTTTTTTTTTCCCCTTCTTTTTTGCCTTCTCTTTTGTCGCAAAAAGCTCAGTTGCAGAAAGCACAGGCTGCGTTGCAGTGACAATGCTTATGGCAACTGGAGAAGGAAGAAAAAACAGGATGTACAACATGGTGTATGCGTTTGCCAAAGAACCCGACACCCTGACACGGTGTCCCATTCCTGCGTCGGGAGGACCATTCATCATTATCCTGTTGCCTCTCATACACAGAATCGACATCAACTGGATAGCGGCGGGAAGTCACCACTGTCCTTGAGACGGCACGCTTGAACTTGAACATTCCTGCAAATTGTATGGTATATGGGTTCAACTAATGTAGAATCTAGAAACTGAGTGGAAAATCTTCAAGGTGAAACTCAAAAAGCAGCCAGTTTCAAGCTGAACTATCATACTTTCAACAGAGAAAACAGACATGGTTCATGTCAACCAAAAAGCATATCTTAATTCCAACTAGCACAACATACATGAATTTGAGAACTGCACATATATACCCTAAACATGGTCTAAATAAGCAAGTAAAAATTTGTCCAAACACATCTCGAAAAAAAAAACTCATGGAAATCCAAGGATATATAATATTTGTTGACCTTACATGATAATCATGTAGCCAATGGCAATTCAAATTATCTCACATAATTTGTAGCTACCAATTAAAAAAAAAACTAAGAAACACATAATGGAAGTTTAGTGGCAACAGTATAATTTACTTCATATATCAATTGCCCAAAAGTGAACAATAGGAGCATCAAATAATTTTACAAAAACACCAACCTAACAAAGAGCTAAATTTATCTCATTGTTTGTAGCATGGAAATGTCCACTAATTGCATGTCTCTCCCTCGAACACGCAACGAGAGCTGACTATCATTATATTGGGAAGAAAAAGGGACCACTCACTCACACCAAACAATAGACCAGAATACTAATTGCATGTTCTTCCCATCAGATAGTAATTGTTTGTGTCAGCAACTAAAATATCGCAGCATACTTACCTCATTCCATTGGAACCCATTCCAGTGTTCTTCGCCACAGACATGGGGCTCACAGTCACAGGCCCAGAACCTTGATTGTTGGAGGCAGAACCTGATCTGCTAGCATGGTCTTTGGAGGCAACTTCCCTTGGCAATGCCCCCAAGGTCCCAAACTCAAGTTTACTGTCTTGCGAAAGTGCATAAAACCATTGCCATGAAAATTATCCTTTCGAACGTGGGAAGATGGAGAATGCATTGGTACATTCAAAGGATCCCTTGGAGACTGGGAAGACGAGGGATGGTATTGGTATGTTCATTGGAGATGGGGTTCCATGATCATTTGCACTAGGAGCATATATCTGCAGTGGAGGCTCATGCCTCAATTCCTCAAAAGGCATCATATCTACAGGCATATCCGGTCGGGCATGGTGGTGAAACTTTTGATAATTATTCTGATGGGAATGATTCCTTCCTCTCTCCCCACGTCCAGTAGCTGGTCTTTCCTTGCGCAAATTCTGAAGTGTCCCATGAGGCAGACAAAATTAGCATGAACAAGACAAAAAAAACTGTGCAAGCTATAAAAATTTGAGGACAAACCTAGGAAAAGCAACACTTGAAGTAAAAAATCATTGCATACAAAAGAATAGTAACTCACGAAAACTGAATTACAAGAAAATTAGCATCTCTGTTCACACGTACAGCACGCGGAATGAAGAAAATGAACATATGGGCAAGTTCCAGATGTTCCTTTAAGTTTTAAGAACATAAGATGAATGCTCAAGAAGGGAACATACTGGGTCAGGAAAGTAGGTGCCTGTTCCACGAGCCCTCATAGCCATATGATCATCTGCTTGATACAATGGCCTATACACAAAATAGCCAGGTGGATAAACAGGACCAGGGACGACTCCATTCCTACCAGCATATCCATATGGATTTTTTCTGCCATGGCCATTTGATGGGTGCATGTTCTGGTATTGCAGGGGTGGTGGCATAGGCATCGGATAGTATAACTGAGTCGTAGGATTGTCCTGATGGAAACCCCGTGCATACAGAAGATTATGCAGATTTGTATCGAAATCTCCAGTGAGATTTGGCACTGTGTCATTGGTGGTACCTCCAGGTTGTGTATCTGATGCTAAAACTGAATTAGATGTACCCAGACCATCAAGTAAGCCAGTAGAATAGGAGTAAGCGTTATGCTTAGCATCTTCGGTATAGTGGTGAGATCTGCCTGTAAACTGCTTTGCTGAAACACCATGGTATGATGGGATTGTGTCATTTCTAACATCAACCTTCTTGCCAGTTTCTGATTGCAAGGTACAGGTTTCACTAGGTGTTAGTGAAGCTTCAGAAAAGTCGCCACCACCCCTCATTCTTACTGAATCAGTAGCTGTGTGACTCGTGGCATCACTATCTAGCGACCCCCAAGAAACAGATTTTATCTCCTTGTGGTCAGCTGAGTTACATTCTTTTTGCTTTACTGAGCCATGATTGTTGGAATCTGAAATGTTGATGTTACTGAGCTGATTAGACAGAACATCACAGGAATTGTTGGGCGTAACCTTGTTGACTCTTTCCACATCTAAGACTGATGATACAGGATCATTTGTAACAAGATCAGAAGTGCTCACCCAAACATCTGGCCTTAAACCAGTACGGTTTCTCTTTAGAGTGTTTCTGAAAAACTGATTGACTTCACTGACAGTGAGACAAGAAGGCACTTGAAGAATCTTGCCAAGCTTACGAGCACCAAAATCAAATGCACTGCGTATACGGTAAAAGTTTCCTGCGCATGGAGCAGTGCAATAAGTTAAATTCTTTTAGAAAAAAAAAGAAGAAATATCAGAATGAAGCACTTCAGCTATGTACCATAAGAAAGCTATTCCTGTAAATCAAATGAATGAAAAGCATAAATACTCACTCAAAACATAATGAGATTAATACCCATGTTCTGGCGCAAGAAATGGCAGCAGCATATGATATTAATGTAGTGTGCAAAATGGTGAAAAGGTGTTGCAGATTTGTTCTTACTGCTTAGGCAAGCACAAAGGGTGGCTTGTAAGTCAGTGTAGACATACTATATTCTTAAATGGCAACAGTTTCTTCTATGCACAACTGAAATGATAACTCTTGAGTGTGCATCAGCAATGTAGAAGCAAGGCAGTCAATACAACATCAGGTAGCAAGAATGATAGATTTGGAGTTATGGACAGGGTAGATACGCAAGCAACATATTTGAATAAGCACTTACAAAACAGTACAACTCTGGATGAGGGCAGTCACTTCAATCATGCATTAGTCGAAAAAGATAGTGTGATGATGTAGGCAAAAGAATTCAATGAGACAGGGTCATAAAACCACAAATCATGAAATGAAACATTTTGTAAATTTTGCACACAGAAAGTTCAAAAAGTTTAGCTGAGCAGTCTGTGGAATAAATATTCAAACTTGACAAAACAAGTGAAGCAGTTTTTTTTCTCTGACTGGCACAGTCCTTATGCAAATGGGCTCATACAAAGGTTTAAGGTTGGAACATCAAGTTGAGAATCTTATTGACAGATTTAATTGACAAGAGAAAATTCAGGAATACATGATTCATTTCTATTATCATAATTGGGGATCCAGAGGCAGGAAACAAACCTTTACTGACACTGCGTCCAAGATTATTACTCTGCTTTAGTGGATCAACTATATTTAGAAATCTTCGTGAGAATACTCTAGGATTTGTCTCAGAGTTTCTAGGGAGAACACTAAAAGACTCTGTGCATTCTTTTAGAAACTCCTCCCGTTGAAGAAAATCATCATCTTGGGTATCTGGTGGGTCAGCTATTCAACAAAAGCATGTCAATGACCAATAATTGCAATCGCAAATAGACAACATTCTGCACACTTAAGAGTGCATTCACTTACTAACTAGCTCAGGTAGTGAAGATAAGGAAACAGGTCCAAACACGCTGATCCCCTTGTTATCCCAATCAAATTTACTATAATAGTCAAGAAATCTATAGAGGACCTGCAGAAGGGCATATAGTAATCACACCAAAAGGAAAGAATGTATCATGAAGAATGTCAATATAACATGGCAAAAAAAAGCAGCAGAAAGATTTAAGCCATAACTTACAGCAAGTGGACCATCCAAAGAGTTGTGGAAGATATGGAAAATGTATAAAACTAAAGTCTCCAAGGCATACGTAGATATTAGACCATGATGGGCACCTAGAATACGGCTTTCATAATAACACCAGTCTTTTACAAGCATTATGCTTCTCTTAAACAGGTGATTCTTTCCAAAGTTTTGATCGACCTACAGAAAAATTATTTATTATCAAAATGCTTATCACTATGCAGTACGACATAGGAACCACAAAGTGGAGTTAACCCTCTCAGATCCCTACGTATAGTAGGAAGGCAAGGGAACATTTTTTCATCTTATTAAGAGTATCAAATCTGAGCTTTATGGACAAAAGGAACTACACAACTCCACCTTTATGGCAACATTTGAAATATTACCTTCTCAAGAAAACATAGTGTGCACAGCCCACCAATCTGATTAACTGAGATGTCTACGACAATGTTTTGTACCAAACATTTAACCAGCTTGACCTGCCACCAGGGAGGTTTATGATCAGATAACAATATGTGAAACAAGAAGCTCGCATGCCCAAAATTTGTCCCCAACAAAGAGGGGTTTCTCCACTAATCTATGCCAGACTAATGTGCATAGCAAGAGTGCAAGAACCCTCAGCGATTGAAAATGTTATGGGTATTAAATTTGGTAACTATACATTTTCCTTTTTATAGTCAACCATTACCTGGTGAAATATTGGCATAAATTCCATATGCTCCAAAGATGTACTCCCTTCATTCCAAATTGTAAGTCATTTTGGCTTTTCTAGATTCATAAGCTTTACTATGTATCTAGGCATACGTGTATATCTAGATGCACAGCAAAGCTATGCACCTAGAAAAGCCAAAACGACTTACAATTTGGAATTGAGGGAGTAATGGACAAGATGGAGAAGAGTTGCATTTAAGTACAATAAAATGGTATCTCTCAATTTTACATAATGTGCACAAATATGCAGGAATTATAAAAATAAGTTCATTAATCAAGTGGAACATTATACAAAACAACCACCTCCAATGAGTGAAAACTATAAAAATATGGTATAGTGATGGTTCACCACAAATTAAATATATATTCAAAACAAAGAGCAATATGGTACCTATAAAAAAAGATTGATATGGCAGAGTGAAATACCTCAGCAGGGACATAATGGACATCCTTAACTTCAAATTCAGGATCTTTCCTTCGCTCTTCTGATTTTAGAATGGCACATACTTCATTTGCTAGATTCTCATCAGAAATCGCAGGGCGAATAATGTCAAGTCAATATCTCCATCAGGAAGATACGTTTTCAAGGGAACAGATCCAAATGGAAAGACCTATTTTTCACAAACACGGGAGGTTAGACTGTAGGTCTTTCTGTCTGGCGTGGCATTACAATAGCAGCAAGAAAGCACCAGAGCAGAACAAAACTTAGTAGAACAATGATAATTCACTCATGTGCATGTACAGAAGTGCCACTAGTTGTAGTCAGATGTTATACATGTGAACAGCTGGTAAAAGCAAACACGTAATGCGCCTAACTGATTTAATGATTTCATAAATAGTTCAGCTTAACCCTCTGTGCCTTGTATCCAATTTATCTCAAGTTTTGGCACACGTTTGCTAGGTCTCATGTGTCCACTTGTATAAACAACAATAAGAGAACAACCTCCTAACACAGCCAGCCAGAGAACATCAATTCTTAAAGCATCACATAATAAGATCCTAGATTTATTAACTGATTCGCTCCTAGGGTGGGATCTTTTTTGTCAAATATTCACATTCTATGATTCTAGCACAAGTTTGGTAAAATCATAATAGCATGCCAATCCTAGTACGCAATTATGATCCTACCTGATTCGACCAATCCTAGTACGCAATTATGAATAAAGGTCCACCTTTTACTCAATTCATATACTTAATTATTTGCATAGGCAAGGAGAGACAATTAATCTGGATTATAATTTTACATGCTTATAAAGAAATGTGCAATGGAAGAAACTCATCATTAAATGAATGGCATGGTATATTTTAAATAGTGCATGTGTATCTCAGATTAAATTAGGCAAGATCTTAGATCCTATGATTCAATCATACAATAAGATCCTAACAGACCATTTGCAGCTCACCAATAAACAGTTGACACCTCAAGTGCCCAGCAAAAAACGGCAACTATTTTGAATATGCATACGGTTCTGTGGCAATCACTAGGGTTAGGGAATCACATGCCAGCAACAGCAAGTAGAGCACAATAGCTAAATGAAATCGCAAGCAAGGCAAGTAGCAACTCTGCAGAGTAAGCAGTTGGAAGGAGAACGAACCTAGAATTGTGCATGTTTAGCTTCAATTCAATGACCTAACTAACTCAATTCCTAAAATACGAAAAATGGCACTGAGACTCTATCTATGTATTATTCATTCATCCTAACTAAATAAATGCACAATGGAAGACACTTTTACTCCCCGCCAAACCACGTGGGGACTCAAGTGTGCAAGCGAGAAAGCAAATCGGTAGAGCTGTACTCATTCACAAAATAAACACTCGACACCTCAAGTGCCCAGCAAAAAACGGCAACTATTTGAAATTATACATACGGTTTAGCGGCAATCACTAGGGTTAGGGAATCACATGCCAGCAACAGCAAGTAGAGCACAAGAGATAAATGAAATCGCAAGCAAGGCAACTAGCAACTCTGCAGTAAGTATTAGGAACGAGACTGAACCTAGAATGTGTATGTTTAGCTTCAATTCAATGACCAAACTAAATTCCTAAAATACGAAAAATGGCACCCAGACTCTATCTATGTATGTATGTATTCCTCCTAAAGCAGCAAAACAACCATTTGCATAATAATCTGAAGAATGCGATGGCTCACAGCACAGCACAGGACATACTGATAACGAAAACCTAGATGTCTAAGTCGCCCATCCTACTATCTATCACGAACCTACCTTTAAGCAAGCCACATACAGAACACTTGAGACCGCGAATAACTTTAGCAAGGGAAGGAAGGAAGGTGAGCAGCCGCAGCGGGACGAATGGATGAATGGATACCTGATACCGGGCTTGGAACCAGAAGAGGCGCTGCACGTAGTCGATGACGGCGGCGCGGAGTTGCTCCGAGGCAGCGGTGGGCTGGATCTTGTTGACCACGGCGAGAGCGGCGGCCTCGAAGCGCCGCCACGCCTCCGGGGACACCGACGCGGGGTCTGGGTGCGGTGGTGCCGGCACGGATTCCGGCACCGGTGAGCACTCGCTGATGTCCACCATCGCCGCTCACCCCGGGGAGAGAGCGCGTGCGCGCGCGAGAGAGACGCTAGCCGCTCGCTTGTTTCGTCCCCGGAACTGGAAGAGGACACGCCGCCGCCGCAAAGCAGCCGCTGAAGGAGGAGGCCGTAGCCCAGGCAGCCGCTGGGGAGGCCGCCGCCGCAGGCCCGTGGGTCCGTAGCCGAAGCAGCGGCTGGGGGAAGAGGTTGTGGCGAGGCGAGGCAGGAATCGGCGCCGTCGCCCGAGCGGGAAGGTGGGTTGGGGCGATCGATACGAGCGAGGTGCCGCGATCTGCGCCGCCGCCGCCGGTGAGGTAGGGCAGGCTGGAGACGCAAGAGGTGGGAGAGCTCGGGATTTGGGAGCACGGCTCTGCACGGGTGGGGGCGCCCGATTTTAATGCTCTCGAGGGAAGGGAAGGAGGAGAACGAGGGAGAAAAGGGTCAGTTTTTTCTCTTTTCAGCGGGGGGGCGTCCGTTTCTTGGCTTTCCTCCCTCCCTCGCCTTCTCACCTGCTCTGCTCTGCGCCGCGCCGCGGCTAGAGATGATGACGCACGCCGGCGCCGCGGGGGCTTGGTGCTGCTTTTGGGGGCTCTGGTGCGTGCGTGCACGCGCTCGCGCCGCCGCCGGAAGAAGACGAAGAGGGGAGAGGAGAGGAGGAGGCTTGAAGGCACGATTTCCTTTTCGTTTTTTTTTTTTTTTTTTTTCTGTTCTTGTTGGATCGATCCAATCGGCGACCGCACTCACTTGTTCAAGGTCAGGTCTTCACTGGTGGAGCAATGGATGATGTGATGGCTTGGTTTTCTGATGCGGTTTGTTTGTGACGGATGGATGGAGATTGCGTACGTCGTCGTGGGTTGATCGAGGAAAGGAAAGCAGCAACCTTGAATCTGGTGATTGGCTGATTGCAATTGCAATTCGCGTCGGCCGTCCCCCTTTTTTTTTTTCTCACCAGTTTTTCCTGTTTCTGTTCTAGGAGGAGGAAGACGTCAAAGCGATTTGACTTTTCTTTTTGACTATTTGAGATTTGTTTGACGATAACAACCAACGCACGTGAACGAAGGAGAAAAACCATCGGAACTGTTGAAATGGTATTCTTCTTCCTACCACTGTTTTGAACGCATCGGAATTCAGAATAGAATATTTTTGAGTAATTAGAATCTGCCTAATATTGTTTTTTTCAAAGTCTAGAGTGGCTAAATCGATTTTCTATGAACATACAATTGTCACAATACACATAATTTTTGTTTGGGTCGTCCAAATTGATAACTTATATGATGTACATATATCATTTCAACATAAAAATACACGTTTTACCAAAACACACTATACACAATTTAAAAAGATCTTATGAGCATCGTAGATGAAAAAAAAAAAATAAGTACGTAATTTGCTTCAAGTAGCTTTTTCACAAACGCTACCATGGTGCATGGTCCTTTAGCTTCATCCTTACATGTGAAATATAGTGGTAAATAATCTGGACATCATCACATTTGTTTTACAAACTACATGATGTGCATCAACCAATTTCAATGAAAGTCTGCGGCCGGCCTAGTTCAACTTTTGGATTATGTGGGCCAAAATACTAGTTTGGCATATCGTGGTACATGCATAATACATAGGTCTAGTGGTACCACAACTAGGGTGGCAATGTATCAGCCCTTTTTTTCCTCTTCATAATCCAGTTTTGCCCTTTCCACTATTAGTTCAAAATTATATAGTTTTATGGTCCGATCCTAATCGGTCCTATTCTTAAATTGGCTAAATTAGAGGGCTTGTTACCACCCCTAACCACAACACGTCCATATAACATAAAATTCATGCTATTTGTTGTCTATACTCATGCTACTCGCATTTGTTGGACTACTATTAAGTCTCTAATTTTGTTTAAATGGTAACGGTGTGTATTGTATAGCAGTTGTCTAACTGGAGACAAGGAAGCGCTGGTTTTTAGTTGTGCACAATGTTTGCTCACTGTGGACTGCATAGCTAGGCAGCTAAATTTGCTTTGTTGCAATTTTGTTCGTACGAAAATGTCTAGATCAAGAAAATGTGATCATGGATAATATTTAATATTACAATAGATGTGATTGACAAAGACATTCACCATATAATTTTAAAAGATCTTATGAGCATCGTTGATGAAAAATATTAAGTATGTAATTTGCTTAAAGTGGCTTTTTTTTTCACAAAACGCTATGATGGTGCATGGTCCTTTGGCTCCATCCTTACAATGAAATATGTAGTGGTAAATAATTTTGACATTATCACCTTTGATTTACAAACTACAATCAACCAATTTCCAATAAAAGTCAAGACCTAGTTCAACTTTGGATTATGTGGGCCAAAAATACTAGTGTGGTATATCGTGGTACATGCATGATTCATAGATGGTCTAGTGGTACTGCAACACGTCCATATATAACATAAAATTCATGTTATTTTGTTGTTTATGCTCATGATACTAGCATTTGTGGACTACTATTAAATCTCTAATTTAGTTTAAATGGGAATAGGTTGTCTAACCGAGAGACGAAGGAAGGGGTGGTTTTAGTTGTGCACAAGGTTTGCTTACTATGGACAGCATAGCTAGGCATGTGAACTTTCTTGTTGCATTTTTGTTCTTCAATGGAAATGTCTAGATCAAGAAAATGTGACCATGGATAATATTTAATATTACAACAGATGTGATTGACACAGACATTCACCATATAATTTCAGTGTCCTATATATGAAAATGATGCACAAACTCGAATCATAATTTGTTGTGTGGTAACATAGGTGAAGCAATGCTGTCAACTCATTTGCTTCACCTTCTATGTAAGTGGATTCCATAGACTCCACACTCCATTGATAGCACTGCCAAGACTACTAGAGCTAGAGAGAAGACAAGTTGTCTGAGAAGTGCACGAGAAAAGGAAGGAACTTGTGAGGAGGGCTAGCTATATCTTGGTCAAGTTTAAGTCATTCTTGAAGAACTTCTATTAATAAACCAAGCCATGACAAAAGAAGTGAAATTTTACACAAACTTTAAAATAAGACTAGTTGTCAAACTCGGTGTCAAAAAAAAAGTCAAACGTCTTATAATTTGGAATCGATTAAGTAGTTCTAGAGTTGGAAGAGTAGAAATATATATACTATAAATGAATTTAGGCACACCAATACTGCTTGCCTCTTTGATTAAGAAAGGTTTAATTTCCTCTCTAAAGCAGCCAATGTGGAGGTTGATACGACGTCTTGAGAGTTGAGAGGAAAATGATACATGACAGGTATGTATGTCCCAACTTTACCATCACTTTACCTGCTACAATATACTATATACGACATGAATTTCACCTATTTTAGTGCCTATATATATGGCTATATTAATTATACGCTCATCAGCTCATATGGCGTACTTTGCCCAACAATTCCAATTCGATTTCTAATTGCATAAATGGCAGTGATGGGTATATCAAGTTTTGCCCAACCAGAGCGCAGATGGCCTTTTTTTCTCTTTTGTTGCACATAAGGTCGATCATTTGGAATGTCTTTTTCTCGTTGTTGGCATGGGATCGATCACTGGTTTTCCCCCTTGTTTTTTCTTTTTCGTTTGCAAAAGGAAAAGCGTGTGTTTGAATGTTTCATGTGTTCGACTCAACCAGCAAGAAAATGCCAGAGTCAATGTGGATGGCAATTGGCATTTCTAGAGGGAAAAAGTCCACATTCCCTCCCCAACTATCACGAAGTTCACTTTTCCTCCTCAACTTCAAAACCGGACAAATCACCTCCCTCAACTTTTCAAACCATGCATTTTACCTCCCTCGGGCGGTTTTGAAGGCGGTTTTGCTACAGTAACCGCGGGTATGCTACAGCGTCCCGTGGTTTTGCTACAGATCATTGCCTTTGTCTTTTCTTTTTTAAAAAAATTCGGTTGAATCTTTGAAAAATCATAGTAAATCATAGAAAAATCATAAAATGAAAAATCTAATTTGTTAGACTCCACATGAGTAGATCTACACAGTGAATATATAATATGGTATACTTTAGTTCAACAAAATAATTATAGAAGTTGCGACTACGAATTATTTCAATTAATTATATATTCACTGTGTAGAACTTTTGTCTTGAAGCATATCATATTATATATTCACTATGTAGATCTACTCATGTGGAGTCTAACAAAATTAGATTTTCTATTTTATGATTTTTCTATGATTTACTATGATTTTTCAAATATTCAGCCAAATAAATAAAAAAAGAAAAAGACAAAACCTTCGTAACAAAAAAAACTTTATACTAAAGCATATTATATTATATATTTACTATGTAGATCTACTCATGTGGAGTCCAACAAAACTGGATTTTTTATTTTATGATTTTTCTATGATTTACTATGATTTTTCAAAGATTCAACCGAATTTTTTTAAAAAAAGAAAAGACAAAGGCACCTATCTTTGTAGCAAAACCACAGACGCCTGTAGCAAACCCGCGGTTACTGTAGCAAAATCACCTTCAAAACCGCCCGAGGGAGGTAAAATGCATGGTTTGAAAAGTTGAGGGATGTGATTTGTCCGGTTTTAGAGTTGAGGAGGAAAAGTGAACTTACGTGATAGTTGGGAGAGGGAACGTGGACTTTTTCCTTTCTAGAGATGCTGAGCAAGCGCGTCTTAGTGTAGTGGGCCATATCTGCGGGCTACGGTCCAGCTAGCAACTCAGCCCATCAACCAGCAAAGAAACAAAAAGCCCAGCCACATTGGACGCCTTACACTCCCGACGCCGTGGCGCCGTCTGGGCCTGCCACGTCGCCGTTGGAGCTCTGGCCGGCAACTCCACGCTGTCCGAGACTATGCTTTCCAAAAACGATTATCTCAAGCACTAAAACTTACTAGTTGATCTCAGAACAACTGTTACATATAAGGGCATTGTCCGAGACTATGCGTTTCAGGTGCGTGCAGTGCGTTTCATTATGCCAACAACAACTTCAGTCCTTTAGTCGATCAGATTGTCCAATCCAAAGTATACATACTTTAGGTCATGTTATACGAGGGCTAATTGCTAGCTAGCTAAACATAAAACATAGCTTAAATTATATCTCGTGCATCTAAATAGGAGGGCTAATAGATGGGCTAATTTGCTATTTAGACAAATCGTCTAACAAGTTGTTATTAGCTAACCACGAGTAATTTGAGTTAATTTTTAGCCACAACTAGTAACTATGTATATCTAAACATATCCTAAACAATCCTCGCAAAAAAAAAACATATCCTAAACAAGACAACTAACCAGATAGTTAGTGCTTGTTTGGATGCAGCCTTTGGACTAAAGTTGTCCGGATTCCGTCAAAGGGCTCATGGCTCAATGGTAAAGTCCATTGGTTAGGGGACTCCCACCCAGGGTTCAAATCCGGGTGCGACACTTTATCCCGGATTTATTTCAGGATTTTTCGGCGTTGTGCATTAAGTGGTAGGCGGCGTCCCGTCGATAGCGAGGCGCCCGGTGGTGACTTCGGAACTTCAAGATTTGCCGGCTCGGTCCTTCGAAGGTGCTCATAGGGGTAGGGTTTTGCGTACGTGTGTTCATAGGGGTGAGTATGCGTGCGTGTTGAGCGTCTGCGTTGTCTTGTGTAATCTCAAAAAAAAAAAAAAAAAAAAAGTTGTCCGGATTCCTACTTGATTGCCATTATGTTTGGCTGTCAAGCTGGAAATCTTCCTGGTCCAGGCAGGCAAAACCAAGTCACCTAGGGGAACCAAAACGAGAGCCTCGCTCCGGTCGTGGAGCTTGCATTGGCTAATTACAAAATTAAGCTTTTGTAGGGATTACGGTATCAAAATTTTCATTTGAGTATCAATTATTGAAAAAGATTTCTTTTTTATTTGATTCCTTACTAAAAAGTATTTATTGGTAAACTTGAAATGTACCCTAGAAAACCGAAGCAAAAGTTTGTTAATTGTGCGGCTGAGTTCAAAAAATAAAAAAATATTGCGAGAAATTGGCAAGGTGAGATTTCCATTTCTTCTTCAAAAGAAGAGTACATTTGATACAAGAATCGCTTTTCCTTGACTAATGTGTTGCGATTACATGGGTACGACATAACGGACAGTAGGCCCCTATTCACGTCAAATCAAGCAAACAACGTCTCCATGATTGGTACGGTTTTTTCCTTTTATTGTGTCTCGCACTTTTTTTCTTTGAATATATGTAAAACATATGAATATTGATTTTATCTTAGTATAAATATAATTGTAAGATGTAATTTTGGCATTTTTGCTATATTACCTAGCCTATTTGCACGATTCGAACGAGGCCATAAAATAATCGGACAAGGACATGATGTCTACAATGGGTTACATAAATATATTTGGGCCTCAAATACGTACAAGATGCGTAATAACCATCGATTATCACAAAGGCTAATTAATAATATTGGGCTTATGCATATGGCCCATATCCAAATGGCACATGTGTGGGCTTGCCGAGAGCACCAGGCCCATGATCAACTCTTGAATAAAATAACAAGGATAGCATATATTTGGGCCTCAAGTCTTTGACAAATGCAAACCAAAAACTCTTTACGTGAACGTCGGTGGGCAATCTTGCGTGGCGTGAAGATCTTGAGGATCAATTGATCTCCGTGGCACGACACCTAGAAACGTCGGCTCTAACTTTCTTCGGTTCTCGTGGTTGGCTCTCGCAAAAGACATGTTAGTTATGTTTAGCCAAAGACATTTTTTCTTCTTTACGATTCTTTGTGTGTGTGCGGTTGGAAGTTTGTATCGGTTGAACTTTGAGTTGGGTGTGAAGTCTGTAATAATTGGCCTCCTCGGATAGATGAAGCGGATTTTTATCCTTTATCTAAAAAATACTGCTTTCCCTCTTTTTGATGAAGGTTTAATTTCCTCTAAAGCAGCCAATGTGGAGGTTGATACGACGTCTTGAGAGTTGAGAGGCAACAAGTTATGACAACACGCGAAGGAAAAAGATGTGTGACAGGTATGTATGTCCCAACTCTACTATCACTTTACCTGTTACTTCTCCATCCTAAGTTGTAAGAGATTTGACTTTTTAGACCCGTAAGTTTGACCACTTATCTTATTCAAAAATTTGTATAAAATATCACTTCTTTTGTTATGGCTTTCTTTATTAATAAAGATTCTTCAAGAATGATTTAAATTTGACTATGTTTGTACAATTCTTTTTATAATAACAGTGGTCAAACTTGGATAAAAAAATCAAACAACTTACAATTTGGGATAAAGGAAGTACAATATACTATATACAACATGAATTTCACCTATTTCTAGTGCCTATATGGCTATATATATATATGCTCATGGTATTATGTTTTGCCCAACTGTTCAATTCAATCTCTAATCTATCCTATAATTGAAAACTTCGGCTTCATCAAACGTTGAAGCCTCACGCGCGACGTACGTCCTCCTCCACCATGCTTCAACGCGGCGGCACCCATGCTTCAACGCAACTTTCACGGAAATTCAACCAGCGTTCGAAACCTATGTCACGCTGTAATAAAGAAAATAAAAACACGAACCCTGAACCCTGAAGCATGCGCGAAGCCTGCGCCGATCTAGACTGCGCACGATATCATCTATCCTATAATTGAAAACTTCGGCTTCACCAAACGTTGAAGCCTCACGCGCGACGTACGTCCTCCTCCACCATGCTTCAACGCGGCGGCACCCATGCTTCAACGCAACTTTCGCGGAAATTCAACCAGCGTTCGAAACCTGTGTCGCGCTGTAATAAAGAAAATAAAAACACGAACCCTGAACCCTGAAGCATGCGCGAAGCCTGCGCCGATCTAGACTGCGCACGATATCACAGGTCTTCTTCGTCCTTCCTTCTGCACGATCTGCCCTGCTGCTCTTCTCCGTCCATCCTCGCGCGACCGTGCAGAGTCCATCCTACCGCGACCGTGCAGGTGGCTTGGTATGGTACGTCGCGCGCGCAGGCAAAAGCACTGTAGCCACTGTAGCCGCGCCGGTCCCGCCATCGACCTCGGACGCATGTGCAAGCCAGTTTCGGACGGCACCGGTGCCCGCCATCGACCTCGGCTGCCTGTTCCAGCCAGGTCCAGGTGCGGACGACAAAGAACGAGGCCTCGAGGCTCCGGCTGGCGCTCCAGTCCTGGGTCTCTTCCTGGTACGCACACGCACGCACAGGGTACAGGAACCAAAAAGCACGTTGAGATCTATATTGTTGTTCTTCATGGCTTGTTGCTTCATCACATACAGGATATAGGAGCGTGTAGTAACTTCTCTTGATCCACGATGAAGGCTTCCTCCATGCGTCGGGCCCCTTTCGTGGCAAACGAATTTCATGCCGCCATGGCTACATCCCGTGGCCACCTCCTCCGACAGCCGCGGCCCAGACATTGAGGTGACTACACCACGAATTTGATTATTTTTAATCAATTTTTGTTCTTCATCTAGGGGTTTCTGGTTTTCTGAAATTAGAAATGTTTTTTTTTCCTTCTGATATCTGATTTCTGATTATAGCTTGATTACATGTACTCTTTGACAGGATATCAAAAGGCTTTACTGTACATGGGAATTCATGTACGAGCTTTAGAAAATAGCATGGTTTTAAAATAATTTGCATTTGGAGCGCCTTGAAATGTTTGGATGCAACAAAATTTATAGTTTAGAAAACTATAGTATTGCTAAACTGTGATCCGTAAACCATGGTATTGAACGGTCATGATTTCTAAAATTAGAGTTCTGATTTCTAAAATTAGAGTTTTTAATTACATGTTTTTCTAATACTACTTCTATAATTATAAGTATTGTTACTTGAATTTATAGTATTAGTGTCTTTTCTTTAATTACTGTCTTCTTAAAAGGTACAGAGTTTAGGTCCCGTTTGGTTCAAAGGATTTTCATAGGAAAAGTGAAGAAGAGAAAATGGAGGAAAGGAATTGAAGAAGAGCGTTTGGAGCGGAGGAAACAACAATCCCTTTCCTTTGGAATCTGTAGATAGATACAGATTTCACGGGAAAAAAAGAATCCCTCCGACCCCTTGTTTTCTCTTCCTTCGCCCGCGGAAGCCCGAGGCAACTTGCGGCAACAACAGATGATTAAGCTTCAACAATGGCCGGCTCGTCCGAGCTAGCAAATGGAAAATTTCTCAAATCAAAGTTATTTCTCCAACAAAGAGGTCATAAGAGCAGAGAAATCGTAAGCAAGCTCGATGCCGTGGAGGACGTCCGTGGCGAGCACTCGATGCCGGAGAGGACGGGCGGATGGAGAGAGAGGAGCCGCCGTCGCCCGGCCGTAGCGCCGCCCGCCGCCGACCCGCACCTCGTCGTCCCCGCCGATGCCGACGCGCGCCCGACTTCCTCTCCGCCTCCATGCCCGACTCCGCGAAGCTCGCCACCGTGCCGCGCTGGAGCTCCGCCGCTGGCCGCTGGGCGGAGCTCCGCCGCTGAGCCGCGCCGGGCGAGCCCCGCCGCTGGCCGCGGCGGGAGCCTCGCCACCGGGCAGCGTGGGCGAGCCCCCAGCCGGCCGGCCGCGGTCGGGCTCCCACTACAACGGTAAACGGCGTGGAGCGCGGAGCTTCGGCCGGGTGTGGTCGATTGGATAAAGAAGTAGAGGAAAAAAGAAAAAGGAGGAGAAAAAGGGAAAAAGAAAAAGAAAAATATAGAGAAAAAAAAAAAAGGTAAAAGGAAAATAAAATAAAAAATAAAAACTATTATTATTTAATTAAAAATATATCACTAAACTATTGTAAAAGGGAAAGGATGATTAAATATAATTAGCAGGAATCCTTGCCTAACGTTTTGTGATTCCTATGTTATGGTTTCTGTGTTCCAAACGCCTCAAATTTTCTTTTCCTATGTTTTGAATTCCTATAGTTTTTCACTTTTCATCACACCTCATTCTGTGGTTTTTCCTATTCCTACGTTTTGAATTCCTTTGTTCAAAACAGGGCCCTTAGTAGATAACCAAAACTTATATATTTTATTAGAAACAGATCCTAAAGGCAATTAATAGATTTATCCACCTTCTTTTTTGCAAGTTTAATCGATTCTTTGTGCATTCATAAAAAATCTAATCTGATATATATAAGTTAGACATCAATTGGTATAATTAAATGATTGATGTTTGCTCAGTTCTTCTATGATTTAGTTCTCGCGATCAATGTTACACGCATGCGAGGTTGGTAAGCATGCTACCGGCTTTCAACTACTATCTGATGGATCCATGATCTCCATGCTGTGTAGCATCATTTTTATGTGTGTACTAAGTGACAATCGATGCCTTCTAAGCCTTGAAATGTATATAATTTACCGTAGATGTTGATTCAAAAAATTGTTTCATGAGATTGTTGCTTTTGAAATCTTAAATTAGATGGAACTGAGACAAGTCAGGTTGCATGACACAAACATTGGTTGAATCGTATTTTTAGATTACACCGTAGTATTAGCACGGGCAATATACCGGTTGCTTAAATGTTAGTGATGCGTGTTATCATGTTGTTGCCAAATCAGAGAGCAGAGGGTCTTTTTTGGTGTCTTTTTCTTGTTGTTGGCATGCATGAGATCGATGGGCTGGTATTTTCCTTGTTCTTTCTATTTCATTTGTAAAAGGGGAAGCAAGTGTTTAAATTTGTCATGTGTTGTGCTCAGCCAGTACGAAAATGCCAGGAACCATTTGACTCGATGTGGATGGCACCAATCATGCCTAGACTAGAGACGGTGATGAAAAGCAAGCGCACTTTAGTATAATAGTAGTGGGCCTTATCTACGGGCTACGGTCAAGCAGCCCAGTTCACCAACCAGCAACGAGACTTGATCACTTTTCTTGTTTGTTGGAGTGGAATGAGACTCGATCACTTTTTTTTTTTTTTTTGAGCAGAATGAGACTCGATCACTTGGGCTTTCATCGGCTTTTTCTTGGGCCAAAAAAAGAGAGGAAAAATTCAGTAGTCGACTAGTGGGCCTACAGGCCACGGTGCTTAATAAGCCCACAAGTAAATGCGAACAGCCAGCTCATCTCTGCATTCATGGGCCCTTGGTACACTCCAGCTCACTTCGCCGCCCCTGCTTCTCATCATTTCTAAAAAAAAAAAAACTTTAAGGGCGTTACCCCTGTCTTTAACATTAGCAAAGATAAATCAACGTTAGGATAAAAAAATATATAAATCAACGTTTACAGCATTTCGGTGGATCACACCTGTCCAGAAGTTCAAGTTCCTGCCGAAAAGCCAAACGCACAGGCCAGCATCAAAGTCATTACACAACTCGATCACACACTTGACTAAGAAGAAAGGCTGATAAAACTGCATAAACCCCAGATCCATCAAGCTGACCAGGATCATCTTTGTAGCCCACCTTTAGCTATCAATAATGGTTTTATTGTAGAGAAGAGGAAACGACGACGGTCCTATTCCCTCACTCCCCCTTGTCCTGCTTATCTTCTTTCCCTGGCCCTTGGCCGACGCTTGCGCCCCTTAGAATGAGCACTAGCCACCGGCGCAGCAAGGCCCTCGGCCCCATCGCCAGCGTCAACGCTGATGCCAACCGACCCGCCACCCGCATTTCCTTCCAAACCATGGTCGGGGCAATCGGCGCCGCCCTGTGCTCCTCCACTGGAACAAGCGAACGGAGGAGAGGTAGATGGAGGTGGCAGCGAGGCCGCCGGCTCCGGTGGGGGTGGTGTCTGGTACGCTGTGGAAGACGACGACGACGACGAGGCTGGCTGCGAAGATGTTGCTGCTGCTACTGCCGTGCTTCCATGATCATTTGCAGGTGTATTCGCATGTGCAGCATGTGGCTTGCCCACGAGCAAATGCTACAATGTCCAATGAAGCAGGCAAAATTAGCATGAACCATGAATACAAGACATCAGAGAAATCACCACCATTCCTTATACTTACTGAATCAGTAGTTGTATGACTCGTGGCATCACTATCCGGCAACCCCCAAGAAACAGATTTTATCCCCTTGTACTCAGCCATAGAGTTGCATTCCTTTTGCTTTACCGAGCCTTGATTGTTGGAATCCGAAATTTTCATGTAATTAAACTGATTAGACAGAACATCACAGGAATTATTGGGTGAACTGCTCTTGTTGATTTTTTCCATATCCGAGTCTGGTGGCACAGAATCATTGGTAACATTTGCAGTCAGTAGAACATCATCAGAAGAGCTCGCTAAAACATCTGCCCTCTTTAATGTGTTACTGAAAAACCGATTGATTTCATTGACATAGAAACAGGAAGGCGCTTGGAGAATCTTGCCAAGCTTGCACGCGCCATTATAAAGTTCTCTGCGTATCCGGACATAGTTTCCTGCACATGGAGAAGGTCAATTAGGATCTGTTTGGAATGCAGGAATTTCACTAGAAAGAAATAAAAATACAGGAATAAAGAAAAATTCCCGTGTTCCAGACAGGACCTTAAAGCTATTCTAGGAAGATAAAAAAACTATCTGAATGAAGCAGCTTGAATAAAGACAAAATGAACCATAAAGCAACAATGTTTGAACCAAATCTGAAGGAAGCTGTGTATAGCTAGGATATTATTCCTCTAAATCAAATGAATAACATAAATACTCACAGACTAAAAACGCAATGAAACCAATACCATGTTTGAACCAAATTTGAAAATCCTATCATTGTTAAGAGAAAAGTCGGGAGCAACTTATTCATTCCTATTATCATAATTGATTATATCTAGAAGTGGAAACATACCTTTGCTGACACTGCGCCCCAGATTGTTATTCTGCTTCAATGGATCAACTATATTTAGATGTTTTTTGGAGAATACTTCTGGACTTTTCTCAGAGTTTCTAGGAGGGATACTAAAAGCCTGGGCACAATCTTTGATAAACGTCTCCCGTGCAACAAAACCATAATCACGAGTATCCAGTGGCTCAGCTGTTCAAGAAAAACCATGCCAATGACCAATATTTTCAACCACAAAGCACTAAAATATGGCACAATTAATAGTGCATTCACTTACTGACTAGCTCAGGGAGTGAAGATAATGAGATAGGACCAAACAAGCTGATCCCCTTATTGTCCCAATCAAATTTGCTATAATAGTCGAGAAATCTATAGAGAACCTGCAGAAGGGCAGATAGTCATCACACCCTTAGGAAGGGCACTAATATGATACAGCAAAAAGAAAAGAATAAGAAGCAAAATTTAAGTCATAACTTACAGCTAATGGACCATCCATAGACTTGTGGAAGATATGGAAAACATACAGAACTAATATCTCCAAGGCATAAGTGGAAATTAAACCACGTTGAGCACCAAGAATGCAGCTTTCATAATAACACCAATGTTTGATAAGCATGATGCTTCTCCTCAACAAGTCATTTTTTCCCAAGTTTTGATCAATCTACAGATACAATGATTATCAATATGCTTGACACTGTGCAGAATGACATGTGAACCAGAAAGAGGAGTTAATCTTTTTAAATCCTACGTCAAGTAGGAAGACAAAGGGAACATTTTAAAATAAATGTCAGATCTGAGGTTTAGGGACGGAAAAACCACAACTCCACATTTTAGCAATTAGCAATATCTAAAATAAAACTGTTACGAGTGGCCGAAGAACCAGCCCACTTATCCTTCATAGCAAGGAATAGGGATAAGGAAAGAGATTGTTAGATCAGGTTAGTTCCTTAATTCTGGGGATTAATTTCTTAATAGCCAACTCTCCTGTGTCCTATGATCCACATAATGATGGGATTGTATCTCCTTTCAATCAAGCAACAATGAATTAATCCCAAGTCTCCTAATCGTCTAGTCTTCTTACAAGCTGACTCTGCCCACGGCGATGTTTACCCCTACAATCTAGGATCATGGGTGTGTTTAGCACCCCAACTTTCTCTCCAAATTCCACTATGCAAAAAGAAGATTCCCCATCACATCAAAATGCGGCACATTTATCGAAGTACGAAATGTAGGTAAAAAAATAAACTAATTACACAGTTTAGATGTACATTCTTGGGCGATTCTTTTTGAGCCTAGTTACGCCATGGTAGGATAATATTTACCACTAACAAACTAAACGCAAGCTTCTGATCTTTCGATGTGACATTCCTCCAAAATTTTGCACCAAACTTTGGGATCTAAACACACCCCATATATAACAATTACCTTCTCAAGAAAATGAAGTTTATTGGGTCCACCAATCTGATTGACTGAGATGTCTACAGCAATGTTTTGCACCTTGCATTTCACCACCTTGACCTGCCACCATAACATATTTCCTAAACGAGAAGTGGTAATATATATGTCACACTAATGTGCATAGCAAGGAGTGCAAGACTCTAGAAAACAGCGATTGAAAATTTTATGGGGGAGGCATAAGATTTGATCACTACCTATATTTTATTTTTTTATACTGATGAAATATTCACATGTTCCAAAGATGTGACAAGTGAGATGGACAGGAGTTGCTTTTAAGTACATTAAAACGGAATTTTCTCATTATTAGATAATGTAAAGATTACAGAATGAGCATCTATACTTATACTTACCTATATGGTTTTCGTGCAACGCCCTCCCTCCCGTCCAAGACTCAAAACACTGTACCCACAACAGTACACTTTCCTGACCGTCGATCTCAGCCCCGCTCGATCTCAGCTCTCCACGCGCCTGCGCTGCCCACATCGGCCCAACTTTTCTCGCGGAAACATCGCGACTTCTCGCCCCGTCCCCGCCGCTCTTCCTCTGCAGCACGGCAAGGGCGGCACCCAGGCGCCCTCCACCGCCCCTGGCACCCGCAGCGGACCCAGCGACGCACCTCCTCCTCTCCGTCGCACGCTCTCTCCGCCGGCTACGCCCCTCCCTCGGTCTCCAATGCCCGTCCATCCCCGTATCGCCGCCTCCAGCGCTACGCCGCCTTCGTTCCCTGCCGTCCATCCCCGCGCAGGATGCTGCACCCGCCGTTGCCGTGCTCGGTGTCGGAGCCGTGCACCGCCGGCACTCTGCTCCTCCCCAGCGCCATCTTACCGCCGCCTTGCCTAGCCGCGACCGCGCCGCCACGCCAAGCCGCCTCGCCACCGCATGCTCGCCCAGTTCGCCACCCGGCCGAGCACAGCGCCGCCGCGCCGGAGCCCACGGACGCAGCGCAGCTCCGTGCGGACGGGTAGCCGCGCGTCGCGCAAGGACGCGCCGTCCGCGACCGTCGTCACCGTGCTCGGTGCTGAGGACGTGCGCCGCCGCCGCCCTGCTCCCCACGATCGTGACCGCCGTGGCCACACTCGCCGCTATCACGACGACGCCCCCGCACCGTCACCACGAACAGCCCGGTGCTGCCGATCCTCGAGCTCCTGCTGCGCCGTGCCGTGCGCCTCGCTTCCTCCATCTCTCTCTTCCCTTCCTTCTCCTTCCTCCCTCCGTCTCTCTCTCTGTTTCTCACTCCATTGACCATGCGTGTGAGGATGGAGAACTGACGGGCAGGCAGCAGGCACCCATTGCCACGGGACCAGGCCACGTGCATTGGCCAGTGACCGAACAGCACCCACTCTACCTCTTTTCTCTTTCCATGAACGTGGTGTTCGTGAAATATAGAGAGGAGAGGAGCTGTCCACCAGATCGGCTCACACCACGTGAACCAAGCCCATGGAGCAGTGATCGGTCAGGTTATCTGACTTACTGGACCCACACGTCAGCCCTCTACTAAATGCTAAATACACCCGAGGAAGCACGCACGGGAGGCTGAAAAATATGTTCTCCATGTCTAGAAAAATTCCCAGAAAATTTGTAAATAAACTAGGCACACCCAATACCCTACCTATGAATTTTCACCTTCATTGCTTTCACCCAAAATTTCATATTTATTTCTAAAGTATATTTCATTTATAAAAACTTCTTCTAAAACATTGAAATTCATATCTTCTCTATCCCATCTCCAAATCACTCCATTTGAATTCCATCTTCGTCCGCTGGGTTAAGTATTTTCCTGCCCCGTGCGAAGCACGGGGACCTTTGCTAGTTTCTAAGTAAAATGCAGGAAATTTGAAATATTTAATTTAAAAGGTGGACATATGAATAACACCTTCAGTAAAGTAAAAGTCTAAGGAACGATAAGTGGTGGGATATTGATTGTTGACGAATATATATTCAAACAAGATTCAAAGAGCAATATGGTACCTATGTAAAAAAAGAGTAGCATGTACGTAAGACTGAAATACCTCAGCAGGGACATACTTGACATCCTTGACTTCAAATTCAGAATCTTTCCTCTGCTCTTCTGATTTTAGAATAGTACACACTTCATTTTCCAGATTCTCATCAGAAATTGCAGTGCCTAATAAAGTCAGGTCGATATCTCCATCAGGAAGATATGTTTTGAATGGAACAGATCCAAATGGAATGACCTATGTCACAGAAATAAAAGGTTAAGTTTCTAGTTCTTTAAGTCTGATGTGGCATTATGATAGCACTAAGGGAGCCCCAGAGCAACACAGATCTTTGTTAGAACAGTGATATGTCACTCATGTGCATGTACAAAAGTTTCATTAGTAGTCTGACTCTGATCTTGTACACATAAACATCTAGTAGAAGCAAACAAGTAATATGCCTCAGTGATTCATTGATTAAATCAGGTAGGATCTTAATAATCCTAACATATCATTTTCAGTTGAATTAAGAGTGTTTTGACTGCCTTGATTGGGGCATCACAAATATGCAGCTGTTCCTTGTCAAATAACATGAGCAATATATTGGTCACGCCGCAGAATCACAGTAAAATGACACTAAGATATGTACACCCAGACACTGCCAGCACTCCAATTAATGGAAACAAAACTAGAGAGCTTGAAATAAGCTGTACTAGAACACTACTGTAGTGAGACCGCAAGTCCGCAACGCAACTAATTGCAGCAGGACGGTAACCTGAGTACCTGGTAGCTGTCATGATGGAGCCTGAAGAGGAGTTGGAGGTAGTCGATGACCCTGGCGCGAAGGTGCTGGGAGGAGACGGTGGGCTGGATCTTGTGCATCACAGAGAAGGTGTCGCTCTCCAAGCGCTGCCAGGCGTCCGGGGAGATCGACGAGGGGTCTGGCGACCACTCGTGGATATTGACCATTGGCGCCAGAGTCCGAAGCCCCGCGCGAGCTCTTCCTCGGAGCGGAAGTGATCGGCGCGGCGGGGTCGCCATCTTGGCTACGCCGGTGAGGGGGTTGCGAATGGGATAGGTTCGACCGACTAGCTGTTGTATATTATGGCATCTGCTCTGGTGGTTCCTTTTTAAAAAATTGCACAAATCTTAAAGCAGGCTCCCTGGGCCCCAGCCCGTCAGCACAAACCCATGCCCAGACCTCATCCAGGCGTCTCCGTTGCCGTCCGTCTCAGTGCGTAAGTTCCGTGACTCCAGCGTGAGTCGGTGCGTGTGCGTGACTCCGCCGGCATCACTCTGTAGCCGCGACACACTCCATCCTACTCCCCTCACTGAACCAATTTCTTCGTGCAGCCAAGCGCGGTCGCGTCGCCGTCGATTCCTCGGTAGCGGCAAAATCCTCCTCCGACGTTCTCCAAGACCGTCGGTCCGTCGTCCTGCTGCTGCCATATGCCCGTTGCAGGTCCTCGAGTTGTGGCCATTGTTCCCACTTCCCACAGCTAGCGCACTTCCTAGCCATGGACGGCATGGCACACGGCGGCGAACGACAAGAAAGGTAGG
This sequence comes from Hyparrhenia diplandra, assembly GCA_015847255.1. NCBI lineage: Eukaryota > Viridiplantae > Streptophyta > Magnoliopsida > Poales > Poaceae > Hyparrhenia > Hyparrhenia diplandra. The sequence goes on from JADLZK010000916.1 coordinate 171,448, forward strand.
AATCGAATGGTGGCGGACGGCAAGGAGACGGGCTACGAACTCTTGGATTTTTTTTTTACTTACTTTCTCCTCACGGAGGAGCATCAGTCACAGGATGCTACGGCACGGACACGGACGACAACGGAGGCCTGGATGGTGGCTGGGCTCGGGTTCATGCTGTACGGGCTGAGGCCCAGGCGAGACCCAGGTAGTTCGCTTTAAGATTCGTGTCATTTTTTTAAAAGGGGTCCACCGGAGCGGATGCCGTATATTATTATGTGTATAGACCGACTAGTTGTCCTATAATATGTGTATAGGACCGACCTACGTTTCTTATCGGCTTGCGTCTTCATCTTCTGCTGCGCACGTAGGAGGTGCTGGCGAACCGCAGCCAACATAGTATTGCGCTTTGCTAACTTGGCGGCAACAACCGGTACAGGGACACTGTAATACCGAAGTGGCCGGGTTGGCGACCAAAGAGTACCTCAAATGGAGAGCGACCCAGGGCAGAATGCTCGCTGGTGTTGCACCAATACTCCACAAGAGGAATCCACTTGAGCCAAGTGCGAGGGCAAGAGTGAACGAAGCACCTTAAGTAAGTCTCGATGCAATGGTTGACGCGCTCAGTTTGGCCATCTGATTGCGGATGGTATGCTGAAGACATGTCGAGGTCAACCTGAGCCAGCCTGAATAATTCCTTCCAAAAGTTGCTAGTGAAAACCTTGTCCCTGTCCGACACGTGCGACTAGGCAAGCTATGAATCCGATAGACTGTATCAAGAAAAATTTGAGCGACCATGGCAGCAGTAAACGAGTGGTGAAGAACAAATTGTGCATATTTGGTGAACCACGACAACCATGATACAATTGGCATTCCTAGATGTCGGCAAACCTTCGATAAAATCCATCGTTGCGATCCGCCGGGCTTCGGTAGGAACAGGCAGCGGTATCAGTAGGCCAGGGTACTTGGAGCGGTCAGCCTTGGTTTGCAAACATACATCGCAAGAAGCCACAAAGGTGCGTACATTAGACTTCATGCCCGACCATGCGAAGAGTTGCTTGATACGACTATGAGTTACTGGAAAGAAGAAATGACCGCCCGATGGCACTGGAGTGGAGAGCAAATAATACCTTGAGCTGTATAACCTTGTTGTTGCCGAGCCAAATGCGGCCGTGGAAACGAAGCACGCCCAACTGTAGTGAATAGGGAGGGTGCACATCAAGATTGACAACCAACTCTTGTAGCAAAAGCGGACTAAATCTGGGTCAGATGAGTAACCCCTGAACCACCTCTGATAGCCATGAGGGTACACTGGATGTTATTGCCATGATTTGCCCAGATGGAGATGGATGTCGGGATCGAGCATCCGCTGCTGAGTTGGTGGACCCGGCCTTGTAGACAACTTTATACTGCAGACCGAGCAACTTGGTATACATCTTCATTTACCGTGGGGTGTGAAGTCTTTGATCAGAGATATGGATCAAGCTGCGTTGATCAGTGAAATTTGTGAACTCATCGTGCAGATAAGAGCGGCATTGCTCCACCGCCATGAGGATGAAGAGATACTCCTTTTCATAAGTTGAAAGGCCTCTAGAACGGCCCCCAATTCCTTGCTGGCATAGGCCAGGGGGTGATCGTCTTGCATCAAAACTACACCCACACCTGAATCAGATGCGTCGGTTTGGATCTGAAAGGGCTGACTAAAGTCTGGAAGAGCTAAGACAGGGGCCAAAACAAGAGCTGACTTCAAAGCTTCGAATGCTGAAGAGTGAATTTCTGTCTAGACAAAGATGGTCTCCTTTTTGAGAAAGTCAGTAAAAGGTCGAGCTAAGAGTGCAAAGTTTCGGACAAACTTGCGGTAGTAACCAGCTAACCCCAAGAAGATGCGGAGATGTTTAACATCTTGTGGAACAAGCCAATTTTGGACATCTAGTATCTTGCTTGGATCGGTGGCCACCCCTGCAGAACTGATCACATAACCCAGATATGTAACCAAGGACTAAGCGTAGTTGCACTTGGTGCTCTTAAGTTTTCACTAATCTACAACTAAAAGAGAAAAGACTTGGCGCAGGTGTATGACATGATCTTCAAGAGTCCGACTGTATACTAGGATATCATCAAAGAACACCAATGCACAGTAGCTGGATCTTCTGGTCTTGGGCCTTAAGGACTTCCTGGACTTGGGGCCCGTAGCTCGATCTCTTGGATGGGGGTTGCTAACAAACACGTATACATCTATCTATTCTCAGACCACCAGAGCAGTGATGTGCTGCAACCTACAGGTCAAAGCAACTTGCAAGAAATAGCTGATTCTTAAGGATTTGGGTGATTCTCCTTCCTCATCCATGTTACACTACACACGGTTTAGCTATTTTTTGTGCAAAAAGTTTTGAATTGAAGCCTACCCGCGGTTTCTCTAGCCTTGCGGGGTTCGTCAAGCGCAATTCCTACACCAACTACATCGACGGGTTGAACTAGGACCTTCTCCACGCCCTCTCCGTGGCTAAGAACGTGTTGAATCTACCACGAGAGGGAACACCGCCGACAATCCACACACTGTGAATTGGCCCCACCACTTCCTGCTGTGGAGATAGCCGGTGTCTTGAGCAGGCCTCCATCGACACCAACACTGCTTCATCGGCATTACCCTATTCATTTGGGGGCAATGCGACGCCGCCAATTGCCCACACCAATTCCCACCATGGCCCACCTGGCGGGCAGTATCATCATCACCACCACGAAGGAGGGGCGCATGGTGCATGGTGGGTCGCTTCCCCCATCACCGTCATTTTCAGGTGCATCTGCAGGATGACATCATCGTCACCTTCAACACGGAAGGGCGCGCGTTAGATCCATCTACAACCTCACTTCAGATCTGATCTGTCGACGATGGGCCAGACCTTGACCGGTTCTGTCGAAACCTAGTCGGGTCCCTTCGGCCTAGTGAACAACACCGGCACATACCAAGACGTCGTCCGCTACATCGTCACCGGGCAAACCGAGGACGAGCGGCCTGGGAACTCCAACAACCACTTGTCTATCAACATGGTGCAGCTCGAGATGCTCTCGGATGATAGCCTCGCCACCATCCCGAGGGGTGCAAGAGTCTTTGAGACAAGACCTCCCCTAGTGAACGTCGAGTCCGAGGAGAAAGGAAGCACCGAGCTCCGAGCTCCCGAACTCCATCACGTTTCCACTTGAATTCGGAGGATAGATCTTCTTGGTGAGCGCCAATGAACCCTTCTACATCGGTGAAACTCAAAGTCACCATGCTAAGTGAGAGCATGCAAACTGCAAGTGGCAGTCTCGCCGGGAAGAAGAGATCGTAGCCCAAACCGAGGAGGCGCAGCGACAACTCGAGGAACATGAAAGGTAGGAACAAATGTGACAACAGTGGCGGAAACCACCCTCGGCGTCTTATCCAGCGCAGCCTTGACGAAGAGTTCCTCGAGGTCGACGGGTAGAACAACTATCACACACCGAATGCCAACCTTGCTGCCACCGCCATCCTCCTAGACTGATTGGGCGATGACCCCGACATCGCAAGGGCCGCCGCTATGGTCAAGAAGGCACACCGTCGGGCACTACAACTTCTAGAAGGATGTTGGCCCCATCGTGGCTGGCTCCCGCCCGCTCGCTCGTCACACTTCAGCCGCATAACGCCGAGACGCCCCCTAGCCATGGCGACCGGTGTGGATGTGGGGGAAGGGGAGGCAACAACTACGATCGTGACCAAGAGGTTGATCAAGGTGCACAAGGAGGTGGCAACGGCCCCATCGAGCTTTGGAACATCCTTGAGAATCGCCCACAAAGTAGTGTTGCGGATCAAGGCCACATCATTGAGGAGGAAACGGAGTCCACCGACGCTTACTCCAAAGACCATCGCACACTCGCATGGCCCCATGGTTTCTAAATCATTGACCTTAACAAATATGACGACAAGGTTCACCCGACGCAGTGGCTGTTAGCCTATGGCACCGCGGTTCGAGCCTCTTTGGAGACAACACTAAGGTGATGGCTACTTAATTACTAGTCATGCTAGCATCCAACGTCTTGCAATGGCTCACCAGCCTTCAAGACGACATGATCCAAGATTGGGAGGAGTTGAAGGTTTCTTTCACCAACAACTGCATATCCACCTGCGAGGGAGAAGCAACGAAGCATGAGCTCGGATGCATTTACAAGAGGTCGAACGACACCCACTGAGATTACATACATCGTTTCTTGGAGGTCCGCAACAGGATCCCAAATATTACCGATGAACAGGTCATCACTTACTTCACAACAGGCTTGAATCCAGGAAAACTCCATGAGAAGGTCAACAGAAAACCCCATAAACCGGCAAATTTTTATGCCAACGGTGAAGAAGCCATTGAGCATGATGCTTCGCGACCGACATCAACAACATGATGACCATAGGCTAACAGCCGCCGCTGCGTTGGAAGGACAATCGGGTCGGCAACCAACACCGCAATGACCGTGACAACCATGACAACAATCGGTGCGACAGGGCAGAAGGGTCAAGGTTGCGTTTCCAATGATGCCAAGGGGACCATGATATCCTCACAACAAATAAGTCTCAAGGCAAGCATTACTGGGGAGAAAGTTATGAAGAGATCCTCGATGCCCCTTGCCCGATGCACAAGAGAGGGATACACAGGGAACATAAGGAGGACGATGGCAAGGGCAACCACGGCGGATCACAGCCACCGAACGGTAGCGTAGATGGCTTCGAACAGAACGAGAGTGAAGTCAATATAGTCTTCGGGAAGTCAATATAGTCTTCGTGGGATTTCATCCACCGAAACTTAAAGAGACCGCAAGATTGCTCAACGCCGAGTGAACGCCGTTGTTACCAAACTCGACAGCACTGTCCCTTTCGCAAGACCATGGTCCGAGGTCCTAATAACTTTTGACCGATCAAATCGGTGGGCCGATATCCAAATCAGTGGGCCGATATCCCGTACATGGGGCGTTTCCCCTCCTCCTGAGCGCCACCATCCATAAGTTACGCTTGAACAAGGTCCTCATTAACGGGGGCAGCGCCATCAACCTCATCTTCGCCAATGGCTTCTGAGATCTTGGCCTAACGGTGGAGGACCTATAGGCCACCGGTGCAAACTTCTAGGGCGTGGTACCAGGGCAAGGATCCAAGCCCCTCGGCGAGATCAGTCTCCTGATACAATTCAGGATGGCTAATAACTTCCGCAAGGAATGGCTGAACTTCTATGTCACCGACTTCGAGATCACCCACCACACCATCCTAAGACGCCCAACTGTTGCCAAGTTCATGGTGGTATCGCACTATACATACTTAGTGGTGAAGATGCCGAGCCCCTGGGAGTCCTGTCCCTCGACATGGCCGAGGCGATCGACCTCTCCAAGCATATGGCCAGGCTCTCCACGGAGCCCTCGACGCTTCGACAGGTCTCCTCATATGAGAGGATACCGACGATCTACAAGAAGAAGTTCGACAAGGCCCAGCTCCCTTCGGACTCTCCAAAATCTCCAAGCTAACACCGACGTCGAGCTCCAAGTAAAACAGCACGCCACATTAGACCTCTGCTCATAATAAGTCAGATATGTATCCACATACTTTTCAGTACTGAATAAAGTTTGTTTCTTCAAATTATTGCTTTCTAGTCTTGCGTTCTTCAACGCTCAAATACCATAGTAGCAACGTTTCTTCACGCACAAAACGTCAAGGCGTTTTTCAACATGATATCTTAATCGAAGGCGTTCTTCAACGCACCGACTACCATCGTTCTTCAACACAATACCTAAGGGCATGTACAACCCGTCGGTAGGACTCGCCTATATACCGACAATTTTGCTAAAAACCCGTCGCGTCCGCTTAGAGACGGCCTCCCCGTCGCCTCCGGAGTCGACGACTCCGTCCCGTTCCACGAGGCCGAGTAGACGCGCTTCACCTGGTTGTAGAGGTTGTTCCGCCGTAGCGACCACGGCCGGATCCGGCTCCCACGCTCGCGCCCCGCCGAAATTACACAGTGAGCCCGCCGCGCCCCGCCAAAAGATCGTGCGTGAGACACCACGCGGCGGCGATGGCGCAGGTCTTGGTGGCGGTTGGGTTCGTTCGGCCGCGAGTAGGATCAGCGAGGGAGTCGGCCGCGGCTACGGCGCGGTCCAGTATGGGAAGAAGTAGAATAAGGGCAAAAACATAAGTTTATTTCACTCTTAGGTTCCTGATGCAAGTTTGTTAGAGAGAGAAATTTTCTGAATTGAGATCGCTTAATTAGTGGAAAGTGGAGGGTCCTCAGTGAAAAATTGTTTTTCTTTTATATTTTGTCGTGGCTTTGGTTCTTGTCGGACCAATTTTACAAAGTGGCATTGTATATATAATATAATTATTATATTTATGATTCCTAAATATTATTATAATTATGTTCTTTATATTTGTCTCTATGCCAAATTCGAGGTTCTCTGAGGTCACATGCCGTCCTGTGGGTTGTACATGCCCTTAGACTCTCAGAAGCAAGAAGATCGGGAAGGAGTAGAATTCGGAGGAAGTGTGACGAATCTTAATAGAAGCAGTAATCTCGAGTTTGAGAGCTAGAGGAGGAAGAAAGCTAGTTACGGTTTGGTTCAAAATAATCGATAAGCCTCTCGCTCACGTCTCCCCCTTTCTTATGCTTGCGCGATGCTAGGGTGGCTCACACCCATTCCGGGCCTTGGGTCCTCACATTGGGCTTGCGAACGCGACGGGGCGCCTCTTGCTTCTTGGGCCGGCCCGTCGGTGTCGTCGTTCCCGTGCTCGCCATCCTTGTCTTGTGTCGCTATTTGGGCTCTTGGATGCTAACATCCCTCCCCGATAAGGACCTGCTTGCCCCCAAGCAGGTGCTCGAGGGAAGCGTTGTCGGAGAGCTTCAGGTCTTCCCATGTCACCATCGAGGTTGGTAAGCCAGACCACTGAATGAGACCCCGCAGATGAACACCAAGCACCTCCTTTGGCCACACGCCGTTTGCGAATCGCGCACAGGAACTTGCATGCCTTCAATGGAGATAGGTAGAGGCTGAACTTCATGAGTAGTTGGAACAGCGATCTTCAACTGAGATACATGAAACACTAGATGAATAGAAGAACTGTCAGACAACTGTAATTTGTAAGCTACTGAACCAATCTTCTCAATGATCTGATAAGGTCCAAAGAATCAGAGGGACAGTTTTCGACTAGCTCGAGATGCCACCGAACTCGGACATAAGGTTGGAGTTTGAGATAAACCCATGTGTCCACCGAAAACACCCGTTCAAGACGACGTTTATCCCCGATTCTTCATACGAAGCTTGGCACGGTTAAGTTCTTTGTTGGATGAGAGCTTGCATAGCCCGGCGCCGCCGCATCCAATCCTTGTGACCGTCCAATGAACAAGCCGAGGAAGCATCGATGCCCAATTGCCGTGGGGAATTGCCATACGGAGCTTGGAATGGAGTACAATCCGCAGCGTAATGCCGGGTTGAATTGTACCAAAACTCGGCAAGATGCAAAATTCATACCACTTTGTTGGTGCAGCATTGACAAAGCATCGCGAGAAATTGCTCCATGCGATTGACACGCTCGGTTTGTCCATCGGACTCGGGATGATATGAAGAACTCGATTCTCGAGATCGACCCCGGCTCTTTCAAAGCAGCTCGGTCAAAGGTTGGAAGTGAAAATCCGATCTCGTCGAGACACAATAGCAGTTGGCATACCATGTAGACGGTAAATCTGTCTCATGAACACCTTAGCAATAGAGAGAGAGAGTCAAGGGATGTCTAAGGCCAATAAAATGGCTATACTTGGAGAACAGATCGACTACCACCAGAATACAATTATAGCCACCTGAAGTAGGTAAGCCTTCCACGAAATCCAATGAGACAACCTGCCATGCACCTGATGGAGATTCCAAAGGTTGAAGCAGCCCCGGGTACTTCACTCTCTCAGGCTTGGCCTGTTGGCATGTGGCACAGTGTTGACACCTATTATAGCATAATATTAATAGTCAACTAAATATGAAATAAGGGCGTAAAATAAATATCAACATAGATTAGGGGCTTTATTAACATAATTCCACGAGCTTTGGTGATTTATATCTTTTCAGGGACTTAACAGATAAATGCAGAGAATAATGGAGAAGGTTCCGGAATATACAAGGCATATGAAGACCAAACTTGACCGTGAAGCAACTCGACCCGAAAAGTGGACTAAAACACTCTAGAAGGTACCAGAAGACACCGTAACAAACGGGAGACCGAGAGGCCACGGGTAGGGGGCGGCCGGCCTAAAACTGGTCCGGCGGCCGCCAGGCTAAAGTAGCCAATCAGGCTCAGCTTTGTATGTCGGTTTACCACCGACATTGAGGTTGTATCTACACCGTTGCCAAGGTCGGTTTGATCCAATGGTCATCGTTCATCGCCAAGGCCTATATAAGAAGACCCCCTGACCCCAGGGTGAAACCCTAACTCATTCTATCTCTCATTCTAATCATTAGTCTTTCAGTTGTAGAGGTATCCCAATGTAAGGATAACCTCTCTCTGGGATTAGTGAATTAGAAGTAGATTAGATATGTAATTAGAACTAGATTAGCCATGTAATTAGAAGTAGATTAGATCTAACTTAGATCTAATCAAGACTAAAGGAGAGTTGAACTACATTTTGGTTCTCGAGACGTCTCATGTGAGTTTGGTATGTTTCATATCTTATCTTTGAATGACTTGTGATTTATATATTTATCTTCTCTATTTAATCCTATACCTTTCATATTTGGTTAAGCATAGTTGTTATATTATTGCATGGGATCTCCTTTCGTATTGAAGGCTCTAGTTATTCAGCGGTAGCTAGAGTTGTAATCAATAGAATAGACTTGGTGTCTAGGCTATTGGTTACCCCGAGATTGCGCCCAATCCCACGGTTAGTTGTGGTAGCCCCAGGGGGTGACTTGACTCTGTAAGGCCTGTGTAATCCACCACGTTCGGATTGGTGTTTCGTAGAGCTTTTGGCAGCCTTCTCCCAACTACCTTCTTCCCAGTCTTTTTTCGAGAGTTGGAAAGGATCTGTTGCTCCAAAGTGTAATAGTGTAATTGCTATCATAGAACCTTAGTAATAGAAAAGAACATAGGAACCTTGAACTCTCTTTGACCTCTTGATTAGTTTAGTTATTCCTTAACATTTTAGGTAGTTTACTATTATTTTATGATACTTATCCTTTAACATTTACCCCCTCACTATAGTTTAGTGGTTTGCTAAGTTAGTAGATGCATGATTGTGACTTATTAGAATCTCTAGCCAAAGCTTCCCTGTGGATACGATACTCTAGAATACTCATCCTAGGGAAAAGCTACAATGGTAGGTGTTCTCAGGCGCTGCAGAATTCTTCATATTCTTTTAGCACTTAACAAATGCCAACACACGGCTATGCACAAAATCGATCACCTGCTTCTTCAACCCAGGCCAGGCAAAAAGAGCTTGAATGCGTTTGAGAGTAGCGGTATACGGTGAAAGTGACCCCCAATTGGTGAACTATGCAGATTTTGCAGTATCTTCATTTGAAGAGCAGTATTAGTGCCCAACCATATTTTGCCTTTATATCCGATGATGCCCTTGTCCAATGTAAAGTGTGGTGATGCTGGAGAACCCATGGACAGCGTGGTCGATAGAGTCGAGTAGCCTGAGGATCCTGTTGGTAACCAGCAATAATGTCATCACACCAAGTTGGAGTCACCACTGATATTGCCATGCAGGGAGATTCAGACTGAGGCTTCCTAGACAAGGAATCTGCTGCACCATTATCAACACCCTTCTTGTAGACTATTCTGTATTGTAAGCCAAGAAGTTTTGTGAAAACTCTCTGTTGCCAAACAGTGTGGAGCCTTTGATCATTGAGATGAATTAAGGCCTGTTGGTCAGTATAAATGATGAATTCAGCTATCTGGAGGTAAGATCTCCACTAATCAACAAAGAACTAGGATGGCCAAATATTCTTTTTCATAAGTGGATAAACCCTGATTCTGCTTTCCAAGGGGTTTACTGACATAGGCCAAAGGATGTCCATTCCCGGAGAAGCACAGCCCCAACTCCGGTTTGGCAAGCATCTATTTCAATGGCAAAGGACTTGGTAAAATCTGGGATGCCCGGGGATGGAGCAAAGACACAAAGCTTGTTTCAATGTATCAAAAGCCACTTGGTGATCAGTAGTCCAAATAAAGAGAACATGCTTTTTTAACAGATTTGTGAGAGGTTTAGCAATGACTACAAAGTTCCTGACAAATCTCCTGTAATATCCAGCTAAACCCAAGAACCCTCTTAACTCTTTAACAGACACAGGGACTGGCCAATCCATGACTGAAGTGATTTTAGCAGGATCAGTTTGAATACCTTGCCCACTCAGAATATGGCCTAAGTAATGGATCTGTTGCTGAGCAAACTTGCATTTCTTCAATTTGACCACCCATTGATCCTTGGCCAATAGAGATAATACCTGGTGGAGATGGTGAAGATGCTCAGCATAAGAAGAGCTATAGATTAGTATGTCATCAAAGAACACCACAACATACTGTCTCAGGGCTGGAGCAAGGGTGATATTCATTGCACCCTGAAAAGTTCCTGGAGCACCACACAATCCAAAAGGAACAACAGTGAACTCATAATGGCCATCATGTGTGGAGAAAGCAGTCTTATGTTCTTCCCCTGGCTTCAGTCTGATCTGATGATAGCCTGCATATAAATCCAGAATAGAGAACCAAGATGCATGTCCCAATTCATCCACAAGTTGCTCAAATACTGGAATAGGGTAGATAGATTTGACCGTAAGAGCATTAAGATGTCTGTAGTCAATGCAAAACCGCCAAGTCCCATCTTTCTTGCGTACCAGCAATACTGGAGAAGAAAACGAAGAAGAGCTATGCTGAATGAGGCCTTGCTTGAGCATAAGTTGCACTTGGGCTTCAATTTCATCCTTTAACTTGGGTTGGTAACGGTAGGCTCTCATGTTAACTGGGGTAGCTCCCTGAATGAGAGGGATGCTGTGATCACATGATCTTGGTGGGGGTAGGGAGTTTGGTATAGCAAATACAGTGGGAAAGGCTTGCACTATGGACCGATGTCACAGCAAGGGTTGTGGTAAATCGACAATGGCTGCATATCCATAGACAGTAGCAACTGGAAAACCATATCAGCATCAGAATCAGCAGTAATGCCTTGTAACAACAACTGTTCTCCCTGTACAGGTATGGACAGCCACTTGGCACCCCAGTGCACCACCATAGGGTTATACAGTTCCAACCAATCCATGCCTAAAATCATGTCATAGGAATCTAATGGAAGGATCTTTAAATCATGAGAGAAAGTGTGTCCAGAGATAGCAAAAGTACAGTGCTGAATAGCAGAATTGCAATGCAAGAGCTGACCATTAGCAACCTTAACTGCAACTTGAACAGTATACGAGGAAGGGTGGGCAACTTAGCAGCAATGTCAATAGAAATGAATGAAGCTGAACTACCAGAATCAAGTAATACTGCAACAGGTATGTCATTGATTACCCCATGAAACCTGATAGTTTTGGGTCCATTGGCACCCATTCTAGCATCATGTGACAGTGCTAAAATTTGTTCAGGACTCTGGTCATTGCTCATGTCAGAATCATCAGAGTGAGGTTCGAAGTAACCTGAAACAAATCAAGGACCTCTTGCATGGCATGGAGAGGGATGTTGGGAGCACATTTATGTCCCCCGAACCATTTTTCAGCGCAGACATCGCAAAGGCCTCTCGAACGCCGTGATCGCTTGAGAGTGGTCAAAGACATCTTGTCATCAGGGGCCTTGGCAGACACAGCTTCAGTGGTGGAGTGCTCCTGTGGAGAGCTACGATTCTGAATGAATCCCACCTTGCCCATCACTCGGTTACTCGTCCGCTGGGATGGACCCGCCATTTCCTCCCTGCATGATAGCAAGGGAAAACGCCGAAGACAGTGTAGAAGGGCGATGCAAGGCTACCACAACACGAATCTCATGACGAAGACCATCGATGAAACGAGTAATGAAATAATGCAGATCAGGATCAGGGTTATAGGCTTTGAGCTGGTCGAATAAGGAGGAGAAACGATCGACATAATCGGTGACAGTGGAATTTTGGTAGATATGGAACATCCGTAGCACCGCCTTGTCATGCCGATCACGATCGAAAACGGCCGTGGAGCCGGGTACGTAAATCTGGCCATGGGATCCTATCCGGGCGGGGAATGGACTCAATCCAACGAGCTTTTTGGCCCATGGAAGTTCATACGGGCAATGCGAACCCAATCTTTGGACGGGGAACCCGATATAAATCAAAGTAGTCTTCGGGCTTGGGTAATCCAGAGGCGAGTGGTTTCCCCCTCATAAGCCGGGAAATTCTGCTTGGGTAGTTTTCCGAGATTGGTAGAGTCATAGAGTGGGTTTCGATCATGCAGCTCAAATGCATCACCATGATACTGAGTGTAAGGGAGAGTGGAATTGTAGTTCGTACCATTGGCCGGGGAATGGGTTGGGAATGCAGGATCCCCAACCCCATTCACCCGTGTAGTCATTTCGACGCGGTGCCCGCTGGGCCGAGCAGCCGATGGATCCGCAGAGATGGCGCGGCGGCTTGCTCCACATTCCGAAGGTGGTGAGAGATCACACCCGCCGACGCCGGCGCTTTCGAGGAGTGATCGATCCCAATATTTGTCGAGTTTGCCCACCTTCAGCTTAAGGTCGTCCATGGCGCCCTCAGTTCGGGCGCCACTCCCTGCGGCTCGCCGGTGGCCTGAAGGAGTGAGGCGGCCTGGGTGTCATGGCGCAGATCTGAGTCGGCGATGAGTTGGGACATCGCGGCTCGGAGTCGGTGACGCGGCGCTCCACATTGAGGTCAACGTCGTCGATGAGCGCGGAGAAGTGGGTGTCGATGTTGGTGAAGCGTTTGTCGACCGTGGCGTCGATGGTGACGAAGCGGTCGTCGATGCGGTTGTCTAGGCGGGCCTCCGCGTCGTCGGGCGCGCTTGGAGAAGGCGTCGTCGAAGGTAGTAAGCTGCTGGTCGATGGAGGCCTCGGCGAGGGCGAGACGCTGCGTCTCAATTTGCTTCCCCGCCGGCGGCGAGGCGCTCCTCCAACTTGCGGTCCATCTCGGTGAAACAGCGACGATCTGGATGCGCTGCTCCTTGAAGAGGCGCTGCATCTCCTCCATGAGCAACTTGGATTCGAACTCATGGCGCCCGGCTACGAGCTTAATCGGGTATAGTGAGGATGTGGTGGCGGCGGTGGTGGTGGTGGTGGTGGGGGGGGTCGCCCAGCACCGAATCCGCGACGACGAATCGGTGATGGATCGATAGGTAGCTGATACCGGATGTAAGCAAGAAGATCGGGAAGGAGTAGAATTCGGAGGAAGTGCGATTTAATCTTAATAGAACAGAGTAATCTCAGAGTTCGAGAGCTAGAGGAGGAAGAAAGCTAGTTACAGTTTGGTTCAAAATAATCGATAAGCCTCTCGCTCACGTCTCTCCCCTTTCTTATGCTTGCGCGATGCCAGGGTGGCTCACACCCATTCCGGGCCTTGGGTCCTCACATTGGGCTTGCGAACGCGACGGGCGCCTCTTGCTTCTTGGGCCGGCCCGTCGGTGTCGTCGTTCCCGCGCTCGCCATCCTTGTCTTGTGTCGCGCTGGGCTCTTGGATGCTAACACTCTCGCCCGCCAACTCGTGTTCCTCAGAAAAGACTCTATCCGTGACCTCTCCCTACCTCTGTCTCGCTCGCTCTACGAGGCGTTTTTTTAATGGCCATTTTTCTAGCTTGGCGCGATAACCTAGCATGCGTTTGAAATTAAAGCACCATGCAGCAGCTACGGTTAGATTAGGGAGGCGCTCTTCTCACTGCATGCATGCAAAATTGATTGGCCATTCCATTTGTCGTTTTTCCAGACTTCCACCGGCCAGGAAAGAGGAAGTATTAAATAGTTCCTGGTAAACGGAACGGAGGGAAAGAGTAATAAATTTTAGTACTCCCTTCAATATAAAACGGCAGCTGCGTCCCCAAGAACGCCAGCGCCAGTGTTACTCATTTAGTTAATACTACTCCTAGTCACTTGCTCCGATGGCGCTAGTTAACTCAAGCCCCAAGGCTGCATCTTGGATTAAATTAAGCTCCATTGTGTCAATCAAAAAGGGCAGATCTTGCTGGTTGTTCAACTACAGTCTACAACAACCAAGTCATTGTAGTCACAATTCCTTCCACTGCTCCCAGCTGCAGGATATCTCAGGGCAGATTAGGAAATCCTGACCAGTAGTACTTTTCTTGCTTACAGGTGTGTGAATGTCTCGATTTGCATTATCTTTAATTTCGTTGTGGTTTCAAGCTGTCTCCGCTGAGTATTTTTTGAACCACATATTCTAGATTGGCCTTATGCCGATTTATTTTGCTCTTCTGATCTACAACTGTCTCAAACTCTCTTAGTCTCAAGATCCTCTGCGGATGTATCCTTTACACTCATTTGAAAACCCCATCGCGTTTCATCTCTGCTTATACGTATCTTTTTAAATTTGCTTCCGCTTGCAACTATCCTCTAAACAGTAAGACTTGCATTATAGCTGTCTCAGATTGTTTCTTTTAGCTGCTTACTTTTCAGTAAATCCTAAAACACAACTATTCATCTTCATTAATCAAGCTGTGGTCACCTCATTGGAGACGATTTGCATACCGTTCCAGGCTTTGCGCTTCGCAGAGCTGCTAGAGCCAGGTGATGCTACCTACAATTAGTCTAAGTTGCTACGAATAAGCTTAGGTATGTTAATGTCTTTTGTCTCTTTGCTTGTCGATGCAATTGTTTTGGTTTCCCTACCAACCCAACCATTCCTAGTTCCAGTCAGTCCCCTTGAAGTTTTAGTCACGGTTTGCCGGTTGCTAGAACCATTTTATTTAATTTGGTTCATTCACAATCGCAGGAGATATCATTTATGCCAGTTTTTTTGTTTTTTTTTTCAAAACGCACATTGCAAGTATTTTTCAATGGTGGCCTGAATTTGATTGTTTATATTTATATGACAATAATTAGTTTGAAATCTTGGCTGGGTTGATGTGATGAATATTCTTTCTTTCATATACTACTGGAAAGTGGGATATACTCCGTATATGTGGCTTTCTTAAAAGCCGAGAAGACATTTTTCCAAAAAAAGCTGGTAAGTGAAAACTGACATGCTCTCACGTGATTGATTGTTTTCCTTTTGTGTATCTCGTTGACCGATGCAGGATACAGAGGTCTACTAGTAATTAATTATTAATATAGATCTGAATCCTCACTCTCTACTAGTACTACCTCAGCCAGCCTAGATTTGACTTCTGAAATCGCCCGCCACCCCTGCAGGTACGTACTGTCCAGGAATACGGATATTTGTTCACTTGAAGATATTTCTTGCACCTGATGAAAATTACTAGTACATCAAATGCTTTCTCGCTTATTTGCTAGGATGTTTAATTTTTTTTCTCAGTTCAAATTATTATATATATGGGTCTCTGTTGTTATGTCTTTCATGATATATTACTTAAGTTACAGCCCTTCATTACTTGTCCGGCCTTGTTCTTGTTTCAAGCAAGCTAGGCCACCGTTGTGTCATATGTAACTGCAAATGGTGCGTCGTCGCGAAGCTAGCGTTTCAAAAGATGACCTGGAATTCATGCTCGTTAATGAAGAAGCAGACCCCAAGCCCCTGCCTTATTCACTTCTCGAAAAGGTCACAAATGGTTTCTCCAAGGAAAATATTATCGCGAGCGGTGGAACTGCAGATGTTTATAAGGTAATCAAAGCAGTACACAGAATGAACAGTCCCAATAGAAGAAACTAACATGGTTTCTATAGCACTAGAAATCGTCTATACAAATCATTCTTCACAGTGGTACTATTTTTCAGTAATAATTGCTTTCCTTTTCTCTCTCCCTCTCCTAACTTCACCAATGAGGAGTGTTGCATTAACTTCATAGAAACTAGTGGTTTTCCTGATGGTAAATTCATGGTTTCTTGTGCATTGGGTCAAGATTAGACATGGTTTCTCATGTGGAAACCATTTATATGATTTGTGTTCTCTTTCCTTGTTGTTAATTCGGCTGCCACATCACTATTTTACTTAGTTGACAAACTATTTAATAGAGATAGAAACTGGCCGTCTCAATGGGAGTTTCACGGACGTTTCATGCACATTAAATAGGGTGATATATCAGCAGGAATTCACTTTTTGCATTAAACTATGAGGAGAGAGAAGAGAAAAGTTTCACTATGGTGAAACTCAGCGTTGTTTCCTAGGTGTTGGAAACACTATGAAATCCTTATTGAGACAGAAATAGTGTTTCATCATGGACTCCATGCATGGAAGAGTAAATATGAGTGGGTAGAAAGAGAAGTTGTGGGACCTGTGAGCGTATGAAACTGTTCAATGAAAATGTGCATTGAGAAACATTTATTTTATATCAAAGTTTCACATCTTCGAAACCGGAAGGTGAAACGCTCCATTGAGATTGACCTAATACTCCATTAGGATCGAGTGCCCTAACCTGCTGTAGTTGACGTTGCCGGCCGGCACATGAAACCTGGTCCTTGTCGTTTAGAGCAGACTTGTGAGCAGGGGCAGAGCCGAGATTTTAGGGGACTGTTCAAAACGATAACCAACTGTCATGTGACAAGATACATAGTACATGGGTACATGGCCAAAATATGTACAGGCTAGAAATTTTGACATGTCCAGACAAATTTAATTATGTTGGAAATATTTGTCTAAAGGATTTTAGTCTCTCTCTTTTATACAAATGAAAAATCCAATTCCACTTCAATGATGAGTCTGGGTGGCTACCCAGGCTCGCCTAATGGTTGTGTTACGATACAAAAGATTCATAGAAAAAGGAATAAAGTTAATTAGCCCTAGCTAGGTCTTTAGCGTTCACTGCTCTATCTAATAATGTTACACGGTGCTTTATAAAACGAAATTTCCTCAGTGAAGTTTTACTCAGTTTTCAATGTGCGGTAATGAAACAAATGCACTCAGTTGAGTTTCACTCAGTTTTCAATGCGTTAGGAAATGGTGCGCACTAGGTTTCATATAGACAAAACTCATCTCCTGTTCTGTCTAAACAATGTCACCACTTTTGCTGATGATGTCCACAAGATGATGTTACACATGTTATTATGACTACAGGGTTCCATCGGGTATCTCACCGTTGCTGTGAAGAAGTTGCGCACTCCACATATGCACGAGATGGAATTCAGCCGAGAGATTGAATGCCTGGTGATAAAGAAAGTGAGGCACAAAAACGTAGTTCGATTTCTAGGATATTGTTCCATCATGGAAGCACAACTCGAGTATTTTGAAGATAATAAGTATGTCATGTCTGAGAAACCAGAACGAATGCTTTGTTTTGAATATCTACCAACATGTCTTCATAAGCTCATCAAAGGTAGGGTCATCTGCATACCATACAAATGTAATTTTTCTTCATTTAAGAGTTATTAAGAATATTTTCTTGGTTTAGTTCATGCATGTCCCACACGTGTATTACCTCTTGTGTCATGAACTTTCTCTAGGACACAAAAGGATGCCAAGTACATCCTAATTACTAACCCACTTTTGCATTCCACTTTACAGATACATCTCGTGTGCTTGAATGGAAACAGCGCTATAAAATAATAAATGGAGTTTGTCAGGGCTTACATCACCTTCATGAGAAACGAATTCTTCACTTGGATCTAAAACCGGAAAACATACTTCTAGATGATGACATGGTTCCAAAGATTTCTGATTTTAGCATCTCTAAGTGCTTGGAAGAAAACCAAAGCCACGTTCTTACAGAAACTATAATTGGAACACTGTAAGCTGGCAAACTCTTTACAGCCCATCCATCTTTTCTATCATCTGATTCATGCATATTGAACTCCCCTGCACGTTATTCAATCTAGCTAGCCATATAGACATTTATTGACTGATTATTATTATTACAGGGGATATAGGTCATCAGAATGCACCGACTGTCGTCCCACTCACAAAAAAGTCTGATTTGTATAGTCTTGGTGTCACAATTATGAATATAATGACAGGGGTCAACCAGAATCGTGGTACAGCCACTGTTGAAAACGTAAGAAATTAAGGATCCGATATATGCACCTTTATTTTGATTTTAAATAGCTACTGTGTCACATGGTGCAATGTCCCAGATAGTACATACAAATTCTGTTGAAATTTTTAGATTTTCAAATAGATTTTCTGAGTTTTTGAAAATAATCCAAAGGGTGCAATGACCTAAACTAAAGTTGTAGCACTCTAGGGAGATATGCAATTTTGCTGTTGACAACTTTTCATTTAAATTATGTATAGTTTAAGATTAATGATTTTGCAATTTATCTTTCGAATTATTCAAAGATGGAGAAATGACCTAAACCAAAGTTGTATAACTTGAAGAGATCTAGAACTTATTGTTTGAACTTTTCCATTTGAATTTCATTTAAAGTATGAAATATAAAAGGAATTGTATTCATCACTAAGTCACAAATTACTTTAAGGCGAAGAGGTAAGCAAGCAATGTGTAACACTCACTCCCTCCAAAGCCGCACCGCCCGCACCGCATAGCCCTTTCCTCTAAAGCTGCACCGCATAGCCCTTTCGAGGGGCATGCACGTGTACACACCCTGCTTACACTTTCATCCTCGCTTCATGTAAAAAGGTTAACCCGAAGGTGCTATGGGTGGAAGGCAAATGCTTATAAGTTGGCTTCACCCTTGCTCAACTAGCAAAGTGGTACTAAACATGTGCACTCAGCACTCATGGGCCATTCTTGGGCCACATCCAAATTGGGTCGGGTGTTACACAATGCATGGGGCTAGCAGTCCTCCTTATTAGTTCTATATATCCGATCCACCGTAGCCTCATGTCTGCGATTCTCGTGCCAAAATCATCTAACTTGTGATGCGGCATGGTCGTGGAAAGCATCTCTTAGGTTACTTTTCACTCTGTTCTAGCCCGATGTACAAATTCTGGTTAATGATTTCCAGAGGCCGTTGAGTTTTGGAGCGCCTCTGAGAATTGATCTTTACTAGCAAAAATGCCCGTCGCGTTGCCACGGGATTTATATCCTATGTCATCGGTTAATATATTTTAAAATTAGACATAATTTGTATGGTGGTTGGTACATTTAGTGTCTGAATTGCATGAGTATAACTACACCAAATATTTTGTTCTAGCAAATATGCCCGTTTGTTGCGACGGAAAGAAAAACTATCAAACATTGTGAGGAACAACCGATTGAAAACGGTACATACACCCTTTTGTTCCAATTTACATATCATTTTAACTTCTCTGAATTTATAGCCTTTACCATCTATCTAGACATATCATATATCGACATGTATATGTCAATAGCCATCTATATGTATCGTGATAGCTGGCTATAGCTATTTTGAGCAATACAACGCTATTTGTGCTATTTTAGCTTGCTATAGTCTGTTATAGTTAACTCTTAGCCTCAAGATGACTCTGCTGCTAAATGCCTATAGCCCACTATTGATTACACTACTATAGTTAAATACTGATTTTGGTGACGTTTGAGGACCGTAAAATCTATAATCTTTGATTAAAGTCACCAAGGAGTTAGTTGCAGACATGTTTATGATTGGTCTGTCCACTTTTCACATGCAAGCCTTTTGTCATTGATTGTAGAGATACCTTTGTCTAGAGCAGATTGGATGATAAGTTATTTAAATTTTCTATTCACTTTTTGATTAGTTGAATCACCTCCCAATATAGGTTTGAATAAGAATATGTTTCTTATCAGAACTATATCAAAACTTGGCAGTAGAAAAATGTCTTTGAGAAATATCAACATTCATAATATTTACTTTACTAAAAAAAGTCAATGAAAAAAAATCACCTATAAGAGTATAACAAATGCAGAGAAAACAAAAGAAATTGGACAAAGGCCAACAAAAATCAAACGGAAACGAAAGTGCATGTATCCAATGAACCGATTAAATAGAAGTTTTAGCAGATACATATAGTAATGTACTGTTTGATTACTCAAAGGTTCACGTGGTGTGGTGATAAGTTATCCGTTTTGCGGCCTTGGTGGCCCCTGTTCAAATCTCGGCATTGGAAATTTTTTGTTTGTGATTTTTACTGGACTGCTGTATTGGGCCACACGACCTGGCTAGGTGGGCCTAGAGACGGACCGTAGCTGGACAGTGTTCCGATCTGGTTAGGTTGGTTCACGTCGTGATTTTTGGCTCCGGACTTCCTCTCTCTCGCTGGTGAAACGAAGTCGGGCTGACGGACGGAAAGGGCGGACGGAAAGTTGGCAGATTGCCAGAAATTTTCGTGTTTTATTATTAGGTATAGATATAGATATATAGATATATTCTCCAATACCACACAAACTATTATATTAGGGGACCAATATCTCTCTCATCTCCCCTCAGATAGAAAGTATTCTCCCGGTTCTCCGCCATTACGCTGGACGTACCCCAACTGTCATCTTCCGCCCCTCCCTACTCAGCAGGTCGGCGGCGGGCTGGTTGCAGCAAGGAGTAGCGCGACGGCGAAGCCTGCTCTCTCAATGGTGCCAGCTTCGGCTCGCCTAGGGTGCCGGCGTTGAGTGGCGCAAGTCAGAGATGTCATCCGGCTGCTAGTAGGAGCTCGCGCTCGCCTGACCGCAGATGTGCCATAGCCGGTTTATCCTTGCAATTGATCCGGCTCCCCATTCAAACCAAGGAGAGCAACTTCATGTGCACACCGATTGCAGAGCGTGGCACATGAACAACTTCAACTTGTATAAAATTCATGGAGATCAGAAAGTTTTGCTTCTCTAAACAGGACACCAATAGCTTAAAAATCATAAAAACAGGACTGTAGAGCATCTAGTAGAACTGCTGAATCTGTCTCCAAAATAATCTAGGACAAACCATGATCCATTGCAATGCATATATAAGTTGCAAGACTAGCCTGGGTCTCTGCACTGTATGCATCGTGCACCACATTAATTGTTTGATCCACCAGCCATCCAACACTGTAACCCTTTTGTGATCCCTCACAATAAAACCTCATGTCATGCGCCTTTCTTTTCCTTCTGAATGTAAGCACCATCAAAATTAATCTTCAGGACATCAGCTCTGGAGGAACCTAGATTGAAATCCCACTTTGTCTCTTATTTGGTCAACAGTTAAAAGTGCAATCTATCATTTGGTTCTACATCGGTTTCGAAACTGGACAGTAGATACTACTTATGCGTTGGGCACCTTAGCTAGTTTTAAGGTGACCTTTTCTGTTACGTCAGACTCAGTGAAAGTTTAATGAAGGATTTATGGATATTAAATAATCTAAGCAACCAATTAAATATAGCAATGCTGACATGACACTATGTAAATGTCAAGAGAGCGAGCTTTTCATGGGGTGAAATGAGTTTCACAGAGATAAAACTAGTCTACATTATTCTCAACACATGGGAGTATTGGAAAAAGGCATATCACACCCTACCGACACTGACCTTAGTTACTTAGTTTCATGTTAAGATTTATACGATATAACCACAAAAAAATGCTTACCGCATTTTTTATATGATCTTATAAGGTTGCATTTTGCTAGGTACGTGATAGGTGCATCGAAAGGTTGAACGATACATCATTGACAGATGCAGAAGAGAAGCAGATAATGGCATGTGCTGAGATAGCGATTGAGTGCATCAGCCCTGAACCAGACAACAGACCATCAGATACGAAGGAAATAATAGATAGGCTTGAGAAGGCAGGAAGAACACAGGTATGGTCAAATTTTAAGACATGCTGTTGTCTTATTGTCTTAGTTTAATAAGGCCTTGTTTGTTGTACTCCACTGCCAGTAGTACTAAGTTTCATGCATCTCCTATTGTGTAGATCTCCCTCAAACATTAAACATGGAAATATGAGTGTTGCAAAATTACAGCATTTAATTATGGATTTCAAGATTCGAACTTGGGCCTTGGATTTTGCATTGACACTATGGTCCTGTTTGCATTCTCAAAACAGTTTCTGCCTCTAGAATCTGGATTCTGAGCAAAAATTTGGTGTTTGGATCCTCTATTTTTTTTTAAGAACCTGGCATCATTTATTGCTCTCTAGGTCAGAAAAACTAGGAAAAGCTAGGGTATCAACAACTTCCTAGTTTTTAACAATCAGACAAAAACTGGCAGCAAAAACTGGGGGTCTTTTGGATCCCATCCAGTTTCTAAAAGCTAGATTCTTAAGACCGACAAAAACTGGAAGGATCCAAATAGAACTTATGCTGAATTCACTAGTGCACAAAGGGGCTACAGTCCTGAGAATGCGTGACTAAAACCGACCCTGTAGTATGTCCCGAGTAAGGGAACCCTGACTGAAAAGAGATCTTTACTCCCAGTTTTTTTAGCAGAACAGAATAGCCTCTGAAGGTGTTTGCCTGTCGGTCATGGCCTTCGATACTTCTTGCAACCACAAGGTATTCAGTGGAAGGAGACAAAGGTGGTCGCTCGGGTGAACCCTTAAGGGCAGGGCTCCGCGCTAACACATAGATATAGCATACTAAGATCAGAATTGAAAAACAAGAAACAAGATTCATGAAGTTAGGATACAGAAGCTACAACCAGTTGCCACAAATTAAGCTAAAATTTTAATTACACACATATGAAGACACACAATATGTTCCTCGTTTCAACAAAATACACACAATTTGTAGATATGAAAAACTACTATGGCTGAAAAAGCATATGGAGTATATAGTACCAAAGCTGATTACAACCAGTGTTTCTGCATGGGTATTCTCTGTTCGAAAATGATGAAGAAAAAGAGAAAGTAAAGATAAGCAAATCTGATTAGACATGGGTCTTCAATTTATCCACCTTTTTTTTTTTTTTTTTCTTGGTTGCCATATGGTTAATTAGCACATTCTACTAACAAAAATTAATAAGGTGGGCCTCACCTAGATGCATGGCCAAAATCCAAATTTTCATTATTATATTATTTGTGGCACAAAATCTTGCACATTGATTCATTGAATTGCACTGACAGAGTAGTAGTTTCAAAATTGCCAATATCACTATTGATATTTTGGTTTATAGGTGACTTTGAATTTCATGAATAACATGTCTTTAATACAGAAGAAAAAGGTCCTTGCCTGTGACGTAGATCTGAATTCTAAAACCCTTGGAATGCTAACCTTGCAATTACTTGTTCAGGAAACTCAAGAGTGCAGAAAGCTACTTAAAGTCTTACCGAAACTACTCCTGTTTGATTTGCAACCCGGGAAGTGGATCCCATGCTCACTACAGCTAACAAATGACACAGATGAACATGTGGCATATAAGCTTAGTATAAAAAAGAATGTGAACTGGTCGAAGTACTTGATGACCAAGCTGCCGCTATACGGCATCGTGCCGGCACGGTGCACTTGCACTGTCATTCTGACAGTGTTCGTATTGGAGTGTGACGCACCAGTCATCATCAACAAATCTTGTTACATGATCCTGCAGAGTTGTACATCGCCATATGAGTACTCCTGGAAATTCAAAGACACACTTGAATTCGAGGAATTTCTTGAAGTTAAGAAAGCAGAGAATGCGATGAGGGAAGTGGAACTGATAGCATTTTTGTGTGATGAAGGTCGACGGTCAATTTTCAAGGTGAGAACAAATTTAAAAATTTTCTTCTCACCTGATACTATCTTGTTGATCCTCATTTTTTCTTTTTACCATCCAACGTTTTATGCTACCTGTTACCATTGCGTGTTTGTATTTGTTATGGTCGATCGTGTGGTCATCGCACTTGCATGATTTTGCAGCAACAGGGGCCGCGTGTCAAGGTATCCATTTGTCTTTCTATTTACCTTTTAGATTTGTTTCTGGCAAGAAATGTGTGTGCAACTGTCTGTTAACCAGAGTTTATGCGTTGAATCAGATGATCTCATACATGCCGAAACAATGGATGACTCTGCATTCATTGGATGCACACCCGACCAAGCCCTGGTATGAAAGAATTAGACTCGTGATAGAGTCACTACTATATTTTATTTTATCTGAATCTTCGTTTCTCTCACTACTACACAGAGCCACCGTAAGAACGTCCCATTTTTTTTTTTTTTTTTTTTTTGAGTAAATGCGGCTCTATCTAGAAGAGCCTTTACAATGGTCCTTTCTCTCCCACTAGAGTAACTGCGCCTACTAATGGATGACTAGCTGCGGTTTTTGTTTTGAGCCGCCCCTACAAATGGTGTCTATTTGAGGGGCGGCTCAATATAGAGGTGACCCTATTAATAGCAAGGTCAACTATACATTGAGGTGCCGTTACAGTTAGACGCCGAATATTAAAATGAACCACTAAAAAATTAAATTTTTAGAAATGATCTCGGATGGGAAGATTACTTAATAAAAGATGCGGATCTCGAAAAGTTATGGACCATCTTTGTTGTTAATTAATTACTTTTCCATTTGACTTTATTTGATGCCTCGAATGTAATGTCTATAATTTGAAATACTTCCCAAATATGAATTGTAGATCTCGAAAAGTATGAAACTTTATACTAGACTACTTTTTTTATTTGAAATCATCTTGTCATACAAAAACTATGTTCAAATGTCTCAAATTTGAAATTGAAATTTCGTGAGGCGACCACGGATGGAGAAACACTCTAAATAAAATTGTAGATCTTGAAAGTTATGAAACTTTCTAGTTGATATCTTTTTTATTTGAATCTGTTTAGGCTTCAAATAGTCAACTTTTTACTCGGATTTGTATAATATGGGGATCCAAAATGGGGTATACACATATGTGTGAGTGTGCAGTGCAGTGTGCAGAGGAAGGATTCGCGCGAGCGGGGGACGTGGATTTGAACCCCCGCGGCTGCGTAGCGCTCGATTCTACACGAAAAAATGCGTGACTTGGTGTAGGGCGGGTGGCTGACTGGTGGGGGCCTCCCCCAATTAAACAAAAATGGTTTGCTATTTTTTGTTTTTGAATTTTGAAACACGAAATTTGGAGTAGGGGCGGCTAGGCCACCCCAACAAATCGAAAAGCAGGGGTGGCTGGGAAACCGCCCCTACTGACCGTGGCACTGTAAGAACGGTGATTTAGGGCAGCTGGCAAAACCCCTCTACAAAGGGTCCCCGGCCATCCCTCTAGTACGTTTTTGGCGTAGTTTCTATTGAATATGCTTCAAGTTACACCGTTTCTGGGTTGTAGATCTCAAGAGTATTTTATGTATTTTATATGTAGAAGGTAGAAAAGCATGCACAATAGGCACATTCTACTAACAAAAATTTTATTACATCTGTATTACAGGGTCATAACTGGTCATGCGTATGGACACGTTCGCATTTGGAACCACGAGACACAGGCAAGCCCCACTCCATTCTTTCAATAGTGTAGCAAGTAGTTTTAGTGCTAAACTTCAATATTTTAACTACTATAAATAATTAAGCTCAGATATGTTATGTCCGTATTTCTCTGAAAGCACTTGATCTTGTCGCGATCTAGTTTCGAGGGACAACCAAGTCATCGGCATCATTTGTGGACAACCTGTGTCCACGTAACCGTCAAAGTGATATGTACACTCCAGTACTGACGTCCAACTTCTTCCAGCTAGGTTTTTAGGTCATCCCTTACCTATTTTGTGGACCCGTTCTGATCCCTCGTGATCGTTTCATTTGCAGCTGTTCCTTTGTTTGAGTGGGTCTCGCTTCGATCAGCAATGCAAATAGTGCATATCTCAGTACAGGGATGGGACGCTAGTGCATATATAATGTTTTTTTTTAGGGCGCCAACATGTTTTTTTTTCCATCCGCAAATAGTTATTTAATTTTTAGAACCACCAGACAATCTGACCTGTAACTGTTTTTTACCTTTGTTCTTTTAATAAATTCCCTGTAGGGGCCGCCCTCCAGTTCTTTCAAAAAATGCATTAAGAGAGGCCAATCTAAATAATTATCCAGACTACCCCTAAAGCCCAGCATATGTCCACATATCCATCTAAATTAATGTTTGATTTGATTTGCTTCCTCTAACACTATTTTTGTTAATCTAGTATACCCCTTAACAACATTTGTTCTTTTTGTTTTGTAGAAGTTAAATCTTAATTTTTGAAGTTTTTGAAATCATAGAGGATATCACATTTTATGTCATAAAATAAGTTATGATGTTTAATTGTTATGTTTGTATAATTTGAATATCTAGTGTTAATTTATTGTTAGATGTCATAACCTATCAAAATAATTATGAAACTTTTATGATGTATGTTCTACCATGTATTATGTTGTCATATATCACCTCACAAAATCTAAAACATAGTCTCAACTTGTATGTAGAGGAAAACGGTTAGCAAATTCGTGATAAAATAGTTGGCATGGTAAATTGAACTTGAGGGAAGTAATTTGGACCTTTTTTCTATCTAGTAGAACCCTATCAAATGGTTAGCAAATTCTATCTGCAAAAATTTTTCTGCCCAAGAGAATCTCTTAACCTTAATTGTTTTGTTTTTTGACACAAAAACCACATATATTAGATTATAGCGGTGAAATTACATTTAGGCCCTTGGGAAAGGAGCCAATTACGTAAAAGAACCCTAGATCTTGGTCCTTTGCCGGCGGCGGTTCGCCGGGTGAGCTCTGGCGAGGGCGTCATGGGACGCATGGGTGCAGTGGTGCGGAATGGGCTTCGCCGAAAGTGGAAGCCTGTTGTGGTCGAAGACGACGTCGCGATGATTCATCGTCGATGACCCAAAGATGCAGGTGGGATCAGCGTCTGTGGGTAGAAGTTCATTGTCTTCGGAGCGATTGGGGGGCTACCATTTGCGAGTCGGTGGCGGAGGATCTTCAGGGGGATGAATCCGATTGTAGAGTCAGCGCTTGATGGGTGGAGGCAGCGGTGGGGAGGGAGGTGGATCTCGATGGGGATGGTGGTGGGGTGAGGTGGAGGGCGTGGAGGCGAGATCCGGGAGGGGAGGGAGGGGGAAAATACTTTATTTAAGCTCACCGCGAAGGAATCGGGCGACGACGGCGCGGCGGCCGAGGAGATCCACGGCAACGGCGGTAGCGGCGAGGTCGAGCCTCGAGGGGAGGATGCCATACGGCCAAGTACTACCTTGAGCATGAAACTAATACACTACCGGGGGCTACGTTTTTTCCTGGCGGCCACAAACCATCGGGAAAGCTTAGAAAACCGTCCACGAAACATATTATCGACAGCTGCCGACGAGGGAATAAACCGGCAGGAACATGTCGACAGGGAAAGATAGATTTCTCTGTCGGTCGGCCATCGAGGAATGTATTCCGACGGTAGTTCCTGACAGCCAAACTAGCGGCTAGAGAGGACCTAAACACTCTTGAATTCCTGACGGTATAGACATCAAGAAAACAAAAAAAACAAATGTAAAAAAAAAATATATAGAACCAGAATCATGCTCAATTCAATTCGTATGGTAGTTCCATATAAATATGCACATCATTATTTATACATACAGTCAGGTTATTTTGGCAATTAAAATGAAAAAAATGAACACTATACAAAAAGTCTTGTCCTGAACTTCTAATGAATGGCACCTCAAAATGGCTTCTAGCTAACTGCACTAAAGGTTAACTAAGTTGGCCTGATCTTGAACTGAAGTAATGCACAAATGGGTGAGTTTGTAAGGCGCCCACGGCTGTGAATTTGCTGCAATAATATAAAATAAAATTTATTAGAAATTTGGTCATAGAAGTGCAGCAGATAAGAAATCAGGTCATAGCATCGTTATGTTAAGAAGGAACAGAACAAAAACCTTGCTTAATCGAAAAGTTGTAGAATCATGAGTATGGAAACTTAAAAAGACAGAAATAATCTCAGTCCCTTCAGATAATTACAATCTGTTAATTACCTTCAAATCACGGGAATGGTATTTTTAGTTGACTCTTGTCTGCCATTGCAAAAACACACTTATAAAAAATAAAGCAAGCATCTCGTCCATGGCAAAAAATCAGTTGCAACCAAGTGCAACAGCACAGACCATTACAATTTCATTGAAATCGATGTGTATAGTGTTTCGACTTGCCTATGGCAGTGCTCCAACTATTCAACAATAGAGTTCAATGCATATACCGATTCATCCCTAACTACAGATCTATATATTTGAGATATTTGAGAATAGAATACCAAGCAGACCTAAGAAACAGCAGCTGGCTCACCTTCGGCTGGGACGAACGCGCCCTCGCCGACGAACGCTCGTGCCTCGCCCGACGAACCACTACTTCCCTCTCCGCCGTGCCTCGGCGACGAGCGCGGCGGCGGCGACGCCCTCTCATCTGGATCTGGGCGCCGTTTGGAGGAGATGACGGCGGTCGGTGGAGCTGCCGCAGGTAGAGGTGCGCCCTGCGTTGGAGCCCACGGCTTGGATGGGGAGCAAGGGCACCGGCGTGGATGAGGAGGAAGCGAGGGCCGCGGCGCGGATGGCTGAGGAACCCGGCGGCAGCGTGGAAGGGGCGAGCCTGTGGCTGCGTGAGGGGAGCGGAGCGAAAGGATAAGATAGCCTTATCTGTGGATGCGGACTTGTTTGTGTTGGTCAGCCCCGTTCTGACGAGAAATTATGAAATTTGACCCGGTATTCGCACGTCATCGAAATATAACCCCAAATTTGCAGGCCTTATGAAATATTACCCATCTACTGCGAACTGTTATGAAATTGGGCCCTTTGACGGTGAAGGCCAACACCGTGTAGTCGCCCCATCGGGAGAAGGAGTAGGACTCGCGACGCAGCTGTGACCAGGGCGACTTCGCGACGCAGGCTGTGACCGCGGCTTTCTTCCCCACCGCCGGCCGAGGCTCCTCCTCAACCCCGGCTGCTGCTCCTCCTCAACCCCGGCTGCTGCTCCTCCTCCAACCCCGGCTGCTGCTCCTCCATCCTCCCCCGTCTCCTCCTACTCCTCCACCGTCCCCCGGCCTCCAGACTTCGCCAGCGGTAGGCACGAACCGGCGGTTGCATCCTTACCGGCAGGACTGCCCACCGGCGTGCCTTTGCCCCGGCGGCGGCGGTGACATCCTCACCGGTGGCAGCTGACCCGGTCGTGTCGCCCCTCCCCAACGCGGCAGCCCGACCCGGCCATGGCCTCCCCCATGCGGTGGCGCCTCGCCCGGCGGCGTGGCTCCCCGGATGCGGGTGGCTTGCCGCGGCAGCACGCGACCAGCCACCCGGCGTCCGTCTTCCCTCCGGCGGCAACCGTAGGGGAGCGCATCACGGGGTGAAGCCCGCGACGTTGCCGGATCGAGTCCATGCCGGCGGCGGAGGTTGAAGGAAGAGCGACATGTGGGTCCCTTATGTCAGTGACGGAAAGAGATCGGTACTGCCGCCCCGACCACACGCCCGTTCGCCTTCACCGTCAAAAGGTCAGATTTCATAACAGTTCGCGGTACATGGGTCATATTTCATAAGTCCTGCAAATTTAGGGTCATATTTGTGGAGGCGTGCGAATACCGGGTCAAATTTCATAATTTCTCGTTCTGACGGGTTCCGTTTCTTGACAGCAAATACACAACCGACGGGAGCAATAGAGTCTTTCCTGTCAAGGTTTACTCTGCCGACGCGAAACGAATGAAATCCTGTCGGTTATCAAAAACACGCCAGGAATAACTTAAACCGTCAGGAATTATCCTGAATCTGGTAGTGATACCTTGAACTACTACCTACGACAGCGCCCCCTCTCCCTACCGCTATGGCGACGAGCTCGCCGGAGCCGGGGGGGGGCGCTGGGAGCAGACGCGAGGAGAGAAGTGAGAGCACGTGCCGGCTGTGAACGGTTCTGGGATTGTGAGCTTTCAGTCTACGTAAAATCTTTGCTTGGCCCTCCTTAATTGTTTGTTACTGTGTGCCTAAAAATGTGAAGGGCATGACAGATTTCTTGGACCGGCTCACAGCTGAAAGAAGTAGAGGAGGTGATGTTTAGGATGAAACCATGGATGCTGAACGGGGCGGGGTGACTTCACAGTCTTCACTACGTATAGAACTAGCTTCTTTCTGTAGCACTAGTTGAAGTCGGTACGAAAACATGTTACTGTGTTGGTGTTGATCATATCCCCAATGCATTGAAAAAAGGCCCCCTGAATGCGTTGAAAAAACAATGCTGGTGGTGATCCCAAATGCATTGAGAAAACAAAAATACAGAAATTATAACATAATAAAAACCTTGCATGAATATAATCCATCAACTGTTTTTTCTGATGGTATCTATTTGCCACCATTTGTATTCTTTTTTCGATGAGTCTGACAGTCTTTCTTTATTTACTGGCAGGGGCTACTGTATTCGTTTAAACTATCTCTGGGACCAGGCATGCTCCCCTTGACTTTTCTTTCGATTAAGTTGCCTCGTGCACTGAACTGCTACTAATAACATGATCGCAATCACTGCATGCAGTTTATTCTGTTAAATTTATTGCGCGGAAGCAATGGTTCATTTCCAGCTCAGCAGAAGGTCTCATACATGTGTACAGTTACGAAACAAAAATGCAAAAGGTCCAGAGTGTCAGAGCTCATGACGGCGTCAGCATGTCGCTGGCTGTGCATCCAACCCTACCGTATGTGCTGTCATCACCTTATTCAGGCCCTCATCACGAGAAGAAGCTATGGAACTGGGAAGAAGGATGGGACTGCACACAAACATTGGAGAGAGAGTACTTTGCAAAGGATTTTATATGCCAAGTCGCTTTTGACCCAAAGGAAACCAATCGATTTGCTAGCGCTTCGAACAGTACAGTTAAGGTATGGTATTTTTCTTCTTTGCCTATTTTTTTTTTTACAAGATGAAGGCAACAAGTTTTGATACTAACAATTGAGTGTGTAAATTTATATGCTTCATCTTCAGGTTTGGAGCCTTGATACTCCCAAATGTAACTATATTCTGCCTGGTTTTTTAACCAAGTGAACTTCCTGGAATTCTTCACACGCGATGATCAGCAGTATTTGATTTTTATTGACTCTGATCATATGACTGCAAATGTACGTGGTTTCATTCAACAACACACTAAACAGTACTACCTTCAGGACAAAATTTAGTCCAATGTTAAAAAAATACAAACATTAGTAACCCTTAAATTATTTACTTAATTTTAAAGTAAAAGTTACATATATAGAATTGTATTGAAACATATATACTTGCAAATTGTTGTAAATTTGAAGGATTCTAAGATTATAATTCTAGAAGAAAATTATTCAAAAACGTGCATCGAACAGCATGCGAAGTCATATATAAAACAATATCTGTGACCGAAATGGAATAATTCAATTCTGCAGAGAAGTACTAATAACGCATGCTTTGTCTTTCTAAATCAGATATGGGACCTGCGGAGTAAAAAATATGTTTCTGATAGTACGCGGAAGAATTTTTAATATCTCCCGCATCTTCTGTCTTCTCACATCCCAATCTACCGATACTGCTTACACGTTCAACTGATGGCACTTGTCTTTTCTGGAGCCCCAAAGATTTCAGGTAACCATCAAAGTTGATAGGCCTGTTTATATTTTCCTTATAGTACGATAGTGTCTTTCATGTCTGCTTTTTTTTTTTTATAAGTGAACAGTGTGTTGGCATGTCACATTTGCAGTGCGTAAAAACTGTGATTCTTTCAACAGACATTTCAAAACGTGCTTCCTTCTCTATTATGAAATGCATGAAGGTGTAGGACTATCCGACTCTTCATCTTTTCAATGCATCCTCTACGCATCTAGTCATCAAGATTCTCTCATCTATATCACATTTTTCTGCACTCATCCATCCTTCATATCTCTACTCTATATACCAACTACCATATATGGGTCTCACTTGTAATTTTATCTAAATATATCCATATGAGATCTTGTTGTGAAGGATTTATTGGAAAACAAATTTAATGGTGTAATCAGAATTTAATTTGGTCTTTGGTTTGTGAGTTATAATATTTTTTAGTTAGTTCGAAGAGTGGGGCCCGCCTCTGGCGCATGGTCTCCTGCCTCCCGTGCATGGGCTGCTCGTCCGACATGGCGCTGTACCATCGTCCCACTACTCCTGATAATTTCCCGGATGGGAGCGGGATGGGAGCGTCATACAGGATGGTCCCAGTATGCCACTGCAGCTAATTTCTACGCTACCGGGCACTCCCATATGGGGTATCGGACCCCGGTGCGGGTAGTCTAACACCCCAGAAAAAAAAACAATCCTCTAACGAATTCTACACTACGCTATATATATAATAAGAATATAACATCACAGTACACAAAAGTAAAAATGAAGTATGCCCAAACGAGGAGGGCATGCATGGGATCAACCTCAGTCGCAATCGGGATAGGGCCGCCACCCAAACCTTGAACGGTAGATGCCATTAGATTAGCATCCACCCCAGCATCGGAGGCCTTGAATCCCAGCCCTAACTCCAACACCTAGTCAGAACCAGCGGGAGCAGCAACAGAGACAACTCTAACCTCCTTTCTCTTGCTGATCAATTTCCCTCTACCCGTATCCCCTTCCTCTTCTTCGCCTCCGCCATGCCAAACACATTCTTCATCATGACATTCCTCTACTTGCCAGCAACGAACCTCAATACTTTTGCTGGAACCTAGCTTGTAGTCTTGGTGGTGGACCTCTAGCTCTTCAAAACCATGATTAAGGCAAGGCATAGTGCCAACAATAACCCTCTGTGTGATTGAAGATATCACCAACTATTGCCCGCACCTCTTGATGCTCGACCTCAGAAACAAAAAGCCTTTGTGGTCTCATCTTCAGCTAGCTTTATATTGAGCGGAGGAAAGGAACCCATCTCCTTCGCCCAAAACGTGAAGCTTCACCTTCTCTAGCATAAACGGTGGCTTATTCTTTGCAAGTGAACGACACTTTCACTACCGAATAGCGGGCCTTCACCGAGCACCAGATTCTTTACCGAGAGTCATCCTGTAGGCCCTCGATAAAGACTCCCTTTACGGAGAGTCACTCTCAGCGACTTAAAGCTCTTGGTAGAGATCCCTATGCCGAGAGCCGAGCCCCTCGGCAGCGTAGGGCTCTCTCAGTAAAGTGGATATTTACCGAGAGCCAACTCTCGGCAGAACACATTTCTCGGCAAAAGTTCACACCCTCAAGCTTGTCAGAGGGTTAACGAGCCACTGCCGTCAACTTTACCGAGAGTCAGCCGTTAGACTCACAATAGATAATATACCATTACCGAGGGTCATCCTATAGGCCCTTGGTAAATTGTTCCCGATTGCCCTCCCCACTATCTTCTCCACAAGATCATGGCCTCTGGAGTATGGATATGACACTATGAAGGCTTTGTTGCAAGCCACACATAAGAACTGACTTCCGAATTAGGAGTCACCCATGTCGAAGGCTTCATGTCAATCATGATAGAAGCAAAAAGCGGGTAGCAGGTAGTCTTCCTCCCACCAACATTTGTAGAAGTCACGCAAGAGGTCCTCACACAGAACCGGTAGTGCTCCACTCCTACCACTTGTTCCACACCGCTAGATCCACGCCGCTGCAACCATGAAGGAGGTGGAGGTTGTTGGTAAAAGTTATCCTACAGAATTATTTATAAATTTGTATAGTCTGCAAGCGAACAGAAACGATGAGCACTTCACCCAGGTGGGTTTTAAATATCGAATCCACAGGGAGAATGGTGTGAGAATAATGAGACAAAACTAATCCCTGAGATAATAGGAAGGAATAGGAGTTCAGATAAAAGGTGAGAAGAATTCTATGGTTGTCTAGTTT
This sequence comes from Hyparrhenia diplandra, assembly GCA_015847255.1. Taxonomy (NCBI): domain Eukaryota; kingdom Viridiplantae; phylum Streptophyta; class Magnoliopsida; order Poales; family Poaceae; genus Hyparrhenia; species Hyparrhenia diplandra. The sequence goes on from JADLZK010000916.1 coordinate 205,153, forward strand.
ATACTCTTGTAAGGCTTATAGATATTCCTTAATGGGGATCGTACTCAAGAAAAGGTAAGGGCAAAACTTACTATCTCCCAGCACTTAGATCCTACGTGTCCTATCTACGGGAAGTGGAATCCAAAGGACTCAATGGTACTGTCACTACCACGAACTACCACTCTCCGGCAGGTAGGGAGCAATTATGAGTTATCTAGTATAAACACCACGTCTACAACGTAACAACTTCAATTCAAAAGCGACAAGAATCAAAGTACTCTAATGAGTCATAAACCGAAAGAAATATAAATAAGTGAACTTACTCAACTATAAGGTTGATCCACCAAAAGAAGTCTCAAGATCAAGTGCAATGAAGCCTTTGATCCCAGAGGTACAAGCGTAGAGAGTCACCCGGCAGCATCCGGTACTTCTCCTTACTTCTCCTCAACTCTACTTCTTATCTCTCAAGAACAGATCTAGAACTCTAATCAAGTTCTTTGATCTATCTCTCAACTTTCTACTAATCTCTCTCAACTTGATCTAGCTCTTCTAATTAGAGAGGTATGGCTCTAGCTATGATCGGGTGAAGTCGATGAATAATGATTTTCATGCCTAAGGCCGGAGGTAGGACCCTCCTTATATAGTCTGGCGGATGAATCGGCCCTTGGATCAACCGACTTCAACAACGGCGTAGGTACAACCACAAGGTCGGTAGTGAACCGGCGTAAGAAGGGGAGAGGCCGGCGGGTGGGACCCACCGGGCGGCCGCCAATGTGGGCCACGGCCGCCGGGGGGCGGGGTGGGCCCCACTGTCGGGTCTTTTTTCGTGTCTTCGGTTTCTTCTAGAATGTTTTAGTTCACTTTTCGGATCGAAAGTCTTCTCGGTAAATCTTCTTATTATATGGGGGTTTTCTCTCAATTTCACGGCATTTTCTGTTAAGTCCCCGAAAAGATATAAATCACCAAAACTCGTGGAACTTTATCGAGTATAACACCTATTCTATGCATTCTATTCTTTTTTTATATCCTTATTATATATTTAATTGACACATAAAAACATGGCTTAAGAGGTGTCAACAAGCTCCCCACACTTAGGCTTTTACTGTCTCGATAAAAGGATGGTTATAACAAAACAACAAGACAAGCAAAGCAAGCATAGAATAAAAATTATAGTTACTCATTTTATTTTATTACTCTTATTCTACCAAGAACTTTTAAGTAATTGAGAAACAAGATAGTTAATTTGAGTACCTCACTCTTTCAATCAATTCAATTTGGAGTTTTTGCAATGATTTTTTGAAAAGAAAAACATAGCTTACTTTCTTTCTTACGTGATACTCTCAAATCACTCAAAAATTATATATATATATATGTAGTACTTTTGGTTCCTCACACAGTATATGTAAATAAAATATATACTTCTAATAAAAGCTGTATCTGGGGTTTCGAGGGTTATATAGTATATTTACTTTGCATGTATCTCGCAATATCAAAGATTGTAATCAAGGAAAAACATTCTCTAAGATCAAGATGTGCATTTGTGTATGCTAATTCTACTATGCTCTTTCTTTTATTTCTCTCTTTTTGGAATAAATATTTTTGCAAACAAGATCATGGGCTACCTTTATTTTTATTTTTTTTTTAGAGAGGTGGGCTCTGCTGGCCCCGAGACTTTTGTCTATTATTTCCTCTCTTATAAAGATGTGGGTTCTCTTGACCCTCGGACACTTGTCCATTATTCATCTTTATTTTTAGAGATGTGGGCTCTTCTAAGCCCTCGAACACTTGTTCATTTTTCATCTCTTTTAGGGAGGTAGGCTCTACTCGCCCGTAGGACTTTTGTCCATTTTTCATCTCCCTTTTTTTCTTTCTTTTTTTCTTTTTTTTTTCTCTCTCTCTCTTTTTTTAAATACTATTTTTTGCATAGCCCATGCCTTGTTGTACAAAAACTATTTATTATTTTTAGAGATCAACAACTGAGCATATAAACAAATAAAAACAAAGTGTACGTGTTTCTTGATCTTAAGACAAGTTTCTCAACTTGAGTCACAAAATTTTGACAAAGCTCAACACAAAGTAGATAACTTACTTCTTTGGTTTAGTATAGTATGGCTGTAATAGGATATGATATTGATCACAGAGATGAAGTAAAGCTATTTATTTTAATATTTTGAAATAAATTTCTCCAGCGAAAAAAAGATATCAAGAATTAAGCTCTCATCAAACTTCTATCTCAAATTTCACAACAACTTAAACAACTTGGATCTTGTAGCATCTTATTCTTTCATTAAAAACTTATTCTAATTATGTAAAAGCATCATGTAAACTTATTTCTAGAGCAAAGCATATCAATCTATTTTATTCTTCTTTATTTATTTAGCAAATCGGTAAGAAATTCGAAACGGACGAGAGCGAAGCCAAAACACGAACTAAAGCAAAGTTCGGAGATCAAACCGAGGCGTGAAGAAATCTGAAGGCGAGGGGAGGAGGTGGCCCGGCGGTCGCCAATGGTGACTCGGCGGCCGCGAGCTCTCTTGCTTTGTGGCTCGATTTTTCGTCGTGTTGGATCATCGTTACGTGGTTGTTGTTTTGCTTCACTTTTCAGGTTCATTTTCGTTGTTCGATTGTTCGTCTTGTCTCCCCACACTTGTCTTTTTATTATCCTTTATTCAAAAATATGGTGGAGACAAGAAAAACATATGCAAAAATATAGGAAACAATAACTGAGAAAATCAAATTAAAATCTTATGATAAACAAGAGCACTTCTTTATTCATTTAACCAAACATAATAAAGACTCAAAACAATCTTGACTTGATAAAACTGACTCAAAACTCTAATTTAAACTTAAAGTAAAATTGACTCGAAAGATAACTAGATAACTGACTCAACTAGTGCTCTTATAACTCCGAGCTCATTACATATCCTTAGCACACTTAGTCCAAATGCGCTCAAGGTTGCCTAACTTCTCAAGGATCAGTGTATTCTTCCTCTCTAGAACATCCAAACGTCTAGAGACAAGGCTAAGCTCCCTTCTTGCCGCCATCGGGTTCTGCGTAAACAACTGTCCATGTATAATCTTCAGAATTGAGGGAGGTGAATCGACTGCTACTAATGGCTTAGGCATATATGGAACAATGGCATTGGAATTGTATAAATTGTTCGCCGCCTTGACCGGGTCATAAACCACCATGCGAGTCTCATTGTTCTTCATATTGGGAATAGAAAGTTTTAGTCTTCGGTCTTGGAGGAGAATGAAATTAGATGAGATGAGATAAGATATTCAGATAGAACTTGTTTATATAGGTAAGATGTATAGGATAGGGGTTAGGCTCACAGTATGGTCCTATTAAATAACTCAGAATACACGTCATTACAACGGGCTTGGTTCTAGAATATTCTTGAAAAAAAGAATGAGGAAGAGGGGGATGTGGGTCGGGCGGCCGCCAAAGTTAATGGGCCGACGCCGGTGCCAATTTGCAGCGTGTCGTGCCCCTTTTACGTAGCCCTATTATCTCTATTCTAATTGTAATACTTATATTTTTGACCCATAAAACAAACTCTACAAAAATCAATTATCTTGATATGGATAAATCATAAAGCCTATTTCATCTAATTCATTTAATTTATTTATTTCATCGGGCTTATCGGGTTCATAGAAAATTTTAAGGCGTTGGCCATTTACCTTGAATAACTTACCTTCTGAGTCTTGAAGAGTGATTGCTCCATGTGATGATGAATTTACTACCATGAAAGGTCCTTCCCATTTGCTCGAAGTTTTCCATGCAGAATAATTTTACCACGGAATTAAAGAGTAATACCGATCTCCGAGTGAAAGTCTTTATCTTTATCTTCTTGTCATGCCATCTCTTGGTTCTTTCTTTATAAATCTTGGCATTATGATAAGCTTTCTCTCTCCATTCCTCCAATTCGATAATTGCATCTTTCTTTGAATTCACGAGGCATCGAGATTCATATTCCATCTCTTGATTGCCCAGTGAGCTTTGAACTCAAGCTCTGAGGGCAAATGACAGGTCTTTCCATAAACAAGTTGATAAGGTGTCATTCCAATTGGTGTCTTGTACGCTGTCTGTATGCCCATAGTGCTTACGGAAGTCTTTCCTTCCATTTAGTTCCCATCTCTTTCTTGTCTTACGTAAGATATTCTTGATCTGTTTATTTGAAGTCTCTGCTTGACCACTTGTTTGAGGGTGGTAAAGCTGTAGCAATATTGTGACGAACTCCATGCTTTAATAAATAATGTCGGAATCTTCTATCAATGAAGTGGCTTCCTCCGTTATTAATTACCATTCGAGGTACTCCAAACCTTGGGAATATAGTTTCTTCAAACATCTTGATTGAACTTTTACCATTTGCATTCTTGCATAACAAAGCTTCTACCCATTTTGAAACATAGTCCCTTTGCTATTAGAATATATTCATAATTTCGGATTTTAGGAATGGTCCCATGTAATCAATTCCCCGGACATCAAAGAGCTCGATCACGGAGATTGGTTGTTAGAGGCATAGCATCTCTTGCATTTATATTTCCGTGCCTCGACAAGCTCCACATCTTGGTTGAAATCTTTTGTGTCTTGATACATGGTTGGCGAGAAAAATCCTGCTTGCCAAATCTTTGCATGTGTTACGAATGCCCCATAATGACCTCCATATGGTGATGAGTGACATCTTTCAATAATTTGCAATCCTTCTTACATTTGGCACACACCTTACGAGTAGTCCATCGGCACATACTCTGAAGAGATATGGATCATCCCATAAGTGGTGGCGACTTTCATATATAAGCTTCTTCTTATCGGCCCTTGGTGCTACATATCTGCAACCATAAAATTAACAAGATCCGCATACGAGGGGGGATCGGTATGCGTTATCCGAAATAAAACATATCATCCCCGAAAGTGAGTCATTAATAGGCAAATCATTTGGTTTCTCAAAATGCATTCTAGATAAATGATCGACAACAGAAATTTTCTACTCCTTTCTTATCTTTAATTTCTATGTCAAACTCTTGGAGTAACAAAATCCATCTTATCAAATGTGGTTTAGCATCTTTCTTGGTGAGCAAATATTTCAAAGCGGCATGATCGGTGTAAACAATCACCTTAGCTCCTACCAAATAAGATCTAAACTTATCTATATCATAAACAACTGCTAGCAACTCTTTTTCATTAGTAGCATAATTAAGTTGTGGTCCAGTCAAAGTTTTACTAGCATAAGAAATAGCATGATGTTTCTTGTCTTTAGTTTGTCCTAACAACGCCCCACGGCATAATCACTTGCATCACACATAATTTCAAAAGGTAAAGACCAATCGAGGGGGTTGAATAATTGGTGCGAGAAATAAGAGCCTTTTTCAAACTTTCAAAAGCTTTAAGACAAGCATCATCAAAAACAAAGGGAGCATCTTTGGCTAACAATTTTGGTAAGTGGCCTAGCAATATGTGAAAAATCTTTTATAAATCTACGATAGAAACCGGCATGGCCTAGAAAAACTTCTTATCCCTTTAACATTTACGAGGGGAGGTAAGCTGTTCTATAACTTCTATTTTTGCTTTATCAACCTCTATTCCCCTTTTCGAAATAAGATGACCAAGCACTATTCCTTCTCTAACCATGAAATGACATTTTTCCCAATTAAGGACTAAGTGCTTTTCCTCACATCTTTGCAAAACTCTATCTAAGTTTTCTAGACAATCATCAAAAGTTTTTCCATATACGAGAAAAATCATCCATGAAAACTTCCATAATCTCTTCAATCATTTCAGAAAATATAGACATCATACATCTTTGAAAAGAAGTAGGTGCATTACATAACCCAAAAGACATTCTTCTATAAGCATAAGTTCTATATGGGCATGTAAAAGTAGTTTTGCTTTGATCATTAGGATGAATTGGGATTTGGTGATACCCAATATCCATCAAGGAAACAAAAATAAGAATGCTTTGCCAATCGTTCTAACATTTCATCAATGAAAGGCAAAGGAAAATGATCTTTCCCCTGTGGCTTTATTTAATTTTTCATAATCTATGCACATTCTCCATCCTATACTTGATTCTTTGAGGAATTAATTCATTCTTATCATTCTTAACAACCGTCATGCCTCCCTTTTTAGGCACAACTTAAAGCAGGGCTTACCCACTCACTATGTGGCACAAGATATATAATCCCGGCGTGTAACAACTTAAGAACTTCCTTCTTAACTACATCTCTCATCGCATTATTGAGTCTTCTCCGGGGTTCTATAGATGGGGGTATATCCGGATCTGTAGGAATACGATGAGTGCGAGAGCAGGACTAATTCCTTTTAGGTCATCAAGTGCGTAGCCTAAAAATTTGGCGATGTTTTTCTAAGGCAGTTATGAGCCTAAGAGTCGATCTGGTGTAAGTTTATCATTTATGATCATTGGAGACTCTGAATCTTGGTTTAGGAAAGCATAAGTGAGGCCACAGTGGTAAAGATTTAAGTTCAATAGGAGGTCTAGGTGGATTCTCAAATTCATCTAAAGGTTTTGAAGTAGTAGGATTTTCATCCTCTTCTTCAATAAAAAATTCTAAATCATCTTCTTGATTGGATTCCACAAAATATTCTATAGTGGCCTCTTTAACTTCCTCCATAGGATCAGTTGCGGACAAGACTCGGATTTAGCATGAATAGCTTGGATGATAGGTAATGAAAATTGAAGATCTTTATCTAATTGAAAATCCAAGTCTCGGATTGTCCTTTAAAAGTAAGCTTTTCTATTGGTTGTCCTATCAGTGAGGTCAAACTCCATGATATCAAAGATATAGAAACTAAGATGTACCATAATGTTATTTACCTTGATTGGTAAGACATAAAGAACTCCGAACTTTGAATAACTTCGTCCTGAAGGTGTTAAGAGTAATTTTGTAGTGGGACTCAATGACATATTTTTAAGAAGATTTTGAGCAAAGGATAATGCCATGATGTTTATCCCCACAACGGGATTGTAAAGAGCATCAAATGGATCTTTATCAACTGTAGCGGATAGGTACGTAAGGTGAATCCAAACGGATCACATCGGAGGAAAGCTCGATTCTTACGTCCATTCACTACTAATGATTGAGACAAGTTCTTACGTAGTTCCTTTTAAAAATGTCAAATCGAGGAAGAATCTAAAGGATAAGATTGTGATGATTTATTCTTCGAGATATAAATCGATATTTTGAGGTATTTCCATAATCTGTAAAGAGATCATCCTCAATATCAATTAAGAAGTCAAAGATTGAAGTAACATCCGGTTCTTCTAAAGGTTACGGATTAACTAGAATTGGTAAAGAATTTGAAAAAGGATTGGATTGACTAATCTCTCATCTTCTATAATTTCTTCTATTTTTAAAGATTTTCTGCAAATCGGATCATCCTCCTTGTTCTCCACTATTTTGTTTAGGATAGCAATGCATTCGAGGGGTGAAAGGTGAATGAAAGATCCATTCGCAGAAGTATTGAGATATTTTCTAGATTTTCTATTCGGACCAATATAGAAGTGTTGAATTAGAACATGGTCCGGTATGGCGAGATTGGGTTCGATTTGGAAAGAAGATCATATCGTTCCCAATAGGCACTCGAGAGATTCATCATGATTCTGTTTTGAGGATAGGATTGAGAGCCTAAAGTTAACTAGTTTTGACATGGGAAAGAAATCAGCCACGTAATTGATTAAACAAGTTTCCCGGTTGCCGACCATTCTTTCTCTATTTCTATTGTACCATTGGCGAGCTTTTCCTTTCAAAGAGAATGGAAAGAGCGCCCAAAGGATTGTTTCAGGGGACATGCCTTCAATATGGAGGCATTTACATGTCTCCTCAAAAGTTTGGAGATGAATAAAAGGATTTTCGTCTAATTCTCGAGAGAAAGTATGGTTTTGGACCATCTCTATCATCAACTGGGGGCGAAACTCATAAGATCTAGCTTGAATAGGTTCGGATGATAGCACAGGTCTACAAGCTTGCCCATTGGGTGCCAAATTTTTGTAAAGAGGGTAGTATCCATTTAGATAGATAAGATAAGATAAAATAAGATAAAAAGAAAAATCTAAACTAATGATATGATACAAGATTTAGTTTAGCTCGGATAATCGACAAAACGTTCTTTGACGCGGCGCCGAGAAATGCTTATTGGTAAAAGTTATCCTACTGAGAATTATTTATAAATTTGTATAGTCGCAGTTTAACGAAAGCGATGAGCACTTCACCCGGTGGGTTTTAAATATCGAATCCACAGGGAGAATGGTGTGAGAATAATGAGACAAAACTAATCCCCGAGATAATAGGAAGGAACGGGAGTTCGGATAAAAGGTGAGAAGAATTCTATGGTTGTCTAGTTTATACTCTTGTAAGGCTTATAGATATTCCTAAATGGGGATCATACTCAAGAGAAGGTAAGGGCAAAACTTACTATCTCCCAGCACTTAGATCCTACGTGTCCTATCTACGGGAAGTGGAATCCAAAGGACTCAATGGTACTGTCACTACCACGAACTACCACTCTCAGGCGGGTAGGGAGCAATTATGAGTTATCTAGTATAAACACCACGTCTACACTAGGGGTAACAACTTCAATTCAAGAGTGACAAGAATCAAAGTACTCTAATGAGTCATAAACCGAAAGAAATATAAATAAGTGAACTTACTCAACTATAAGGTTGATCCACCAAAGAAGTCTCAAGATCAAGTGCAATGAAGCCTTTGATCCCGGAGAGGTACAAGCGTAGAGAGTCACCGGAAGCCAGTTCGGTACTTCTCCTTACTTCTCCTCAACTCTACTTCTTATCTCTCAAGAGCAGATCTAGAACTCTAATCAAGTTCTTTGATCTATCTCTCAACTTTCTACTAATCTCTCTCAACTTGATCTAGCTCTTCTAATTAGAGAGGTATGGCTCTAGCTATGATCGGAGCCGAAGTCCGATGAATAATGATTTTTTCATGCCTAAGGCCGAGGTGTAGGACCCTCCTTATATAGTCTGGCGGATGAATGCCGGCCCTTGGATCAAACCGACTTCAACAACGGCGTAGATACAACAACAAGGTCGGTAGTGAACCGACATAAGAAGGAGAGGCCGGCGAGGTGGGACCCACCTAGCGGCCGCTAATGTGGGCCTCGGCGGCGCCAAAGCCGGGGTGGGCCCCACTGTCGGGTCTTTTCTGTGTCTTACGGTTTCTTCTAGAATGTTTTAGTTCACTTTTCGGATCGAAAGTCTTCTACGGTAAATCTTCTTATTATATGGGGGTTTTCTCTCAATTTCTGGCATTTTTCTGTTAAGTCCCACGAAAAGATATAAATCACCAAAACTCGTGGAACTTTATCAATTATAACACCTATTCTATGCATTCTATTCTTTTTATATCCTTATTATATATTTAATTGACACATAAAAACATGGCTTAAGAGGTGTCAACAGAGAGGTGAAACCCTAGGCCGCTGCCCGGATCCATGATCCCGCATGCCGGTGAGCTCGTGCCGCTCGGATCTCGACATCCTACGTGCAGGCGAGCTTGCGGCCCGCCTTTTGCCGCTGCCGCCTAGAACTCACCATCCCGCATGCGAGTGGACCTTTGCGCCGCCGGTGCCGCACCTAGGGGTGGCAAAGGGCCCTCCAATTTTATCTAGTAAATTTAAGGATCAGGGCCCTATTAAGATCGGGCGAAATACTATTCATTTTTGAGCTAAAATTTGTTAGGGCCAAGTTGAATTGTGGAGGAGGTATTAGGGCCATGATCCATTACCACCCCTAGCCGCACTAGGATCTCGCCGCCATAGGGATGGAGGGATGGAATAGGGAGCCTCCAGTGAACCGGAGGGAGGAGGGGATGGGATGGGGTGCCATCACCGGCAACCGCACAGGTGATGGGGTGCCGCCTTCGAGCCAGTGGTGGAGGTGGTGGGGCACGATAGGATGAGGAGGGGCGTAGTTGGAGGGGTGTCATGATAGTGGCGTCCGAGAGATAAGTCGAGCTATGGCCCCTAGTGGCACGAGGGGAGAAGTCCGTGGGGCCTGGCTGAGGGAAAAGTGAGGGGAGAGAGTGAGTGAAGATGAAACCCTACGTTGGCTATTTATATTTGAGTGCATATCGAGCCTCCGTCTGGGCCTCAGCCTTTTAACCGTGATGGGACTTTTATAAAAACCGCCATGGTTAATAGGATATTATTTGTGGCATGTTTTTTTTTATAAAAACCGCTGTAGTTAATCGATTTACCGTGGAGGGCTTTATAACTGCCACAGTTAATTAAAAAAATTGTCACGGTTAGTGGCGGCATTAACCGTGATGTTTTTTTAAACCACCACGCTATATAAAATGGAAACACCTTGTAAAAGATTTTCATAGTAGTGTTTAAATTCTAGTTCTAACTATGGCCTCAAACTCCACCTAGGCAAAACACATTGCATGAAAATAAATCTATATAGATATGCAACTACTGGTTTTGCTAATTGTGTTGCTATCTCTACCACTAAAGAGTTATACAACCTAGGTTCCAATCCTATCAACTAGCCTATCACTAAGCTAGGAAAGGTACGCACACAACCAAGATAGCAAATGTAAATGTAGGAGGTAAAGGGCAATATAGATGCAAACTCCCATTGAGGACTCCGTTATTTTACCGAGATATCGAGAAGCACACAAGCTTCGCTTAGTCCTTGTTGGAGCCCTCACAAGGAATCCCTTGCAAGGGCCAAGCTCTCGGTCGGGGTTACTTTGTGGATAGCCTCGAGCCTTCTCCACACGCAAGTGGACCTCCAACATGCCTTTTGGAAAGCCCCTCCCGGATGCTCCCTACCGTCTTCACTATCAAGCTTCCGGTGGAATCCTTTGTGGGCCTTGTTCCCTTCGGTACATGGTGGCGGCCACACCACAAAAATGGTTGTTGTGGTCTTGCAAGACTCACAAGCCCATAGGAATACAACAATGGGGCACGCAAGTACTAGGTAGCTAGAGGTGTGCAAAGCTCACCAAACACTTGGCCTAAAGCTAGAGCAAGCGCATATGAGAGTGGTCTAACTAACCTAAGCACTTCACAAAACACCTATGCTAATCACCATGGGTATCACTAAGCACTATGCAAGTGGAGAGCACTAAAATGATGTACAAACACCTTTTGTATATTTCCTCACTCCTCGACATCTCATTTGGCCAGTTGGGGGCTCTATTTATAAGCCCAATGGAGAAAGTAGCCGTTTGAGCCAAAACACAATTTCTGCTTATTAACCAGACTCACCAGCGTCTGGCCCCAATGGGTACTGCACGTCAGTTTTCAAAAGATGACCAAGCTCATCATCCGTCTAGTCAATATGCACTAGATGCGTCTCGTCATGAAAATACCTCTTTGGTCCCTTTTGGACGACGACCACTAGACTCACTAACCAGACTCTTCCCCCGTGAGTCTGGTGCAACATCTAGTCAATGTTGCACTCATGTTAAACTGACCAGACTCATCCCTCATGAGTCTGGTGCAACGCCTGGTTAGTATTGCACTCCCTACTGAGCAGGACTAGACTCACCACTCGTGAAGAGTTTGGTGCGAGATAGACATACTTGCAGCTCTTTGCTCCAAACTATGATTTGTTGAACATGGACTTGTTGGAAAGCTAATGAGAAACGTTACAAATCAGAACCGGTGTCATATCATTTGATCTTATCTAAAATCACAAGGTAGTTCCAATCCTGGTTCAAGTCCACATGTGCAACCTATTGAACTAAAAAACATAGACTTGCAAACACGTTAGTCCCATTTGAACATGTTGGTCATCAAACACCAAATTCCACACTAAAATGGGCTAAGGTCCATTTTCCTTACAAGACACAACTACCTTTATGGCGCCTCAAGCTCCTCTTCGCTTATCTTCTTAGGATGCACTGGTGCTCACAATACTGACATAATGTCTCCGAATCAGGCTCTACGCCAAAACACTCGCAGGCCTAGCAAAACTTACTAAAAGCTAGAAACCTGTTGGGATTAAGGAGACGGAGTTGTACCTTCAAACTATCCAGGACTTCATGAAGGAACCTCACTATCGAGAAGTGAAGGTGGTAGGCGAAGAAATCCTTAAAGACCATATATAGCATCATTGGCACACAACTTGGGGATTGTCTCAACCTTCGGGAGGCTCACCTAGGATTATACATCCCTCCTTTTTCAAGCACCTCAATGGTACCTTGGGTCATGTGAGACGGCCCAAAGTCCCATGTCTTCTTGGCCATATTTGCTGCTTCTTTAGTTCTAATCAAATTCGCAACAAAGGCTTCAACACTGATATGTGTGTTGTTCCTCAGTCTCACCAGCCTCAACACTAGCCACCATGCATGCATCAAAATACTTCGACCACATAAAGGCCCTAACAACGATTGAGCGGGAGTATGGGCCGCTAACTAAAGAAAGCCCAATGAGAGCAGGAACCAACGGTGGATGCCGCCTTTGAAAAACTAAGCAGATCACAGCTAGGCGAAGGCATGCCAAAGCACAACGAAAGGCGAAGAGCGTGAAAAAAGCAAAAGCGCCAAAAGCACTGGCTCAAGTAGGGGGAGCCTCTCCAGCCACCCCCTATATAGCCCCCGAGCAGATGCTTGAACTTCCGCACCCAATGGTCACATCTACTTTGTGGCGCATTAGTTCTAGAGCGACCGCAACCAACCCAAAAATAACACGCCATACTGAACAGGGTATGACAAAGTGCATCCTAGGGGGGAAGCCTCTGGAAGAGCCTCTGCGACTAAACATCAGTGAGTAAATTAAGAGCCATGATTTACCTGTGTCAGACCACACCCTATTGGTGAGACTGTTGGGACACAAATATGTAAGCCGCAAAAGCTAAGTACCACTCTAACTAGAAAAAGATAGCAATATAAATCACGTGACAAGCAATTTATTACAAGGCTCAAGCATAGGCGAAGCCATGGAGGCAACAATAGAGGCTTGGTGCGAGAACCTTGGCGAAGGCCCGACGCGGCCTGGAACGCGATGATGGAGGCGAGAAAAGGAAGACCGGGGAGGCAAGGGAGATAGGCGGGACCTCTCGTCTACCGAAGGGACAACTTCCACGACATTTTACCAATAACACGTGGGCATCAGTGGCAAATGGGTGTTTAATGGGAGCAGGCTACGACCCATGAAGCAAGGAGGTTGACAAAGGAGAAGACCCAAGGTGTCCTAGGAGGCTTATCCTATGTGTTGTAATATCCTAAGTATATACATGTACATTCAAAGGGTACTTTGGTAAAAGAACTTCTTCCTATAGAGTGACCCATAAAAGGGGAGTGTGAACCCCATGTAGAGTTGGTTGAGAAGCATTTATGAACCCTAAATCTGGTGGGTCTGACCCTTTTTGCATCTAATTGAATTGAGCCTTCGCCCGACCGGATGCCTCCGCTCCATACTCTAACCTTTTTGTGAAAGTTTCTCAACAATTGTTAATGTAGCCTGTGGTTCATTTTTATGTTGAAACTTTTGATAAACTTATCTCCATAGGCCAGAAACTCTGATTAATGCATATGTAGTCAAATGAAATGCATTTGACAAACTCTACACATCTATGATCTCCAATCACCCAAGTAGCATATCCGGAAATCAACTTTTGGACTCTTTAAAACTTTTATCTAATAAAAATGGCAATTTCTTAACAGAGTATGTAGTTAGCTTTCATATATCGTTCTTGCTCTTATTATTAGATTGTAATTAGATTGTAAGCTAGCACTTCCTTGCAACAGGCTTGAGGGAGTCCTTGACTGTCGTTATGGAGGGCAGGTATGGGGCATTACATGTTTGATGGGATCAAAAGCAAGGTAATCAATCTTATATCCCTCATTTTCTCATCTTACAGTATGATAAGAGGATTAAGAGCAAATTGTAGTGTAAATTGAAAATAATCAAATAACATAAAATACATTAATTGCATATGTATCAACTTCAATAGTTGTTCCGTAGTTGGGGAAATTACCAGGGTTTGTGGATGACTGCACATTGTCATGGTCTTTTCCAAAACAATGAATCTTGTATTATCAAGTCAGCTCAAAAATCCACACATTTTTTTTTGCGACTACACACAATTTCTTACTTATAACTAAGAAAGAATTTAGTACTAGTACTTCTATAATGATGGAGAAGCCACAAGCCTTTCCTTATATGCATTGTTGAAGCATATTACAAGAAAAAATTTTATCTCGCAACCACCGAACAAATAACCAACCTTAAGAGCAACCACCAAACAATGTCGCAAAAAAAAAAAAAAAACTGCCGAACAAACCACCAACCCTAAGAGCAAATTTATTTATTTATTTATTTTTGTATTCCTGCACCGCATATTGTACATTATTCTCACTTCCTATTATGCCAAAGCTATAAACAAAAGGTGTCTTTGTATGATGATATAGGTTTGTAATTGGACAAGAAGCTGCATTAACAATCCTGGATGTCGGTGACGAAGAATACCAGGACTCCTTGAAATCTATTGAGACGCAGCTACGTGCTGATCATGACATGAGACGAGAAGACACAAGTTCTGAGGTAAGCTCACTAGATGGAACTTAATATAAAGCTACATGTTTGTGCAAAGATCATACACACATCAAAACATTAGAGCAGATCAAGCATACTTTAGCTTTAACGACAAGCAGCTCAGGCACAAAACATAGAACAGCCCAGTTTGTCAGGCAACCCTTTTCAACAACAAACTCTCCTTCATTGCTTTTTGCCCTTTCTATGTTTTTCTAGGCCTGTCGGAGTTTTGAGTATCACCTCGCCCATTGGTCCGAAGCATTTCTTCCAAATATTTTTTTTTTCCAAATAATCACCATGCATCAGCTTTGTCCCCTCGTGTCCTCCACCATCATTGCTACCGACTTCTTCCTCCAAACGTCCTTTGACCATCGTTGCCATCAGCTTCATGCACAGCAACCCAACCACCACCACCAACACCAAATTGTTCACGGGCACTCAACACTTCTGCATCAAGCCCAGGCCCAGCTATAAATGCATCAACTTCTTCTTCCATAGTTGCTTCTGATGGCTCAATATTAACGGGTGTTACTCCATGATGGATCCAAACTGTATAATCCTTCACAAAGCTCAGATGCGTCACATCATTCCATACGAGATGGTGTTCGTGTAATCGCTACATAGACAAAGAATTTCGATTATGTTTTTTTGCCACTATTACATGCTTCTCTCGACTTCTTGTCAAACACCTGGTTTCCACCTTACTGAACCGTACATTGATGACTTTCTGTACTCCATCTATTCCTACAAAGAAACAAGAAAGAAAAAAAAAAACAAAAATACTACGTTAGATATTAAAATAGTTAATAACCTGGAATAATATAATTAATATCTAACAATATAATTATGGAAGGTCATTCTTATTTAAAGTCATAGATAATATTGTTCAACTTGATCACGTTATTGTTCATGTTAATTAACTTAACCATGTTTACTAAATTATAAAATAATATGAATGTTGATAATAGAAAACTAATCCCAAACCTTAGTTCAAAATGTAAATGCAAACTAATCCCTCCATAAAAACTATTAAATAGAGAGCACTAAAATTAAGACATGGCCACCATGGAACAGAGAGAAAATCATTTCCCTACTAAATGTATACCCTAGCACCTTCAAAGATTTAATATAAATGAATCCATAAATGCCTTAACCATCATGGAAGAGAGAGAAAATCAAAACCCAGATTATGCACTAATGTATCACTGAAACTAAAAAAAAAAGAGACTTGGAATAGCATGTACTTATCTTCTAAGGCCTCCTCCATCCAAGGATCAAAACCTTCCTCTTTTAGATTTGTAGTTTTTGGAGGTAGCTCAAGGCTTCCCCTCCTTCCACCTCAGGTTACCATTGTCCTGAGGTGTAAGAAGAGGGGACGCTACATATTCATTGGACCATTTATACAATCGGCTCCAACTTCAACTAGCTATACAAATTTATCTACTAGCTGCCTCTGAAAATCCCACTATTTTTAGAGGCGGCTGGTAATGCCAACCGATTCTAAAAATGAATTTGTAGAAGCCACTTTTGGAAAGAAAGGAAGGCCATGTGGTCACTCATGTATCTCCCTTGAGGATTTACGATTTTTTTTTACCATTTTCTAAGTTAACTAATTAATTTAAAAAATTAAAAAACAATGACTTAGATTTGTTTGAGATATCACGACCTCATAGCAAGTAAATGGGGTACTATAGCATTGCCAGTTTGTAGAGATGGCTGGAGTTGGAGTATCAATCTTTAGAGGCGGCTTGGTACTCAAGGCACCAAAGAGATGGCTCCTGATTGGGCCACATCTGCCCCAAAATACACCCGTTGCTAAGAAAATATGGAGATGGCTCTTTTGTAGTAGTGTATCAAACTACATAGCTAAAGAACATGATCAGGGTCTCTTTAATTTCTTGATTAATTTAATTAGACCAGCTATGACCATGTGGAAATATATGAAGGTCATTAACCACCCTGGTAATGTTCTGCTGCAGGTGATAACCCCAGGTTCAAGCGAGTTTCTGCTTGACGTCCACCCGCGGTCGCTCCACTTTCGCTTCGAAGCCCAAAAGCTGATCCAGTGCATGCTGCACCTAACAAATAACACAGATAAACATCTAGCTTTTACACTTCGTGTAGAAGAGGGAATGGAGTCTGGGCAGCTGCAGCAGCTCTTTGTAAGGATGCCCCTAAGCGGGATTGTGCCATCAAAATCCTCTTACACTCTTGTTGTGACAATGAGGGAGATGCCGTATCTACCAATACAACAACAAAACATTAATTTGTCCCTGCAGTATAGTATATCTGGGGATAGGTACATCTATTCATTGAGCCCATCAGAATCTGATCAGTTTTTGAGGATTTCACAGAGATAGGGAATGTGGCGCCACCAATGGTTAAACTGAAAGCAGTTGTTTCCCTGCAAGAACGCACAACGTTCGGGGTGAGTTTGTTACTCCTGTCTGTTTTTAAATCCAAAGTTGTTACTCCCGTTTGTATGATTTTTATTAACTCAAAGTCGTGAGTTGTCTAGTTGCCATGATGGCTTTATTAAGAAGGAAAAAGTCAAATTACTACCTCCATCTATTCACTAGGTCCGGATCACCCCTAAAGTAACAAAAGGTTTACTTAACCCCCTCCTTTTGCTAAACCGGATCATATTTCACCTTTGATGCAACTTTGGCGGTTTTTTTTTACTAGGATTGACACCGCAGCTACCTGGCGTGGTAAGCATGCATGTTTTGGTTCAAAATAACACCTACATGACACGTATCAATTATTCAATAGTTTGACATGCAAAAAAAAAATTAAAGTGAAGCTAACGATAACTTTTAGCATAAAAAATGTCACAATGTTTACTGACCACATCAGTATCCTTCGAAAGCTAAGCAAGTACGTAAGAAATATTTACGTAAAAATAGACTAAAAAATGTTTTTGGCTTGGCAACAACTAGTACTTTTTCACACAAAAGCTAAGCAAGTATGTAAGTAACATAACATTGTCATAAAAATGGACTAAAATATTCTTGGCTTGGCAACAACTAGTACTTTTTTCACTCATATGAGGTACATCATCTTGTGTATTCTTTCGAGTCCCAGTAGTTTTTCTTGTCTTCTCTTGCACGCCCAATACGATGGGTATTAATCTAAACCAAAACCAACGTACCTTCCACCTAATGTAGCTGATGCGTGTCAACAAAAATAAACCGGCCAAGTCAGCAAGTTCAGTTTTATGCATACGTCGAAGGTGAAATATGAACGGTTTAGCAAAAAGAAGGGGGTTAAATAAACCTTTTGTTACTTTAGGGGGTCATCCGGACTTAGTGTATACATGGAGGTAGTAATTCAGACTTTTTCCTATTAAGAATGGCATGCTAATTGCCTGTTATATTCCTGCTCGTTCTTTGGCTTCTTCCTTTTGTGTTTGACTTTTCATGTAATCAGAAGATCCAGGTGAAAACAACAATTTGAAAAACGAGTACAATAATATGTCAAAACTTGCAGAACGGATCGTCAACTGGAGAAGACTCGGTCCAACCTTCAATAAACATATGGACTTTGTTCAACCCTGACAAGGAATTTTCTAGTCAACTGATGTCCCTAGATGCTGATCCGACAGAGTCATGGTAGGTGCACATATAACATAATATTTTTTTGAAAGAAAACTGTAGGGGAATATCCGACAGTGTAAAAATGGTGTCACACCCAGGATTTGAACCCTAGGTGGGAGCCCCACTGCCAATGGCCTTTACCACTTCAACTATGAGCCCCTTGACCATATAACATAATATTGGCATTTGAATAGTTCCTCATTTAATTTGTTCAGTTTGTTACTTGGAGTTGGATGCGAAGAAATCCTACCACTAAACCTATTGTCATCACGCAGGGTTATAACAGGTCATTGCCACGGAGTTGTTTCTTTATGGAAGCACGGCCCGCAGGCAAGTTAATGCATTCTCTCACTTCCAGTATCCATAGTCGACAGCCTAACACAAATCATACTGCATGTCTGTTTTAATTTCTCAATATGCTTAAATTTACTATTACCATGAAGTAAAGTTATCTTCTTCTCTTTGAATTAACAAAAATGGTATATTATTCCTGTCAGAAAATGATGTCTTCAATTATAATACCGGGAGAAGCAGGCCACCCTCGGAATATGTTGAACTCCCAACATGATGTTAATTCCGTCAAATTCATTGCAAGGAAGCGGTGGTTTGTAGCCGGGACATCTGATGGTTTCATCCATGTATATAATTACGGAACAGGAATAATGGACTGCATAAAAAGAGATTCAAAGGTACAACACGTACGTATACTTACGAATCAGGAATAATGGACTGCATTAATTATTCCATCAACTTGTTCCTTTTACGGCCCAGCAGTTTTGAATGAGTATTTAGAATTCAAAATATAAACTTAAGACAATAGCCAATTAAACTTGGTTAATTTGCTACCTCTCTCTCTCTCACACACACACACACACACACACACACACACACACACACACACACATTTGTTCATACTACTCTAGTACGTACTCATATACAGATACGCTCTTATCATTGTAGGATAATAATAATAGCATAGTATAAGCTATCAACTATTCTATATTAGTCAATCAACAAGTTTTTTTTTAGCAAAAGTAGTCAATCAACTAGTGCTCTTGAACGGGCGGCCAAATCAAATCTTAAATAAAGCTATAGTCTAACACAATACCCATAAATGTATTATGTAGCATTTTCCTGGTTCTAATGAACTTATCAATTACTCTATATTTTTCAACATCTATATCATCAATTTTTCTCTGCTACATGGGCATAAATTAGTTTTTAATATACATCTATTTGAAACCTTAGCTTAAGTATGGTGACTCATGATGACTTCCAAATTTTGATCTTATTAGTTGCAATACTTTTTTATGCGTCTATTAATTAAGCTCAAAACTGTTGTACATGCACTTTTTATGTGCATGTCAAGTATACTTGTTCTAATTATACTAGGTGAATCGCTACTGAGGTTTAATAAAAGCTTCCTTTATAAAAAAAGAATTATACTAGGTGGGGCGTCAGGATAGAAAGTATTGTTATATGACTAATAATTATATTGTTGCAGCATAGTAGACATTTATTTTGAGCAGGAAACATTGCATTTTTAGGTAGGCGTGAAGTTGGAATAAGGGCATATGTTTGGTTCCCTTAATACTAGGGACTAGAGATTAAATTTTAGTCTCATTTAGTCTCTAATTATTAAACATGAGGACTAAAAGAGGGACAAGTGGTCCTATTTGGTCCCTAGTCCAATAGTCTCTCAAGAGCTGCTAATTGAGACTAGTGGTCTCATTTAGTCCCTAGTCCCTAGTCCCAACAATCCTAACACCCCCTAACTTACCGAGGAGACATTTCTTATGATCATGTCGACAATAACTCAGATCCCCTCTTGGGTATATGCTGTCAAGAGCATGCTACCTCTGTTGTTAGCCGATGCTTGGGTGTTGTGGTCTTATTTGGTGGATGCTTTCCGCTGTTGTTGCTGATTCTCCGGGTGGATACTTTGCTACCTATGGCATCATCTAATTTGTATGAAACCATTGCTTATTGTTGTATCTTTTTCTTGAAAGCTCGGTATAATTTGTAGCTATGTGGTGTTCACCACCCAAGGTCATGGTTAATCGACCATTTACAGTGATGGTTTTGGATGCCTGCCATGGTTAATAAAAAACAAAACAAAAACAAAAAACCTATATTTGAACCCTAATGGGTTGGGATTTGGGCCTCACCACTACTGTAGGCAGTCGCCGAATCTACACCACCGCTGCCCGAGCCGCACCACCAAATTGGCAGATCCAGCGACAATGGTTACGGATCTCACCACCGGTGGTAGATCCGTTGGAGATAGGGGAGAGGACAGCGCCGTCGGTGGTGAAGCCTCCGTTGGTCACGCTGGACCTGGGCCGCCGTCGTGCCGCTCACTAGAGGGAGTGTCGCGCCGCTGGTAGTGAAGCCTTAGCCGGGCTGCCACCGTGCGGCTCATCGTGTAAGGAGCGCTACCCTCACCCCATGCGTCACTTGGCCCTATGTAGCGTCATGCCACCCGGCCTTATCGTGCAAAGCCCGTGCTCTAGGCAGAATGGGAGGGGGCTCGTCCCCACGGTCAAGAGGGGATCGTGCTCCATGCGGCCTGGAGGGGGTGGAAGATGATGGAACCCATGCATCACTGAAGAGAGAGGCGCGTGTGGAGAGGTGTGCGGTGAGGAGTAGAGGAGCGGGAGAGGAATGGGGGTCGAAGTGAGCAAACCCTAACTTGTGATTTTATACATGTTGCCTCTATCGGGCCTCTTCTAGGCCTCTTGAACCCAACAATGGATTTACCGTGATGTTTTAACCGCCATGGTTAATCGAGGATTAGAGCATCTCCAACACTACTACCTAAAGTACACTCCCTGAATCTCTATTTAGGTAGCCTGCTATTTTTACTATAGCTATATTTTGCTTCCAACTCCAACTGACCTACCTAAAACATGACACCTAAATTAATTTTAACAATCTATGACACATGGGTCCCACTTGTCATCACCTTCAATGTTCTTCACCCTAGTAGGACGCACGTTGAGGAAGAGACCACCGCGCTTGGCTTCTCCGTGCCGAAGCAAGGCCACCGTTCCATAGCTCTATGCGCCGGAGCAAGGCCACCATGCTGAGCCTCGGGAGGACGACTGTGGAGGACAGGTGAGGAGGCCGCACTAGGAGAGATTCGGCCGTCATGCTGGGCGGAAAGGAGGTGCGTAGAGAGGCCAGGGGTCACCGGAGCACACCCCGTGGAGCGAGGGTCGCCTTTTGTGGGGAGCGCCAGCGATGGTGATGGCAGCCGCCTGCCGCCATTCGTAGCAGGGACGGTCGCGTCGTCAAGCCAAGACCGAACAAGCCCGGCGAGGGGGACCACCCCTGGGCCGAGGGAGGGGGGGAGAGGGTCGCCGGTAGGGAGGAGGTGTCATGATACCGGTGAGCAGTACATGAGGTGCGTCTATGCGAGCGAAGGAGAGGGAGAAGCGCGTGGATGCAAGTGAAAGAGAAAAAATAGCTGCCAGAATTTGTTGGCTCAACAGGAATAGGTAGTGTGGTGCGTGTATGCAAGTAGAATTTTTCATGCACTTCCTAAGAATTTTTGAATGCACTTCCTTATGGAATCATGTCAAGTTTTTTTTCATGTATTTCATGTATTTGTGGTGTATGATCAACCATAGATAGTTTCTAGCGTAATCATGTCAAATTATTTTAAAAAATTTTGAATTTAATTTGAATTTGAGCCAAATTTCCGAATTTCGGAATTTCCCTTTTCTCAGTGGGTTCAGGAATTGTTTTGTTTCGAAATTGAAAAACACATGGTATGGGGGCACTCTCGTAGTTGCGTTTGTGTAATTTTCTCTTTTTAAAAAAAAAAAAAAGCTAAAAAAAAAAAAAAAAAAAAAAACTGTGCATAGAAGTATATGTCGCTATCATTCAAGAATAGGTGTCCAGTGGGCTCTTGGACTTTCCTTGCAAGTATCTTGGCATTCCCTTATCCATAAGGAAGTTGACAAAAGCTCAGATTCAGCCTTTCATTTATAAGATTGCGGATAAGTTGTGTTGGGGGGTTTTATGGGTCTGTTTGTTTTGAAAGCTGGGAATCTTACCTGGCCTAGGAAGCTCACCCAGGCCGTCGATTTCCAGCTCCTGGGGCTGGATCAACCAGCCTGGGAGGGTACCCCCAGGCCAGGTCGTCTGCCAAACGAGCTCATCTCTTGACCTAGGCTGGTCGGAGGATGTTGTTGCAGTTTGTGCCACCTCTATGCTGGTAGTGTACATGGCTAACCTTGGGCCATCAAGTCCATTGACAAGATAAGAAGAGGTTTCTTGTTGTGAGGAATGAAGGACTACTGATTGGCTTGTGCGGTGAAACCTTCCACATTCCTCTCACTGTCCTCATGGTGACCAATCGGAGGAGACAATGACTCACCTGCTCATATCATTTGTGTTTGCAAAGGAGTTCTTGTTCGGTATGCAGCAAAAGGTTTGGTCTTCAGGTGACCTCCCCATAACCTGATGAGACTTTGATTGGCACATTAGAGTGGATCGAGAAGGTAGTCAGTTCAGAAGCTACAAAGGGATTAAACTCTGTCATCGTTCATGGAGCAAGGAGCATTTGGAAACACTGCAATTGGCGTGGTTTTGATGGAATAATTTCTCCTAGCTTATCAAAAATTTAGTACATGCTAGGGAAGACCTTCATGACTGGGGTTGGGCATGGGCTTGAGGCATCGCCTTTGGGTAGACCCTTATTTTAAATTCAAAACATAAGAGTTTTTGTTAGTCAGGGTGGTCTTGTACATTAAAAAGCCGTGGGTACATTATTGTTTTTGTGATGGAGCATATGGTGTGGGTTGTTTGTAAGGGGTCTTCCCCTTTTTCCTTTTTCCTTCTTAATATAATGATGCATACGTCTTCTGCACGTTTGAGAAAAACAAAACAAATTACTTTAGATAAATTTTTATAACATGTATCGTGAGAATTAAAGTGGTTGTTTAAAAGTAGTCTCCAATTAATTAATGATAGTAAGAGATTTTGTTAAATAACGAATTGTTTTATTATTTATACAGCATACTCATCTGGGATCACAGACTGGGCTATTTGGTCATCCAGAGTCCTAGTCATTCATCCAACACAGCCATATTTGCTCTCAACTTGCGAAGAAATGATACTTTGGAACTGGGACGAAGATTGGAAGTGCATTCAAAAATTTTGTAGGGAACACACTGATTCCATAAGTCATGTGGCATTTGGTCGACATGACACTTTTGCCAGTGCTTCAAGTGATCACACAATAAAGGTTTGAGTCTAATTCTCTCTTATTTTTATATCGATCACCACCACATGGACAGTATATGAAGATAAGTGTAATTAATTTCGTTCCACACAGACTGTGCGAAGTGCCAATACTAACCTATGCTTTGATGTTCAACAGCTTTGGCGCCTGCAATCTTCCAGATCAGAGTGTACTCTGCGTGGCCATTCGGACCAAGTGAATTGCCTAGATTTCTTCACACGTGATGGTCAGCAATATTTGATTAGTGGATCTAAAGACTGTACTGCCAAGGTAAGGGTGCTGTATGTGTGTATATAATTATATATAGACACATTATATAGTATATGCCGCGCGTAATAGTTGCTACTAATCATTCCTCGAAAACGACTGCTACTAATCCATGCTTTGTTTGTCAAATGAGGTATGGGACTTGAAGGAGCAGAAGTGTGTCCACACAATATTAATGGATGTTTTCATGTCGCCAGTTGTTTCTGTCATTTCCCTTCCGGACACTCCATATATAGTTACAGGTTCAGCAGATGGCACTATTCATTTATGGAGTTCACCTAATTTCAGGTAATTAACGCCATATAGTATAGAATTTTATGAGACTAGATAGTCAACTGATGGTGTCAGAAGTTGTTGCACTAGTAGGTTATTAAATGTACATTCTTTGCCGAGAGCTCTCCGGTTTTGATCTCGGCAAAGCATTTTAAAAAAAAAAACACTTTGGTCCATCAGTTGTAACTGTCGTTAAAAGCTACTTTTCTTTACCGAGAGCCACAAACCAACGCTCACAAAACCTATGCCGAGCGTAAGTGTACCTGGCTCTCGGCAAAGGCTCTATGCCTACGAAAAATTCCCCAGCGGCTCTTTGCCGAGCACCACGCTCGGCTAAGACTTTGCCGAGAGGAATTATACCTTTGCCGAGTGCCATGTTTCCTATAGTGTGTGCCTATTTTATGTATATATAACTTCTTTCTTATTTCTTCTTATCGAGAGTTTTCCGATGGGATATATTAACTTTCCCTATGATATTGTTAATCCTTTGCTTTTATACTGTACTCCTTAGGCTCGAGATAAAGAGAATACTTAGCCTTGGGTTATCTACCCGTGGTGTTCTGGATCTATGCTTGATTGGGCCAAAGAGGTAATCGATATATATTGTCCTGTTCTAACTTCTTTTGGGAAGAACATATCTTAGACGGAAGGAGAACAGCCAAATTAGCTGGATCAGTAACCTTTTTTATCCATTGTTTCTGAACACTGTTGGTATTACAAACTCTCTCTATATAGTATATATAGTTGATTCTGTATACACAAACAAGCCCTTGGAGCAAAGCTAACTCTGTTTCTGGCTCACCTATACTTATTGACTAGGAAATTACTTCTCACTGTTCAAGAATTTGTTTAAAGTTTGAACAAATTAGATAACAAAAAAAAATAACATGCATGATCCGTGATGAGTATTAGCACATTAATCGTGCATACATTTCTTATAGTAAACTTAGTTTCAAAATACAAATGCTCATATTATTTTTTATAAACTTAATCAAACTTAAAAAGATTGACTTATCAAAAAACGAGAAGCATAATTATTTTTGAAATAGATGGAGTACTAATATATTCCCTCCATACCAAATTATAACTGATATACTCTCCATCCTAACTTATAAGTTCTTCTGACTTTATACTATATAAACCAGACTTGTAAAAATTCGAATTTTCTTATCATGTAGGGTTGTGATTCAACAGGATGTCATGGAAACATCAGTTGTCATGGATATCGACACAGTTTCTGGGGTAAGCTCACTAAGATGAAAACCTATAAACATTTAGAACATGAAAAAATTCCGTCTGCTATGACTGCACATAGCAAAGAGTCTTGGGGTGGTCTTAAATTGATCGAATCACCAAATTAATGTAATTGTTTGAAATCAGTGTTGCTTCTTTAATCTAAGAAGAGAGGTAAAAAAAAACATGCATCTTAGATTCCTAGTAGGTGCGGATCGGAGCCAGGAACTTTTTAAACCCCGTGGTTAGAAACTTGGATGACATTATTGTATTCACTATCCTGGCAAACTTACCAATCTTCACATATCCTTATGCAAGTGAAATATCTATTTTTTTTATTATTAATACAAGTGGGAGCACTCTAGCCATTGCTTCTAAAATATAATAATTTCAGTGTAAATAAATATATTTGTGACTGGTGGGTGCAATATTCGTGCTTACAAATACAATATAGTTATTAACTTAATTCATTTTTATAACAATATCATTTTTATGTGATTTTTTAAGTACATTAGAGCATACTAGTCCATCAACCCATGCTACCGCACATGTTAAAAACTTGAAAATATATACGCATTGAACTTTGTTTAAAATGTAGGTTACTACACAACAATTTCTAACACAATACTCATTTGTAGTTTCTAATAATATGGCTATGATAAACTTTAGTTTAAAATAATTGATATATATATAATTTTGGGCCCAACATATAATGTAGGCTAGTTCATCAACTCCATCGAAGAAGCTGATCCAGGTTCACCCACCGGAGTTGCGGTTCCCAGATAGCCAACAGGCGTCAAGAACACTAGTGATCAGCAATATTACAGATGACCACGTGGCTTTCCTTATATGGTCATTGAACGATACAGCAAACTACATTATAGTGCCGAATATAGAAGTGCTATCACCGCGGTCGACGCGGCAAGTCGTAGTAACAAGATATGCAAAAGAGTGGGTGCCAACAGACTTCTCTACACTCGAGGACATAGTCTATGTGAAGGGCACTGTTGTGGTTGAGGGTACAAGGAGCACAGATGTTGGTTACGACATGTTCGATGAAATAACGACAGGTTGGATTGTGCAATCGGTGGAGCTGAATGTTGTTCCTGTAGCCTCACAGGTGCGTTCATTTAACATTTTTGGCCCAATTTAGATATGTATGAACCTAGCTGTTGCGCCCAGTTTTTTTATATGTTTTCACACTGATTCCGTATGATCAGATTATACACAAAGCAAGATTACCATGGGCCTTAGATGTGCATCCAACAATGCCATGGTGAGTGCACAAATTTTCCAGTGAGATTGCATAATAGGAGCTTATTATTTCTCCCATAATAGGAGCTCATTGTTGAGAAATTTTTCTCCCGCATCACAGGATAATGATGACTCAAGGAGATTATCGCATTCGTATATGGAACTATGAGACACAGGCAAGTCACCGAATTCATGCTCCCATGAATTTCAAAATAAACTCCTATTTTCTTAAAAAATACACCTGCATACGTTTACAAAATGTGCAATTTGTTTGTTATGTACGGATACTAGCAGATATGTTTGTACAATATATAAAAAACTAATACTGTGAACGACATATTATAAAATAAAGCATTTTGCTCATTGCAGTTCATTGGTACCAAACCGTATACCCTAAATATAACCATCTGAGCTATATTGTGTTCTTATTATTTAGTTTCCTCATCCATGCCTTTCGGTTCTCTAGGAAAAAGTATGCATTTTGTATACAAGGACTAATCAATTAATGTGTGCCTACCTGTAGGAAGAGAAACCTATTGCTATCAAGGGGAGACAAGGCATGCATATGCTTCTGACTTTAACAATGTCGTTTCCGTGTTTCTATCATTACCCATTGTCATTACTATGATACTATTATATATCACTTTTGTTGCAGTTACTTCGGCTAAATTTATAGCATGCAAGCAATGGATTATGGCCGGTTGTTCTAGTGGACTCATCTATGTGTATGGTTACGATCCAGAAAAGAAAAAAATTCAGTACAGAAAATTAAAGTTCTACGAGGACACTCAGATACTGTCAATTCTTTTGGCTGTTCATGCAACTGAGCCGTGTATACTGTCAGCATCCGAAGATGGAAAAATTTCGATCTGGGACTATGAAAATAAGTGGAAATTAATGAAAACATTTTATGTCAAAAGTCCTGTGCAACATGTTGCGTTTAGCCCAAAGGACACCAATATATTTGCTAGTGCCCAGGACAAAATAGTAAAGGTTTGTTTGGTTTTAGTCTACATGCATTGGATTAATATTATTATGGCTGGCCAAATCATAATCAAATTTTGAAATACTTGTATGTTTTTGAAACTGCAGATATGGGATTGGCATTTTGATGAGTGTAAGCTTATATTGGCTGGGCATTTGGATTTGGTGGTATGTCTGGATTACTTCAGTCAAGGTGATAAGCTATACTTGATAACCGGTTCACAAGACAAAACTGCCAAGGTATGTCATTTATACTGAAGAACAGACTAACCAATTGTTGATACGTACACAGAATATTTATTTATTGAATAATGAGTACAATTTTTCTCCTTCAAATTTTCTAGATATGGGATTGCGATACGGGGAGTTGTGTTCACACACTACAGCATACGGATGTTGTTAACGTTGCCTGTTGCTATACGGATCTTCTAATACTAATTACAGGTTCATCGAACGGATTAGTTCGTCTGTGGTGGGACTGGAATCGCACAACTGCACTCCGGTAACTACAAATACCCTTGTAGCATCATATATATGTAGTCAATGACAAACTGTGTCTAAATACTTGACCCCAAAAGGGAACACAACCAATCCGGCGTTACTATTTTCAAAAATAAATAAAACAAATTCTGTATAGATTTTAATTTTTGTAATGGTTGATTGTCTTTAATTAAGGTGTCTAAAGCCTAAACGGTTTGCATAAGTCTTAACAATGTTCATGGAATTCTTCCAGATGTGAGCTCAATTTTGTACTCGGAGAAGTATATGCTGTAGCAAGTTTGAAGGGATCAAGGTCTGTGATCAAAACTAGCTGTTCTCATTTTGGCGGTAACTATTGTAATTTTCTATATTACATATTCATGGTGAAACCAAAAAGTGTTCGAGTGACATACATTGCTACCCAAAGGAAGTTCACTAATCTTTGTTCTATCAACTTTTGGGAACCACCAGAAAAGGATGTTTAAATTACACAGTCATTAGTTCTTTCTTTGAGCTTGTTTTCGTTCAATTTGGAGATCATATTATTAGACAGTGGAAGTGTTGGGCTGTGTACATCCCTGGATGTAGAGGCCGGATTATATTATCCATTATCTAAAAAAAAGGCAGTGGAAGTGTTGTGCATCGAACAATAACCCCCTCCAATATTAACTCAGTGCATGCACAATATATTAATTTATTACAGGATTGCGATTGCAAATGAAATGGGATTAGCACTGGTAAACATAGACCTTGAGAGCGAGAAGCATGGAGATGTAAAGAGCACCATCATGATTATGGATTCCAAAAATGACACAGGACGAAATATGAAAAGAGGTGAGCTATTTCTAATTTTTAGGGCTGAATTATATATTTAATCAAAAATCAGTTATTCGTATGAAGAGCGTATGACACGATTGGCAAGTGTGAAGGCTAGATAGATTTAGCGTTCTACAAATAAACTAATATATACTGTATTATATTATTCCCTTGAGACGACAATGTTGTTACGTTGAGCTGAAGTTATTCGATTGCGTGTACATATCCGCCTTGCATTAAGGCTAGTCTCAATGGGATATGCTACACATATGCAGGACAGTTCCATGTGAAATGTTAGGCTGTATGAGATTTTTGGATGTGGGATTTTACATATGTACCTAGAAATCTTAAGATGATATGATATTACGTATAAACAATGTGTGTAATTTACTAAAATACTACACCCTCTGTTGAAATTATAATTCAATTTTGATTATCCTAATAAATAAATTTTCTAGTTTTGAGCAAGTTAATGAAAAAATATTATAGCATATACAATACCAAATTGAATGAGTATATTTCTTTCATTGTGGATTTAATAAAGCTGATTTGAGGCTGTGTAGAAGTCGATGTGTTTTTTTATAAATTTGGTCAAAATTATTAGCTAGAGAAGTCTGCCTTTGGACAAAACTAGTGAACTAGTATAGTTTGGAACGGAACCTCCACTCCACCCCATCCCCACCACTTTGGTGAATGAATGCATAGTTGTGTTACTGTGACTATTCGCTCACATTTGGAACGGAACCTCCACTCCACCCCATCTCATGATGTAGGCTAGTTCATCAACTCCATCGAAGAAGCTGATCCAGGTTCACCCACCGGAGTTGCGGTTCCCAGATAGCCAACAGTCGTCAAGAACACTGGAGATCAGCAATATTACAGATGACCACGTGGCTTTCCTTATATGGTCATTGAACGATACAGCAAACTACATTATAGTGCCGAATATAGAAGTGCTATCACCGCGGTCGACGCGGCAAGTCGTAGTAACAAGATATGCAAAAGAGTGGGTGCCAACAGACTTCTCTACGCTCGAGGACATAGTCTATGTGAAGGGCACTGTTGTGGTTGAGGGTACAAGGAGCACAGATGTTGGTTACGACATGTTCGATGAAATAACGACAGGTCGGATTGTGCAATCGGTGGAGCTGAATGTTGTTCCTGTAGCCTCACAGGTGCGTTCATTTAACATTTTTGGCCCAATTTAGATATGTATGAACCTAGCTGTTGCGCCCAGTTTTTTTATATGTTTTCACACTGATTCCGTATGATCAGATTATACACAAAGCAAGATTACCATGGGCCTTAGATGTGCATCCAACAATGCCATGGTGAGTGCATATATTTTCCAGTGAGATTGCATAATAGGAGCTTATTATTTCTCCCATAATAGGAGCTCATTGTTGAGAAATTTTTTCTCCCGCATCACAGGATAATGATGACTCAAGGAGATTATCGCATTCGTATATGGAACTATGAGACACAGGCAAGTCACCGAATTCATGCTCCCATGAATTTCAAAATAAACTCCTATTTTCTTAAAAAAATACACCTGCATACGTTTACAAAATGTGCAATTTGTTTGTTATGTACGGATACTAGCAGATATGTTTGTACAATATATAAAAAAACTAATACTGTGAACGACATATTATAAAATAAAGCATTTTGCTCATTGCAGTTCATTGGTACCAAACCGTATACCCTAAATATAACCATCTGAGCTATATTGTGTTCTTATTATTTAGTTTCCTCATCCATGCCTTTCGGTTCTCTAGGAAAAAGTATGCATTTTGTATACAAGGACTAATCAATTAATGTGTGCCTACCTGTAGGAAGAGAAACCTATTGCTATCAAGGGGAGACAAGGCATGCATATGCTTCTGACTTTAACAATGTCGTTTCCGTGTTTCTATCATTACCCATTGTCATTACTATGATACTATTATATATCACTTTTGTTGCAGTTACTTCGGCTAAATTTATAGCATGCAAGCAATGGATTATGGCCGGTTGTTCTAGTGGACTCATCTATGTGTATGGTTACGATCCAGAAAAGAAAAATTCAGTACAGAAAATTAAAGTTCTACGAGGACACTCAGATACTGTCAATTCTTTGGCTGTTCATGCAACTGAGCCGTGTATACTGTCAGCATCCGAAGATGGAAAAATTTCGATCTGGGACTATGAAAATGAGTGGAAATTAATGAAAACATTTTATGTCAAAAGTCCTGTGCAACATGTTGCGTTTAGCCCAAAGGACACCAATATATTTGCTAGTGCCCAGGACAAAATAGTAAAGGTTTGTTTGGTTTTAGTCTACATGCATTGGATTAATATTATTATGGCTGGCCAAATCATAATCAAATTTTGAAATACTTGTATGTTCTTGAAACTGCAGATATGGGATTGGCATTTTGATGAGTGTAAGCTTATATTGGTTGGGCATTTGGATTTGGTGGTATGTCTGGATTACTTCAGTCAAGGTGATAAGCTATACTTGATAACTGGTTCACAAGACAAAACTGCCAAGGTATGTCATTTATACTGAAGAACAGACTAACCAATTGTTGATACGTACACAGAATATTTATTTGTTATATAATGAGTTCAATTTTTCTCCTTCAAATTGTCTAGATATGGGATTGCGAGACGGGGAGTTGTGTTCACACACTACAGCATACGGATGTTGTTAACGTTGCCTGTTTCCATCCGGATCTTCTAATACTAATTACAGGTTCATCGAATGGGTTAGTTCGTCTGTGGTGGGACTGGAATCGCTCATCTGCACCCCGGTAACTACAAATACCCTTGTTGCATCATATATATGTAGTCAACGACAAACTCTGTCTAAATACTTGACCGAAAAAAGGGAACACAACCAATCAGGCGCTACTATTTTCAAAAATAAATAAAACAAATTTGTGTAGATTTTAATTTTTTTGTAATGGTTGATTGTCTTTAATTAAGGTGTCTAAAGCCTAAACGGTTTGCATAAGTCTTAATAATGTTCATGGAATTCTCCCAGATGTGAGCTCAATTTTGTACTCGGAGAAGTATATGCTGTAGCAAGTTTGAAGGGATCAAGGTATGTGATCAAAACTAGCTGTTCTCATTTTGGCGGTAACGATTGTTATTTTGTATATTACATTCATGGTCAAACCAAAAAGTGTTCGAGTGACATACATTGCTACCCAAAGGAAGTTCGCTAATCTTGTTCTTTCAACTTTTGGGAACGACCAGAAAAGGCGGTTTAAATTACACAGTCATTAGTTCTTTCTTTGAGCTTGTTTTCGTTCAATGTGGAAATCATATTATTAGACATGTCCTCCTCCAATATTAACTCAGTGCAATGCACAATATATTAATTTATTGTAGGATTGCGATTGGAAATGAAATAGGATTAGCATTGGTAGACATAGACCTTGAGAGCAAGCATGGAGATGTAAAGAGCACCATCATGATTATGGATTCCAAAAATGACACGGAACGAAATATGAAAGAGGTGAGTTATTTCTTTTTTTAAGGCTGAACCATATATTTAATCAAAAATCAGTTATTCGTATGAAGAGCGTATGACACGATTGGCAAGTGTGAAGGCTAGATAGATTTAGCGTTCTACAAATAAACTCATATATATTATATTATATTATTCCCTTGAGACGACGATGTTGTTACGCGTTGAGCTGAAGTTATTTGATTGCATGTACTTATCCGCCTTGCATTAAGTCTAGTCTCAATGGAAGTATCATCTGAGTTTGATTTGCATTAATTAGGTTGGCAAGTGGGCATGTTTGTTGAGATGACATTTTATTTAAGGCCAGTTTCAGTGCATAGTTTAATGTCACAGTTAGTAAGACTACAAACTAGGTAACTGAGCCGGATGAGGTTCATGGTGATGAAAGTCTTCTCTTATATGATGAAACACCCTCATTTAATGGCCAAGTCAACAATTTGCCATTTATGGAACCCTATTTAATATGCATAACACGCCATGAAACATGCGTTGAGACTGGCCTAATGAGGGCCAACGGGAAGTCAAACCGGCGTCAGGTAAACAGTGGCGAGTCCATATGATACCCCCATCTTTTTTTGTCCCCCTCTCATTACTACAGGCCACGCCCCCTCGGCTCCCTCGCACCCACAATTGGATGTGGGCTGTCACCACGGTCGAGGCAAGGGTTTGTCCCTTCGCAAAAATGACACCCGACTGGTCCCTTGTAGCACTTGGGGGCTCACATCCACGAATGCCCGAATCGCAAAATTATGAAAGAATTTACCATTCCTAGAGAGGCACAGGGGCTACTATTAGATATGAATATCACGGCACCCACAGGGGGTTAAGCCAAAGCTAATAGTAGATTGGCTGGAATATAACAAATGGCAAGGCTAAACAGTTGACTCCCCGAGAGGCCGGACCAGCTCGCCTGACTCAAAGATAGGACTCATGCGGCACTCACTACTACAGAACGTTTTTGTAGGGGCGTCTGGTTTGCCTCTGTAGGGGCGGTTTTGCCAGCCGTCCCTAATCTTCCGTTCCTACAGTTATTTTGCAGTAGGGGCGGTTGGTGATGCAACCGCCCTTCTTGTATGAGCACTGCAATCAGCGTTTTCAAAATTCAAAAACAAATACCAAAACATTTTTATTAAACCGGGGAGGACCCCACCGGCCAGTGCCCGCCCATCTCCGTTGGAAGTCGCAAGTCGCACATTTTTTCGTGTAAAATCACGCGCTACGCGGCCGGCGGGATTCGAACCCGCGACCTCATGCTCGTGTGCGACCCCTCCCCACCACTGCGCTACACACTCATATGTGTCCATATCCCATTCCGTGTCCCCACATATTATGCAAATCCGAGTGTAAATTGACTATTTGAGGCCCTAAATGGATTCAAAGTAAAAAAAAAAGTGGTCAACTACAAAGTTTCATAACTTTTCGAGATCTACATTTCATAAGTAGGAAGTTTTCCCATCCGAGATCGTTTACAATTTTGAAATTCAAATTTGAGACATTTGAACACAACTTTTGCATGACTAGATGATTTCAAAGTAAAAAGTGGTCAACTACAAAATTTCATAACTTTTCGAGATCTACATTTCATATGAATGGAAGTTTTTCCGTCGTCCGAATTCGTTTTAAATTTGAATTTCAAATTTGAGACATTTGAACACGACTTTTGCATGACTAGATGATTTCAAAGTAAAAAAGTGGTCAACTACAAAGTTTCATAATTTTCGAGATCTACATTTCATATGTAGAAAGTTTTTCCATCCAAGGTTGTTTACGGATTTTTAATTTTTAGTACCTTGTTTCAAAATTCGGGATCCCATTATAGGGGCGCCTCAATATAGAGCCGCCCCCTACTGCGGACTACATTAGGGGGCGGGTGGTGTTTGAACCGCCCCTAATAATAGTAGGGCGGCTCGTAACACCAGCCGCCCCTAATAATGTAGTCACTATAGGGGTGGCTCGTATGGTGTCCACAGTAGGGGTGGCTCGTTTCACTGTAGAGGCGGCTTAAAACATAAACCGCCCCTAATGAAAAAGGGGGGGCGTTCTCTTAGTAAGCTTTTGTACTAGTGCCACTCGCCCTTTCCCGCTCATGGAACGGCAGAGGCGTGCCCCTGGGTTTCTGCATCCTTTTCAACTGTCCCATATGGGGTAGGCGTATTGGAGCTAACCGGTGTTGAGAAGGGTAATGGATCTAGAAGAGGGTGGTTGTCTGCTATCTCCACTACTATACAGTTGCCTTTCACCGTTTCAGGTATGAAGAAGCTCTGGGTTTAGCTCATTCGGGCAATGTGCCACTAAGTCTAGTCTCAATAGGAGTTTCATGATCTAGTTTCCAACACACCCATATATTGGAAACAACGCCGAAGAGTTTCATCCACATGAAACTCTTGTCATCTCTTTCTTCAAAAATACGGTGACATGTTAGCATATTTAATGCCCATGAAACCCCATTGAGGATGTCCTAAGTTCAACAAGGTGTGTTTGGTATTGGGGTCGAGGGGTGGGGCCCATGATGGGTTTGTTGCGAATGCAGCGCATGGGACAAGAATCGTATGATGTTCTTGTAAAAAAAAAAAAAAAAATTAGACGCCGATTGGAATATTTTAGTAAGAAGAGGAAGGGAGAGAGAACTGGAAGATGACCTAATACTAAAACTTTATATTTCAAAACTGCCACATCGAATGTTGCAGCACATTGCTTGTAAATTGCGAGATGAATCTTTTAAGCCTAATTGGTTCGTGATTAGACACTAAATTGCTACAGTAACACATGCTCTAATAACAGATTACTTAAGCTTAATAAATTAGTCTCTAAATGTGTGCCGACATGTCCGATTTGACACCCAAAACTTTCATTTATACTAGCCTTCTCCGGCGATATATACCTAGCAGGCATGGATGGACCGGCTGGGCATGCCCTCTTCACCCGCGGCGCCAATCACCTTGGCTGCCTCCATCCGTCACCCCCGCCGCAGCTAGAGCCACTCCTTACCTGGCGCCGACCCAATGTGAGACACCACTGACGCCTTCCAGCGCCGCGCCGACCTTCTTTATTTTTCAGATGAAAATCACCGAACTTTAATTTTCAGAAAGTTAATGTAGCCAAATTTTCGAAACAAAAAGCATGCTGCTTTTGCAATAAGCAAAGACAATTTTGTGCATTAGATTGTGTCATTGTTTATAGATAAAGAAAAACGCTTACAATCGTTGTCATTTGTCCAATGCACATGAGAGCTATACTAAATTGTCTGCGTTTTTCCAATCAGCTTAGGCCTTTGGGTATAATTGGTTTGTGCATGAAGCTCAAATTATTTTACATGTTGCATAATTTTCAATTTATATATGCAAAGAGGATATAATTATTAAGTGGAATCTACTATGCTTTTTATAGGGGATGACGGATGCTTCTCAGGGCATGCTGGAGGCACCAGTGAGTTCGTCACTAGGTGCAATGGGCTCACTTCTCCAAAAGCTCAGATTACTGCTGGCACCCAATTACCCACTACGGAGGTCACTGAAGCAGGCAGTCAAGCTTCTCGAGGAAGACCTGGAAGAAATAAGCGATGCCCTCATTGAGCATTCGATGGTAGATTACAACAAAAATAAAGTGAAATACTGGATGGAAGAGGTTCGTGAGGTCTTGTATGACATTGAGGACAGCATTGACATCATGATGTTCTCACACACTGCAGTGTATGCTACGTCTAGATCCATCCATGGCCATAGCCATAGGTTTTTTTGTCGTCGGACATGCAGGAGAGCTGCAGATCTCTATATGAAGAATAAAATCCATAGGCAGAGGGTTGCCCATCTTAAGATTCATCGGCTTCCCAATATACTCAATCTGTCAACGATGGTCACAAAAGTTTCAGAGCTCAGGAATCTGCTGTGGGAGGCAAGCGAACGTCACAAAAGGTACCAGCTTGATGGTTGTATCTCAAATCCCACGTTTCTGTCCTACATACGTAGTAGTCGGATCCCAGTTTCTTACAAAGTTGTTCACAATCTAATTGGTATCGCGGATCCAAAGAAAGAACTTACCATGCGGCTGACCAACCAATCGGAACAACAGCTAAAAGTATTGTGTATTGTTGGACCCCTAGGGGTTGGTAAAACAACCCTTGCTAAAGAACTGTATCGTGAACTTGGTGGCCAATTTGAGTGCTGGGCTTTCATTCGGGTGTCACGGAATCCTGACATAGGTAGGCTTCTTCAGGAACTATTCTATCAAATCCAGTGGCCTAAACAAAGTTCTGAGGCCTGCTCACTTCAAGGCATCATTGACAAGATTAGTAACCACCTCCAAGATAAGAGGTAATTCTTTGTCTGCGCGCTCGTGTAACCTTTTTTTTTTTTTTTTTTTTGAAAGCTGCTCGTGTCACTTATTGGTTAGATACTTGCCTTCAATATATTATAGATCTTTTCTTTAGTTGAAGAATATTAAAAGAACTTGTTACCCACCATTTTTTTTTCTTTTTTGGGATATTAAAATGTTTATTTCTATGATGGGCGAAAAATTTTTCTTTGTAGGATTTCGAAGTTAATGTTTAATGCTATGAATTTGTTAAAGTGCGCATATATGCTGCATATTATACTACTTAAAGTGAGCCTTGCTGTAATTCTAAGTTCATGATTATTACAAGTCAAATCTCTTTACTGGCCATTTGTATCGTATAATCACAATGTTTTATACCACTTGTAGGTCTTCTGCACATATTTGCAACATCGTTTATATAGTTGCAAATTACATGCACTTAAATTACACTTATGCAACAGATTCTTTTTAGTCATTGCCCAAAAAAAATTACAAAATTTTCCCAAAAACAAAGCTTTCGTGAGGCAAGGAGTGGATTTTTTTGTGTACGTAGGAATAAAATCCATAGATTGGTCATGGAATCAAAAGAAGAGAGGGTATGAATGAGCAAAGAAGGTCTTTCATGAAGCTAGCAGGGATAACTTACCTTTAGTATTTAGGAACTTATTCTTCCATATGTTTTCCGTAACTTAAAAAAACAATAAGCTAAAAAGTAACCCATTTTCTTGGATTACTTACTTTTAATTGATAGAAAATTTTCAGCTCTACTCATTCATTCATTACTAATCAGTAGTGCTTAGTATGCCATAAATTTGTAAAATTTAAATATTTGAATATTCCCTAAAATGCATGCCTTTCGTACAATATATATCTGCTGGAGAGTACGGTGGATTCATCTAGCATGAACAACCTTCATGATCTTAGTATACTTTGGAGAGTTGGAGAGAATTTTATTTTATTATATCTAATACTTGCAGCGAACAGGAATAAAAATAATTATATGACATATTTTATTATTTATTTTCCTTGCAATTTATGTTGGAAGTGTTATAAAGGCTATTTTTTTGCCTAAACAATTATATAATTATTCCATATTTTAATTATTCTGCAGGTATTTTATCGTAATTGATGATTTGTGCGAACCGGAAGCATGGGATCTCATGAAAAATGCTTTTCCGAAATGTAATAAATGCAGCAGAATAATAGTAACAGGTGAAGTACAAAATGTTGGCGCTGAATGCTCTGATTATCGTACTGTTGATATTTTTGAGCTGAAACCTCTTGACAGCCAAGATTCTGAAAAATTGTTTCTAGGAAGAGTTTTTAGCTCTGAAGATCAATGTCCTGATTCGTTGAAGGACATTTCCTGTAGAATGTTTAAAGAATGTGGTGGTTTGCCATTAGCAATCATCACTTTAGCTGGTCTTTTGCAAGCCTGCGAAATAACTCAGATATATGGCACCAACTACTGCAATATGTTGTCTCCAGTTTGACAAATCTGTCTTTGGAGTACATGCTAAAAGAAATAGTAAACCTTTGTTGTGATAATCTTCCTCAAGATTTGAAGACATGTTTGCTATATCTTACCATTTATCCAGAGGGATGCACGATCTGCAAGGTTGATTTGCTAAAGCAGTGGACGGCAGAAGGTTTCATTACTCCAACAAAAGGAAATGAGGGTGTTGCAGAGAGTTATTTTGATGAGCTTGTCAAAAGGGGTATGATCCAACCTGAGAAAATTACTCACAATAATGAGGTTCTATCTTGTACAGTACACCACATTGTATTTGATCTTATTATGAGCAAGTCTAGAGAAGACAATTTTATCACAACAGTAGATTACTCTCAAACCAATGCTTTGCTTTTTATGAAGCCCCGTCGATTGTCTCTACACTTCAGCTGTTCTCAGTATGCAACCAAACCAGAGGATATAAGACTGTCACAAGTTCGATCACTTGCCTTTTTTGGACTCCCCAAGTGCATGCCTTCTGTCATAGAATTTAAGGTCCTACGGGTTTTAATCATTGAAATTTGGGGCAACAAGGATGATTTCAGCAGTCTCGACATATCAAGAATTTGCAGATTAGTTCTGTTGAGATATTTGAAGATTTCAGGTCACATCTTTGTGGATTTTCCATCCAAGATCCAGGGTTTAAAATTATTGGAAACACTGGAAATATTTGCAAGAGTTTCTACCACTCTTAAAGCAGTGGGAATTGATGCAAAAGAATCTGCTCTACCAAATGATATAGTTCATCTCCCAGGGTTGTTGCATTTAAGTCTTCAAGAGGGGATAAAACTACCTGATCGGATTGGCCTTCTAACATCTCTGCAAACACTAAAGCATTATGATCTTGGAAATAACTCTGAAGACTGTATACAGAGCCTTGGTGAGCTGAAAAACCTGAGAGATCTTCACCTCACCTGTTCCACAGTACTGTCTCATGAGCATCTGAAGAGAAACCTCGTAGCTCTGGCGTCTTCACTTGGGAGACTTGCCAACTTAGAATCTCTCATACTGTCTCATGGTGCTGTGGGCACGACAATGTTCGTTGAGCACTCAAGTTCCATGTTCTCCACTTCCATGTTTCTTAAGAGACTTGAGGTTTTGCCATCTATTTGTGTCTTTACCAGACTTCCTGAATGGATTGGGAAACTCTGCAGACTCAGCATTTTGAAAATTGCGGTCAGAGTATTGATTAGGAGTGATATTGATATCCTCACTAGATTGCCTGATCTCACTGTTCTCTCACTTTATGTTCGTCAACCCAATACAGAAAGAATCATATTCCATCATGGGGCATTTCCAGTTCTCAAGTATTTCAAATACAGTTGTAGTGCTCTTTGCATAGACTTTCAGGAAGCGGCACTGCCCAATCTTCATA
Organism: Hyparrhenia diplandra; assembly: GCA_015847255.1. NCBI lineage: Eukaryota > Viridiplantae > Streptophyta > Magnoliopsida > Poales > Poaceae > Hyparrhenia > Hyparrhenia diplandra. The sequence continues at coordinate 244,526 of JADLZK010000916.1, forward strand.
GGCTGAAGCTTTGTTTCAATGTCCACAGAGGTGAGATATATTCCGATACGATTTGTAGCATCAAGCACTTGTCAAACCTCAAGGGGATTGCTTTGAGAATTGGGGCAGCAGCTGGTGTTGAGGAATCTGACAGAAGAGCTGTTGAATCAGCATTTGTTAGCTGCATACACAAACATCCAAGGTTTCCAATTTACATGAATATAAGAAGGGTTGATTGTGTAGATGAGTAAAGTCCAGCATGATCGTGTGTGATCTGGGTATTTTGTGTTGGCAGCTGCTTGTTTATGTACTTGTTTCAGATGTTGGAAATTCTTTAAAACACTGTTTTCTGATTTTCATCGGAAGTTAAAACAGGGGATAATGCCTTTAACAAAAGAGCTCAACAAATTGTCCTTGACCTTGTCTCCAGGTGTGATTCAGGTACTTGACCTCAAAGTGCCATTTCTGTGTTTCAAAACTTGTCTAGAACTCGAACGTTTTCAGGTCCCTTACACTTCTCCGGAGCAATCATATCTAGGCCTCCGAACTTATCACATCATGTCATTGTTACGAATTAGACTTTGCCCACCACTCGTGGCTTCTCTAGTCTTCCACTTTGACTTCGTCATTAACGGTTTCCCTAGTCTTTATATCAAGTTACTTCATGGGTGGAAGATTCCGTGGAAGACAAGTTGATGGGGAAAAACATCGAAAATCGATGAGGCCACCCCAGGAGTAGACATGATCCCCCCAGTGGCAGCACAGCTGCACAGGAAAGGGAAGGGTGGTGGCTGAAATTACACTAATACCTTTTGACTATTGTATTCGTAACATGGTACTAGAGCTCAGGTTTGGATCCGGCCACCACCCTTCCTTTGCTGCCACGAGAGGGTGATGTCTGCTCCTCCCAGGGTGGACTCTATAATAGAGCCGACCAATTTACATGCAATTAAGTTTAAAAGTGGCCTTGGAGAGGGACTCGCTTCGATAAGTAACCACATATAAACCCGGTATTCTGGAAATCTCGAAGGATTTCAAACTTTCATCAACATATAGCCAAGATCTTCGAAGTCAAATGCGTACATTTGCTACAAGTTAATTAAAACACTTTTCAAACCCACATACATCGGAGTTTAAAATAGCAGCTATTACATTACCAAATTAAATAGTAGTAGAAGCAATTAGTTTTGAAATGCCAAAGTACCATTATAGCGGATTTTTTAAAAATTTTACCCTTTTTCAAAACAAATTTCAAATGTATCTGTAGTTTAAAACATATTACACCAGATATCCCTTTTGGTCGCGCGGATGCGTAGGGCGCGATCTTTACACATGTCGCCTACGTATGTGGCGCGGCGGCGTTCTCGCCATCGGGCGCTGGGCGCCGTTGACCGCTGCCGGGCGTGGATGGCCGTGGGTCCAGCCGAGTCGCGCCTGTGCATGTGCATGAGGCGTGGATGGTGGTTGACCGCCGCTGGCGTGGATGGCCATGTGGCACGATGCACAGGTCGCGCCGATGCGCCGCACACGGCCGCCCGTTAGGGTTTAGGTTTGGGCCCGGTAGAAAACGCGTGGGTCCCACCACGTCGGCCGACGGCATGGGCGTGACGGACGGGATTAGGTCTTCCGGCCCAACTTCTTTCTTTTCTCTTTCTCTTCTTCCTCCTCACCGCCCGTGCGCCCCGCCCGTCTTGTCGCCCTCGCCACCCCCGCCGTGCGCCGTCGCGGAGGCCGATCCCCCCGCCGTGCCCCTCCACGCTCCGGCCGCCGCCCTACGCCGCCCCCGTCCTCCACCGCCCGCGTAGGAAGGCCGGCGGCGGATCTCGCAGCCCCCAGGCGATTTTGGGCTGCCTCGGCGGCCGGCGCCCCTCGGTTCGCCGGCGGCGGGGAGTAGGGTAGTGGCCTCCCAAGTTGTCTCCAACACCGGTCTAGGTACTAATCCCTTCTCTTCTCCCCCTCCATTTCTTGTTTTGTGAGTTGTTCATGGTATTTTTGTTTGATAAACGTGAAATTGTTAGTGATTGAAGCATTAATTGGTACAATGTGGTTCGTAGAATCGGTTTAGGATTGGATTTGGCCGTGGATTTGGCATAGAGATAGAGGTGCATGGAAGTAGTTCATTGATGCATGTATGGAGGTTTAGGGTTTGATATTATTTCTATTTTTCAATGTGAAATTATAAGTTATTAGGCCGTTTATTGATGCAATGTGGTACGTGAAAACGTTTTAGGATATTTTTTCTTTGTGGATTTCACCTAGATTAGATTTTTCATGAATAAAGTTCTTTTGTTGCATGGAGGTGTTGAGCTTGTTTCTAATATATATTGGCAATATGGTTGTTTTACTTATAGCTTTTATTTCCCGAATAATTTGTAGATGGACCGTTTAGTGCGCTTTTTATATTGGTGGCAAAGTTATAGGGGATGGCAAGTTTGAGAACATGCATGAACAAGTTCATTTTTTTGGTACACCTCCTAGCTTCGATGATTTGGTCGGCCATTGTCGTGACAAGTATGGATGGCCGTTTAGTTTGATTGGTCGATTTGATTGTGGGAAGGAACGAGCACACTATGCACTGATGGCTTTGTCATGTGAAGATGATTGGAACAACTTTGTGGAGGTTGTGAAGGGTAGTAGTGTTCGTTACTTGGAAGTTGTTGTGGAGAAGGTGATGAACCCTGTTGTTGTGCCTGCGACTGAGAACGTGGATGAGGAGCCCGTAGAGCACCTTACTCAGGAGGAAGAGTTGCAACCGGCTGTTGTTAGAGACAATGATAATGCAGTGATGGTAGGTATGGAAGAGTGCGATGAGGAGGACATTGGTGCTATGGACGACATGTTTGTAGGATCAGAGGATGATGGAGAGTACAGAGATGAGCTCACTTTTAGTGAAAGTAGCTCTGAGGAGGTTATAGAGGACGAGTATAGGTCGGAGCCTAGTACGGACGATGAAAGCGATGAGTATAGGGGGATATTGCATCCACCTGACGGGTCATTTAGAATGGAGTACACCGATGTGGAGCTAAGTCGGTTGAGGGAGGTCCATGTTGAGGTACCCTCCGTACCTAACTTCATGGACATTAGTATGATTGATGAAGCGGTGTGTGACACCGGCCCTGTCGTTGTTGGACGATGAGGGACAGAGAGCGAGGAGATGGAGATTAAGAAGGGGATGGTCTTTGTCACATTGGATCATCTCAAGTTCTTTCTTGCGGACTACGCCGTTAGGTATCATAGACCCTACTATGTTGATCACTGCGACCCTGACAAGCGGTACACAGTGCTTTGCAAGAAGAAATGTGGTTGGGGAGTTTGGGCGAGGAAGCCGACAAATAAGACTTAAAGGATTCGAAATGTGAAGCAACCTCACACGTGTCGGTCTTCTAAGCCTAAGGGGTGCACGCACAAAACACGCCCGTTATCCGAAGTCGTCGTCTTGTCGGCCTTGTTAAGCACGATAGCGATATATCTCACATTTGCCTCCCCGATCGAGAGCGTATGGGGGTGGACCGGATATCGAGTGTGCTACATGAAGGCATGGCGAGCAAAGCGGCATGCTATAGAGCTATTGTGGGGTGATTGGAAGGAGGCATACAACCAAGCTCCTAGGATCCTTACTGACCATGAAACACTACAATCCGGGGCTTAGGTGGTATCCTGTTCTTTGGCGCATAGTGGATGACACGGACGGGCGTGCCTAAACATAGGCACGGAACCCTGATCACAAACCCAGGAGGAGGGACGGTGGTGGGAATGGACCTTTCCCATCATGGTCCTCCGGATGGTGCAACCTAACAGGAAAAGTCCATGAAAGCTAGCAAAACAAACAAAATGATAAGTAGTACAAATATTAAAGCAATTACGAAATCTTCATAAACCCTACCATAATACATGGTAAACATCCCAAGTAAACCTTAATACATGAAAAAATAATAAAACAATACGGAAATCTTCATAAACCCTTACCAACAACTAATACATGAACCTTCATAAAAATTCATCTCCATACATGGTAGCGAATCATAATTGAACAATTAAACATGCTTAAATATTCAAACCCTATGCAATTATTCATAAAACCTAAACAAAACCAAAAACATGTAAATGCCTTCATTTCACAATGAAGTAATCTACATAGTAGCAAACATGATTTCCAATTTGCCATGAACAAAGAGTTGAAATAGGGTTTGGGATTAGAGAGGACAATTACATCTAAGCATGTCATTGCTAACAAAAGAAATTTTACCACATCTAATTGCCAAATAGTATAGCACAAGAATAAATAAACATCTCAAACAAAATTTGCAATTTACCATGAACAATGAAATTAATTAGGGTTTGGGGTTTGAGAGCACAATTACAACTAAGCAAAAGAAGACTAACAAAGAAAATCAACCACAAATGAGGACCAATTAGCATAGAACAAGCATAAAACACACTTTAGACTACAAAACAAATGGAAATCATGGAGAGGAAGACAAAAGGGAAAGAGAACATTCATTGATTTGGACCGGACGACCTTTGCTCGTCACAAAGTGAAGGGAGAAAGTGGGAGAAGAGAGGGAGAGAAAAAGGTGGTGGATGCATTTATAAATTATATCAACACATCGGCGCCGAGCGGTTGGCGCGACACGGTCGACCCCACGCGGTTTCTACGAGGCCCAAACCGAAACCCTAACGGGCCCGTCGCGCCGACGACGCCAGCGCGATCGGCACGTCGGGCCGCATCGCGAGGGCGCGACCGTGGGACCCACCGCACGGACACGCCCGGCAATGGTCAACGCCGCCCCGCGCAACGTGGCCGCGGCACGTCGCGCCCGCATGCATCGGCGGCGACGTGTGTAAATATCACGCCGACGCATTTGGCGCGACAAAAAGGGATACCGGTGTAATATGTTTCAAACTAGGGATACATTTGAAATTTATTTTAAAAAAGGGCAAAATTTTAAAAGAAAAAATCCCATTATAGCTCATATAATAGTGCCACTATAAGTCAACCCAAACAAAGCACAAGGTGGGGAAAGGATTCTGCCTTGCCCTTGGCAACAGTCTTCATCAACAGCACGAAACAGACAAGCCTTGTAGTAACCGTGGGACACTTGGTCACCTACAATAATGGGAATAAAGTCCCGAAAATACTGAAATGTACTCAGCTAGACTTACCCGCCTTAAACCAAAAATAAGTGACTCCAAGGATTATCTTTGGCTTTATGGTGGATCACTCACATTTTTCATTCAGTAAAAGTAGAGATTAATTCATCAAGCCTATCTATTTTAGGTTTAACCAACTTCAATTACAACTCTTGATTAGTGATATGATTAAGCCATGCTTGATTATTTTCAAAAAGTAACCTTTGATCATCACAATATTATAACATGCTCAAATATTAGCAACAAAGATAAATATTATCCGATCCACATTTTAATCATTTCTTGCGGCAACATAAATAACCATCATTACCATCATCAAAATCTAAAAATAAGAGAACCCCGGGACTTAGCGGCGGCCTCGGCCTATCCACGCGTTGCCAGTTGCTGTCGGATCCGCAGGTCGGCCGGCGTAGTGGGCGCCGGAGCGGCTGGTGGGATCCGAGCCGCGCGAGCCCCGTCGGTGTGGTCGCCCCCCACCTTGCGTTTTAAAGCCATTCGCGCCAAGGCCCCGGCCCACGCGTGGCGCTCTTAAGGCCGGTCCCTCGATTCAGCCGCCTAGGCGAATTCTCGATCTCTCAGACGCTTTCGCGCCCGGGTCCCCCCTTAACATCCCGGATATTAAAAAGTAATTAAAATATTAAATATGATCATTATCGGGTGTGATTAACAAGTATCATGGCAATATTGCATTTCATGTTTCAATTTTTATCGTATGAATGTTGCATATGCCATGTTTCATTTATTTCATGAAATGTTATTTATGTTAATAATTAAGGTTTTGGTGAATTAATAAATTTACTTTTCATGATGAATAAACTTTCCAAATTTTTATTCCATGAATTGGTGTGATGCTTGAGCTTTAAAATAATGTTAAGGGTTGTGGTGTTTGAATAATGCTTGTTTACTAATTAAATACTGAATTTAGAAATGAAATAAGTATTAATCCTAATTTTAAATTTAAATTTGGAAAACCTACTTTCAAATTTATTGAGAATTTGGCGATGAGCCCAAAAGGAAAAGTGTAGTTCTTATTATTTTGAGCAACTTTTATTTTGAAAGTTTTTCAAGTTACAATTTGGATTTGGGAGATTTTTTTGAAGAAGAAGAGAGGAAGATGCACTAGTACACAATTTAGATCTGCGTCAGCGCCGTGCGGTGTCCGCCGTGCCCTTCAAGGCACTTCTCGTGCTTGGACGCGCGGCCGTCTGCGTGGTAAACTCGCGAAGGTGCTGTCGTGCTCCAGTTCGTCTCCCCTGTCCTTACTCCGACGCTCTCTCTCTCTGTCTGCTGCTCGCTGTGGCAGTGTCCGCCATGGGAGCGGAGCAGAGCTCCGTCCGGAGGTCCGTCTCGTTCCTCCTCGCTCACTACGAGCAACAGCAACCATCTCCGCTGCATCCTCTCCTCCTCACGCCCATAGCGTCTCTTCTTCAGCCGCCGTAGCTCGGCCAGCAGCAGCGCCGCTGTGTCAGTATTGCCGGTGCTCGTGGCCGGTCTTCCTCCAGCCATCTCCGGTGAATCCGCGACAACCGACTGGTGCACGCTGGCCCAGGCGTGCCCTATAGCCTCTCCCTTGCCACCGGCGACCGTCCTCCGGCTGAAATCGACCTTCCCGGCGCTCCTCTGTTTTCAATTCGCGACCAAGGTCCTCGCGCGACAATTGACAGTTTTTCAGGGGCCTAACGGCACTGACCATGACTCAGGTGAATAGTGTGAAACAGTGTTTTTTTTTTTTTCTATTTTCAGCTGAGATTTGTGAATTTCATAACTAATTATTAGTGCATGCTAAATTCATGAAAGTTTTTTTGTAGCCTTCTTATGATGATATCTATGTAGGAAAAATATGAAACCTGGAAAATGGATAGTTTCGGCATGAGTTAAAATTACATCTTTTAATTAAGAAATGCTTATTCCATGGTTTTTGTAGGTTAAAATAAATATCCGATGATCATGAAACTTCTTGTGTATATGTTTCATGCTATTATCAACCTTCGCAGAAAGTTTGGGAATAGTTTGATGATGTTTAAGTATATCCTTAATTATATACCGAATTATTTGTTAATGATTATCAAATTGATTAGCATAAATCATTATATGATTTTGGTGGATTTTTGGAGTTGATTGTAGACCGGGAACATGATCACCTCGGTTGTCCTTGGCACTGGCTTAGTTGTCTGTGATGCTCATAATCAACTTGTGCTAAATAACTAAAGTGTTTTATGCTCATTACTTGTTATTGCCTCGCGAAGGTAAGTTTGTACTCAACTTTTTATGAGTTGTTTAAAGTTCTTTTATGCACTTGTATGTTTTTCATCAAGCATCGTGGCATGCATTCCGTCATGTTAAGCAATACATCATGTATTACGTGTAGTAAACGAGAAAGAGAAGGGTTAGAAGTCGCAAGTACCAAGCGTGTGATGCTTTGGTCTCATCGAAACTAAGGCAAGTGCATGACGAATCTTTTGCTTTCGGCTTTACGCCTATTATTTGAGTTTTGTTGCTTTTCCAATGTTCAAGTATTATATTTACGGTTCAGGTTTAAGTTTCTTGTTCATGATATTCCAGTTTCAAGCTTTCATTTACATTCAATTCCAAAGTGCGGGTTTATCAGGAGGTGCAATTTGGTTCTTATATTCAAGTGCTTGTGTGAGTAAGTCTTTGGCCCCACTTGCTCGGCTTTACCGTAAATGCTAAGGAGTATTCAAGTCTTTGTCCGTTTCGCACGGAAACTACTATTTAGTTGGAGTTCCAAGAATTCATTCATGAATTCTCATGAGTTGATTGTTCTTTGGTTCTTAATGTACTTGTTGAGTGTTTTCACTCACCCTTGTGTTCATTTGGTTTTAGGTGCTAAACCATCACGACTTGTGTCGGGGACCTAAATATCGGGCCCCGAGACATTCTCCAAACAACGAGAATCCTCCGGCCCGTCGGGGCCCGGTAAAACCCAACCGCCATCATCCCACTTCAAAGGACGGCCCAAAGAAGCGATGGACCAAAGCCAAAGGGCCACGGGCAAGATACATGAAGCCGGAGCCGGCCCACAAGCGGCCCACGAGTGAGCGCCGCGACGAAGGACATTGACCGGGAGCTCGCTACGGTCCCGAAGGACAAGGTCGGGGACCTTTACAAGGCGGAGAACCAGAATGCTCCACGCCGTCACCAACCGACCCGGGGCTCGGACTCGGCCCCAACCTCGGCCCGCCCGAGGGTGGCCTAGCTCACCACTCTCGGGCAAGAAATCTCCGTCTCGCCCCGAGGGTGGCCTAGCTCACCACCCGGGTAAGAAATCTCCGTCTCGCCCGAGAGAGACCCGGCTCCATCCATCCTCGGGCGAGGTGGCCCAATCGACTCACCCGTGGTCGCCGACCCCGGGCATGGGAGGTTCCGTCGAAGGAAGGGAAACAAATTTGCATTTAATGCGGTTGCACAAAGAAAGTAGGGAGGCGCCGGGGCCATCGATTACGTCCATCAAATCGACTTGCCAAAATCACTTCCCCAATCCAACCGATGGGACACAAAGGCGAGCGGTGGCGTATTCGCCCGCCCAAAGACGGAAACCCGAATCGACAATCGTTCATTCCCAAAAACACCGCCAAGACGCCCACGTTGGGCCAAACCCTCGGGCTCTTGACACGCCACAACCAAAGCATTCACGGGACCGGCCCTAGCCATGCGGATCGGTGAGGGACGCCTCACAGATCCTCGGGGGCCCGTTGACACTGTTATAGCATAATATTACTAGTCAACTAAACTTGGATAAGGGCTTAAAATGAATATCAACATAAGTTTAGGGGTTTAACTAACATAATTCCATGAGTTTTGGTGATTTATATAATTTCAGGGGGACTTAATAGATAAATGAAGAGAAGAATGGAGAAAGTTCCGTAATATATCTCACATACGATGGCAAGACTTAACCGTGAAGTAACTTCGACCCAAAAAAGTGGACTAAAACATTCTAGAAGGTACCGAGGACACCGAAGAAACGGAAGCCGAGGTGGCACGCCACCCCAAGCGCCGCCGTTGTCCACCCCGGCGGCCGCCAAAGCTACAAAGGGCTAATCAGTCCAGCTTTTGTATGTCGGTTTACCACCGACCTTGAGGTTGTATCTACACCGTTGCCAAGGTCGGTTTGATCCAATGGTCATCGTTCATCGCCAAGGCCTATATAAGAAGACCCCCTGACCCCAGGGTTAAACCCTAATTCATTTATATCTCATTCTATTCATTATTCTCTTAGTTGTAGAGGTGTCCCAATGTAAGGATAACCTCTCTCTAAGGGATTAGTGAATTAGAGGAAGATTAGAAGAGGATTAGCTATGTAATTAGAAGTAGATTAGTCACGTGATTAGAACTAGATTAGATCTAACTTAGATCTAATCAAGAGTAAAGGAGAGTTGAACTATACTTTGGTTCCGGAGATGTCTGTGAGTTTGGTATGTTTTATATCTTATCTTTGGAAGACTTATGATTCATATATTTATCTTCTCTATTTACTTCTATGATTTTCATATATTTGGTTAAGTATAGTTGTTATATCTTTGCATGGGATCTTCGCCGCATCGAAAGTGCTCTAGTTATAGACATAATTAGAGTAGTAATTGATAGTGTAGACATGGTGTCTAGACTAGAGGTTACCCGAGATTGCACCCAACCCCACGGATAGTTTGTGGTAGCCCTGTGGTGGTGACAAACGACGGCCGATGTATTCCACCACGTTCGGGTTGGTGTTTGTAGGACCGTAGTCGGAGCTTCCTAGCCCCCTTCTCATCTCTTTCCGTGGCTAGTGTTCCGATGTCCCGAAGTGTTATGGTATGATTACTATCATAGAACTTAAGTAATAGAGAAGAACTTAGGAACCTAAATCTCTCTCTTTGACCTCTTGTTTAGTTTAGATATTCTTTGACATCTTAGGTAGGTTATTATTTTATGCTTTGTTATTAACTTATCCTTTAACATTTACTCCCCTCACTATAGTCTAGTGGTTTGCTAAGTTAGTAGATGCATGATTGTGACTTATTAGATTCTTTAGCCAAAGCTTCCCGTGGATACGATACTCTAGAATACTCATCCTAGGGAAAAGCTACAATGGTAGGTGTTCTCGGCGCTGCGTAATCCTTCATATTCTTTTAGCACTTAACAAATGCCAACGGGTCGCGACTGAAAGCGCACGTCCGTCATCGGATCGGACGCGCGTGTCTTCATCAAATGACGCCCAAGCCAACCCAACCCTCGGCAAGACATGCAACAAGTGTGGGCCTGGGGAATTAGCCACCTCGGCACCCACATATGTAAACATTACTTCCCTCTTCCTACTATAAAAGGGGGAGTAATGCCCCATTAGCGGGGGATCTGCGTAGACAGAAACAACCACCACCACCACCACTACCACGATCGTGGGGCTTGAGACCGGCTTCTCTCCCTCACGCCGCTTGTAACCCCCTACTACGAGCTCTCCTTTTGAGCCGAGGTAACACGAGCAGACACCACCCCCGGCCGGGCGTAGGGCCCCGTTGGCTCGAACCGGGATAAACCCCCGTGTCCGTGTCCATATTACGCCACGCCGTTGGGGGAGGAGGCACACCGACCTAGAAATTCTTTCGCCGCGGCACCCAAGGCACCCCCGCCTCGGAGACGCCGAAAGCGGTGAGTTTGGCGCCGGTAGGGGGACGCGGCGGTGCAATCCACATCTCCATCAGCCCTCATGGCGTTTCCACCTTCGTTTCCACCACGCCGCCGGAGTACGAGCTCCTCCCGTGGAACACCGCCGTTTTTCGACGGCGTCGGGGGCTCGCGGGCGCGGTCGAATTACGATGATCCTTCGCCGACATGACCGGGCAGTAGCGAGGGCAAAGATCGCCGCGCGCGCGGTCCGCCATCACGCCGCCGCTGCAAGGCGTGCAAGGCGCGTACCGGCCGACGAGGCGCATTCACGCCGACGGACTCCTCGACCGACGATGCACCCGTGCCGATCTACACGAGGGTCCCCGTGAACCCTAGGCACCGAAGATCCTTCCCGGCCACGCCGCAGATGCCCGTAAACCTTAATTGTCGGGAGAACGCATCCACGCCGCTGGTACGGGAAGGAATCCCCGTAAATCCTCGCCGACGGAAACTTCGCCAAATTTGCCGCGAGGAGAGCGGGCCGCCCCCGCCGTCCCGCTGAGCGCTTATCCCATAGACGATCACACCGAAGAGCGCATCCGCCAAAGGATGCCGCAGACCTGGCCCCGCTCTCCTCGCCCGGGCGATGGGGCCTCGGTCCCGAGAACCTACGTAATCGCTCTACCGTCCGCAGAACAAAGACTTCTCCGCGCTGCTCGGCGCCCCCTGAACCGACGGCCGCGACCGACTATTATGACCCTACACGAGAATGCTTCAACATAGAGGTCCGTGGAGCAAGATGGCCGCCACCGACGCTCTCGACGGCGAGGAGGCGGATCGCACGCCACGACGGCCGCGCCGCGCACCAGCGGCTTCGCCCCTCGCCTGCTTCGTGGCGGCGCCGCGCCGCCGGCCGTATCGCGCGCGGCCGCAGGATTCGGTGAAATGTAATCCGCTGTAGAACTGCGACACTTCGGCTAACTCGGGAGTGCAACATTCAACGGAGCAAGCCACGCGGTAGGCCCCGAGGGTGCCCTAGGTTTCGCAGCGGCGGTGTACGGGCGACCGACGGCGGTGCCTCCACTTCCTCGACATAGCGCCCCCGCTCGCCAACAGCCAAATTTCTCAACATGGCGGCGGCCGCCATGCCGGTACGCGAAAATGCCCGAGCCCTCTACCACCGAGGGAAGGCGCATTCCCGAGAAGGCCTTCGACATCTCCTGACGATGAGCAGCCATGCGGCAGCGGAGAGGTCCGCACGGATCGGTCGCGGCCGCCACGACGACGTGAGGAGTCCGGCGTCGGGTGGTCCGTTCAACCCGGAGCAAAGCCGAGCCTCGGCAAGGCCGGTCAGGGAGCGCTCGTCGACAACGCAACAAACCGCCCGGTCTTTGAGCGCATAGAAGACCCCGCCGAGACATAACCGAGGCACCCCGACCTCGTGGAAGAAATGAGCGACAGCCGAAGCTCGCCACAGGGGCGGCTCACCTCGAGGGCGATCGGCGGGACGAGACGCAAGTGCGCCGGGAAGACCGAGGGTACCCCCAGATCCACCCGGCCACAGGCCTTCACAAGGGATATCGAGGGCACCACTCCCGTGCACCAGGCCTCCCACCCCCGAGAAGTACTCAGAGAGACTCGTCCCGAGGGTGGCCGCCCGACCATCTACTGGCGGCGCTTTGCAGGGGCACACGATGATAAGGTAATAATCGAAATTTGCCCCCCGCACCTCTCCGACTCGCCTAGGGCCCCGGCTGAACAGCCTTCCACCGACCTCATATCAAACCGGGCGGAACTTGGAGAGAACCTTCCGAGGGAACTTCCGTGGCACGTACCTACGCCGGGTAACTCATGGGACCTCGAAACTATCACCGTAACTGGGACGAGTCTTTTGCGTGACTACATCCCGCGCTTCTCCCAACGCGGACCGAGCTCCCTAACATGACGGATTCTAACGCCATAGGGGCCTTCTTGGCCGGCACCACTTGCCGTGACCTCGTGAAGAAGCTAGGGCGCCGGACTCCAACCGAGGCGAACGAAGCTAATGGACATCGCCACCAAGTTTGCTAGCGGAGAGGAGGCACGCGGGGCTCGCTCAATCGGGGCACCGCGCAGGAAAGCGCAAGGAAGAGGAGCCGAGAGGGATCCCAGCCTCAGGAAGGAAGGCAAGAAGAAGAAGAAAAAGGACAAGAGCCGCAAGGGCAAAGGGCCAAGCCCTCAACGGAGACGATGAGGACATGGTGGTCATGGTCGACCGCAAAGGGTCCCGGCCCCGCCGCCCGATTACCTTCGGCAAAGATGCTCAAGAAGCCGTGCGGAACCATAGCTACCCGGTCAAGCACACCCTCGAGGAGTGCAAAGCGGTGCGCAAACACTTCGCCAAACTCGGGGGCCATTCGAGGAGGAGGCGGAAGGGGCACCCGAGGGCGGTCCGAGGGGGACAAGGGTTTCGAAGGTGAACAATCGGGCTTCATAATCTTCGGGCGGCAATACCAAAGAATATGACATGGCCGGTCGCGGCGGCGCAAGAAGGAGCGGCGGGGGTGTATGCAATCGCGTGCGGGCGATCCCGAAGTCTGCGCGCAAGTGGTCGGATCAGGCCATCACCTTCGACCGGTCGGATCACCCTCGGCACATCCCAAACCCGGGGCTTATCCATTGGTGGTGGATCCCATCATTGCCAATACCCGGCTCACCAAGGTCCTCATGGACGGAGGAAGCAACCTCAACCTCATCTACGAGGAAACACTCGACCTTCTCGGGGTGGACAAGTCCAAGATCCGCCCAGAGGGCCGGCATTCAACGGCGTCGTCCCCAGGCAAGCAACAAGCCCCTCGGGCAGATCGACCAACCGGCCATTTTGGGGACCCTCGAACTTCGTGCAAGAGACTCTCACCTTTGAGATCCTCGGGTCCGAGGTACATACCACGCACTCCCGGGCGGCCTTGCTATGCCAAATTCATGGTCGTCCCCGAACTACACCTACCTCAAGCTCAAGATGCCGGGGCCGGTGTCATCACGATCGGCCCCTTGCACCATCATGCATATGAGTGCGACGTAGAGAGCGTGGAGTACGCCGAGGCGCTTGCCATTGCCGAGGCACTCATTGCCGACGTAAAGAAGAGCTTCGATGAGATCACGATTGAGCACGAGGCCAAAGCGCCGTGCTTTGGGAGCTTTGAGCCCTCCTCGGGCCCCAAAAGATCCCACTCGATCCCAAGCATCCGAAGGAGAAGCTGCCGACCATCGGCCGGAGCCGGACCGAAATAGAAGCGGTGCTCGCCGACTTCCTCCGTGCAAACGCCAAGACGCGTTTGCGTGGGGACCCTCGCACATGCCGGGCATACCGAGGGATGTCGCCGAGCACTCCCTAGACATCCGCCGGGCTCAAAGCCCGGCCATGCAAAGCGATTGCGCCGTTTCGATGACTTTGTTTAAAAATCATCGGCGAGGAGATCCACAAGCTACGAGGAGGCCGGATTCATAAAGGAAGTATTCCACCCCAGTGGTTAGCTAATCCCGTATTAGTAGAGAAAAAGAATGGGAAATGGAGGATGTGTGTGGACTACACTAGTCTCAACAAAGCATGTCCGAAAGTTCCCTTTCCTTTGCCTCGAACCGACCAAATTGTCGACTCCACCGCGGGGTGCGAGACTTTGTCCTTTCTCGATGCATATTCCGGTTACCACCAGATCAAAATGAAAGAATCCGACCATTTCGCGACTTCGTTCATAACACCCTTCGGGATGTATTGCTACCTCACAATGCCCTTCGGGCTAAGGAACGCCGGGCAACGCATACCCGGCGGTGCATGCAAATCATCTTCGGAGAACTCATCGGGAGGATTGTGGAAGCCTATGTCGACGACATAGTGGTCAAGTCCAAGAAAACTGCGGACCTCGTGGGAGACCTCGGGGAAACCTTCGAGTGCCTAAACAAGAAGGGAGTCAAACTCAACCCCGAAAAATGCGTGTTTGGGGTCCCCCGAGGAATGCTGCTGGGCTTCATTGTCTCGCAATGAGGCATCGAAGCCAACCCAACCAAGGTTGATGCAATCACAAGGATGGGGCCAATCCGGAGACCTCAAAGGAGTTCGGAAGGTTATGGGCTGCCCGGCTTCATTAAGCGGTGTTCATTTCCCGCCTCGGGGAAAGGGGCCTCCCCCTCTATCGGCTCCTTCGCAAGTCCGAGCACTTTGCCCGGACCCCCGAGGCCGAGGAAGCCCTCGGCAACCTCAAGAAGCTCGACCGGTCCACCGGTCCTAGTGCCGCCAAACCCGGGGAGAGACCTTGCTCCTCTACGTCACGGCCACTACTCGGGTAGTCGCGGTGGTCGTAGTAGAGCGTCGGAAGAAAGGGGCACACGTTGCCGTTCAACGCCCGTTTACTTCATCAATGAGGTGCTTTCCGACACCAAGACCGGTACTTCGCAAATGCAAAACTATTTATGCGCCATCGCACCGACGCGAAGAAAACTTCGCCACTACTTCCTCGCGCACCCGGTCGCCGTGGTATCCTCATTCCCCTCGGGAAATCATCGAAACCGAGAGGCCCACGGGAAGAGTGGCGAAGTGGGCGGTGGAGCTGATGAGTGAGACAATGTCATTCTGCCCCGCAAAGGCGATAAAGTCTCAAGTCCGGCGACTTTGTGGCCGAATGGGCGGATACGCAACTACCCCCAGCGCCAATCCGGGCGAAGTCTTTGGACCATGTATTTCGGCGGGTCAATGATGAAGGCGGGTGCGGGGGCGGTTTGCTCTTCATCTCACCTCTCGGGGTTCTCACGAGGTACGCCATCCGATTTGCATTTCCGGCCTCCAACAACGTCCGAATACGAGGCGCCGGGTCAACGGTCTCGAGGATCGCGGACCTCGGGATCCGGCGGCCGAAACCGGGGGATTCTCAACCGGTTATTGATCAAGTCATGAAGGCCTCGGCGTGCCACACGACCCCAAGATGGAAGCATATTGCGAGAAGTGCGCAAAAGCGGGGAGGAGAAGTTCCACGGGCTTGAGCACAAACATACCCCAAGGCGTTACAATGAAGCTGCGGACGAACTTCGCCAAGGTCATTTGCGACACGAGGAAGTCTTGTTCCCGAGCGTACTCACCCGAGATCTCAATGAGCCCTCGGTTAAGTACACCCCACGGGAAATACCCCGGGGGCTTGTGGAGACAACTTCGAACGCAGGCCGCGCCCGAAGCCATGGCGGTCGACCAAGCCCTTGACCTGGAGAGAACCTCTATTGGAGTACCTCTCCGGGAGAATTACCCGAGGATAAGACCGAGGCTCGCCCGGTTGGCCCGAAGGGAAAAATCGCCGGCGCTAATTGGAGACAAAAAGAACTCTACAAGAAAGGGACCTCGGGGAATATACATGCGATGCATACCCCGGCAGAGGGCAAAGATATGCTTGAAGACACCCACCAAGGGAGTGTGGCCATCACGCCGCCCGAGGACTCTTGTCGGTAAAATCTTGAGACAAGGCTTCTATCGCCCCGGCGGTGCAGGGACGCGAATGAAGTCGCGTGCGCTTTGCAAAGGGTGTCAATTTACGCGACGCCAAAGACGCATCTTCCAAAGACAAGCCCCGCAGACCATACCTCGACATGGCCATTTTGCGGTATGGGGGCTCGACATGATCGGTCCCTGAAAAGGGCGCCTGGAGGACACATTCATGTCCTAGTCGCCATCGACAAGTTCTCCAAATGGATCGAAGCCCGAGCTGTGGTGAACCCTCGGACGGAGGAAACGGTGAAGTTCTTTACTTAACATCATTTGCCGTTTTGGAGTCCCGAACTCCATCATCACGGATAACGGAACAAACTTCGTGGGAAAAAGTTCCTCGACTTTTGTCACGACTCACGGCATCCGAGTTGACACTTCGGCCGTAGCCCACTCGAGGACCAACGGTCAAGTGGAGCATGCCAATGGCCTCGATCTTACAAGGCCTCGCCGAGGATCTTCAATCACCGAGCCAAGATGGGAAGAGGTGGTACCGGGAGCTACCGTCGGTCCCTGTGGAGCCTTTGGACGACAAAAAAGCGAGCCACGGGCTTCACCCCATTCTTTCTAGTCTATGGAGCCGAGGCAATCTTGCCCACGGACATTGAATATGGGTCCCCGAGGCTGCGAGCCTACACCGAGCATGGCAACCAAAGATGCAAGGCAAGATTCCATCGACCAAGTCGATGAGGCCCGAGACGCCGCACTTCGAATTCAAAGCAAGATATCAACAAGCTCTTCGAAGTATCACGCCCAGCGACCGAAGCCTCGGGGGAGTTCCAAATCAACGACCCGCACTCGAGGCTTGAAACAAGATAACAAAGGGCGCCACAAGCTCACACCACCTTGGGAAGGGCCATATTTCATCGCCGAGATACTAAGGCCCGGAACCTACAAGTTGAAGAACAAGAAGGGCGAAGTCTACTCCAATGCTCGAAACATAGAACAGCTACCTCGCTTCTACCCTTAACCCCGCACTGAAGTTAAACACTTATGTTTTTTCGCTCAATAAAAGATTTACATCTTTTATGAAACTTCTTGTGCATACCTTAAGGGAGTCTTAGCCTCGTCCATTTTGCGTTTCCTAAGCGCAAGTGCCAAAAAGGCAAGAGCACTTTGGGAACCACAGGTTGACTTCCCACAACGACTTCACCGAATTGTTACATTCCGGTTACCATCGCTACGGGATGTCGTGGCATTCTCGTAGCATTTACGTAACAAGTCCGCCAAGCACACGGAAATACCGTTGTAGCATTTCAACGGAGATATTCAGGGTATCGTTATTTATATTTTCCCAAAGGAAGGCATGGTGTAGAACTCTAGCGAGGGGGCATGAACAAGACAACATGTCTATGCGGTTGACCAATACTCAATATAGGGGTAAGTCATGATAATTTGAGATATAGTGTGACACACACTTGGGCCAACCTCAAGGATAAAAAGGAAAATAAAGAATAAAGAATATTCCTAAGTGGAGCAGGCATTCTAAAGTAGGCGTGCAAAGAACAAGTTAATAATCATGCAAACATAGATGACTAGAGTTTTAGGTCGAGAGTGAGATGGGCCGGGGAGACAGGGGCCATACGGCCCAATAGAAGCATTTACGAACTCCTACAAAGACACACCTAACGTGGGGGATTTCAAGGGGCCGGACAAGGCTTGTCACGACCAAGCCGCCTACCCCCTCAACCGTGGCATGCACTCATATTCGAAGGTTCCGCTTTACGGGCACCATGCCCGCGTATTAGGTAATACGACCCATATCCCCAAGAGACCCCCACCCTCAGGATGGGCGGGCTAAGATATAGACCAGGCCCGAAAGCCACAACGAACCGCCACCTCGGCTCAACTCTTACTCTACTCAAATACATGGCATGAATGGTTAGGCCCTAAGTTCTATGCGACTAACCGACATACATAGGAACTATAGTCTAGTTCTTCTATCATGATCGTGTCGAGAACAACATGTCAAGAATATAACATGTAAATACTCTAGCTCTATTGCACAAGCATATGAGATCAAGACTTGAGGATAAACCATAAATGTATTCATACCGAATATTCCTTCTCCCAAGTACAAGCTCTCCAATGAAGCTTAGCCTTGCTCCAAATACTACTAAAGACTAAAAAGAACTAGAGAAGTGGAGGAGTAGAGAGGAGAGAAGAAGAGGAGTAGTAGAGAGGAGAGGAGAAGAGGAGTAGAAAGTGAGGAGGCTCCAAATGGTGTGTGTTGAGAGAGAGGGAGAGAGGGGGCCTACTTATACACTTGGAGGAGGGGCCTAAGTGCTAATTTACATCAAAACCGACACAGTAAACCTTCCTTGTATGTGCAAACCGACCAACGCAGGCGGGAAACCCCGTTTGGAAAGTGTACGAACCGCCTCCCCGAGGCTGGGCGAAACCGCCTCGGGGAGGGTGCGGCGCACCAGAGGTGAAAGCAAAGCACCCCCAGGCTCCTACCGCCCGTCTCGTGGGGTGTTGTCTTTGTCCCGAAAAGTTGTGGGCGGGCTGTGCTCGGCCCGATTTGATGTTTTGGGTCGATTTGCTCTTGGGCTTGGGTTTTGCAATAATGCGCTTTCCTAAGGCGTATTTTTTGGTCGACATTTTCCACTTGCTTTTATTATAAATCTGCAAAATAAAATACAAGACACTACAAGTGGAATTTATTAGTGATAAAAGTATATGAGTATAAATAGGTTTAATTTTACTCCCTTTATGGTAGTAAGTTGATGGGAAAAAAAATATGTTGTTGGTTACGAGTCAACAAACTCCCCCAAGCTTACCCTTTTTGCTTGGCGCCCTCGAGCAAAAGAGATAAGTACTTGGTTGTTGATCGGGGAGTTGCTACTATGCCGACACGCTTTTTACAAGTGCCGGGGTTATAATAAGATTTTCTCGCTAGAGTTTGAATAAAATGGCACATCTTTTTCCCACCCTTTATTACCTTTCATCGCAAGCCGGGGCTTTTTAGCTTTTCTCAAAGTCTTGGGCGGTTGCCGATAGAACGGTTATAATGTAAATGCTTATCATTCATCCTTTTTGATCAACTTTTTATCAGGGATTTATTTAGTTAGATAATATTTATTATTATTATTATTATTTTCAAGAAAGAAGGGGCTTTATTGCTATAACTTTTTTTTTGGAGAGGTGGGCTCTACTCGCCCTAGACTTTTGTGTTTTTTATTTCCTCTCTCTTTTTTTTTTTTTTAGAGATGTGGGCTCTACTAAGCCCTCGGACACTTGTCCATTTTCATTTTTCATTTTTTTTTTTTTTTTTTTTTTTTAGCATAGCCCATATTATTTCTTCTTTTTTTTTTTTTCAAAGTAGAATCCCGGATGTCAAGTCTCTCTTTTGGACAAAATCATAGCAAATCCATTTGTACCATATCATACTTGGCAACAACTTAGACTGGATAGAGCCTATGCAACCCACATGAATCAGGTTTTTTCGGGATGAGTTTTTAGAATTAGCCACTAAACCCAAACTTTAGAGAAATTCGAATTATAAACTAGGCAAGGTAAAGCATAAGACAGAGCAACTATTCATCATTTCAACAAGGGAATAAATCTAAACATTTTCATAGCTCATATATATAGGAATGAAATTTGTCTTTTTTAGTGTAACTCAACATTTCATAAGATAGAGAATATGATCAAAATGTGAGATACTAGTTACCTTTCTTGGAGTCCTCCCCAAGCTAGCCTTTTTGCTTACCTTTTATGGTTACGCTTAGCTTTGAGCACATAATGATCCGAAGTTGTGCACGGTGGCGTGGTTAGAGGCTCCCCAAGCTTGTCGTTTGATGTCATCAAAGTACCGGGACAAAATCTTGGGGTTGAAAGGTTTATCTCCTTTCTTCTTCTTCTCTTCTCTACCCTCTCTTCTTTATTATTATTATTATTATTATTATTATTATTATTATTATTATTATTATTATTATTATTATTATTATTATTATTATTTTATTTATTTATTTATATATATATATATATATATTTTCTTTGTTAACCTTGTTGTCATCTTCAAGACTTACCCTTATGGATTTTGATAAATTCTGAGGGGGTTAGTCCATATGATCGATCAAAATCTACTCTAGCAATTTTAGGTTCAATAACCGGACTCGACTCCATGTCTAATCGATCAAGGTAGACTTTTTGACCTAAGCACCATGCTCAATTCAAAACGCCTATGGAAGTATGATCATCATTATAACCAAAACTTCTAAACCAAGACATGCCAAAATAGAAAGAGGAAGCATGCATTGATAAACAAGATTCATCCAACGAGAGAGGTAAACAATTCTTATTTGTTATTTTTTTTTATCGTAAGCATCATGGAGTTATTCTTTTGGGAGATTATTATTGCAAAATAGAAAGATAACTACCGATTTACCTTCGGCAAGGGCTCACCTTTTAAAGTCCGACGAAGCGGGACTCTTCTCCATTCATTTAGTGCTTGGTGAGTGTTACCCTCATCAGGAGAAGTGGATGCGGATGTCATCCTTTAAATGCGCCATGCACGCTTAACACTTTGTGGCTTTACCTTCCTAGGCTGCTTGTTTTTAGCATTCTTATGCTTGTTGAACCCATTGAATGGGCATCTCATTGTTTGGCCTCGCATATGGAAGCTAGCATGCCACGATCCCACGTGCAAAACTGCATTTGTAGTGTTAAGAAATGGTCTCCCAAGGATTGGGGCAGCTCTCTCATTGTGACCCATGTCTAGGATGACAAAGTCCATCGGGATGTATGCTTCTCGGATTTTTACTATAACGTCCCTGAGCTACTCCCTCCGGTTTCCTTAGTGATAGGTCCGCCATCTGCAGATTCAAAATGTACAGGGGACAAAGGTCCACCTAATATTTCATCATATGTTACCTTGGACATGATGTTTATGCTTGATCCAAGGTACATGAGAAGGCATCCTCGAAGACATGCGGGCCAATTGAGCATGTGATTGTCGAGGCGGCCGGGGTCCTCCTTCTTGATAATGAGTGGTGGCTCGGTAGGAGACTTGTTGTCTTCCGACATAGAGGCTTACGGACCTCGTTGAGACCATTTTAACAGATTCAAGAGAAATTTTGGGTTGCCCCAAAACTTTTCCCGAGCCGACAATAGCAAAAAAAGAAAAACCGAGCTAATTGGGTTTCTATCATTTTATTAAAGCTCAGTTGTCTTTCATAAGAAGAAGTTAAACTTTTAATTTTGAAAATCATGTTTTCAATTATTTCATCATTAAGCATCAACTTCTTTGAAAGTTCTTCAATTATTTTTGCTTGGTCTAAGACCAAGTCTTCCAAGAGAGAGGATTGAATTGTACCTTGAGTTTGAATTACCTCCTTGGTTTTGTGGGCTTAGCGGCGGGTTGTTCCACCCATTATGGTCTCCTTGTTGACGGAACCCGTTGTTGATGTGAGTAACATCTTCACGGGTTTCGGGGACGATCGTTCACTGAATGGCCAACATTGCCCACAGAGACTTCACATGTTACGTGTGAGTCTATGGCCTTGACGATCCGTAAGTTTCTTCTTCTTCGGTGGCACACTTGTCAAGTTCTTTCAATAGGAGATCCATTGTAGCGAGGCATGTCCGTCTCCTCCACGGTGCGCATGCTATCTTCTTGTTTGCCAAGACTTTCCTCCCCCAAGCTCGATTGGACACTATTTTCTCCATAAGAGCTGTTGCTCTATCGATGGTGAGGGAGAGGAAGGCACCTCCAGCGATGGCATCAATGTGCTCTTTTGACATGGGTGTTAACCCATTGTAGAAGTTACGCATCACATGCCGAGTTTTTCCATCCCATGGTGCGGGCATGCTTGAATGTACTCTTGTAACCTTTCCCATGCCGCAGGTATGGGTTCCATGGTATTCTATTTGGAAGTTGGCAATTCTTCCCTCGGGGTGTGAGTTTTACTCATGGGGAAGAATTTAGTGAGGAACGCCGTGGAACATTTGTCCCACGTGTTGACGGCTTCCGTCTCTTTGTAGAACCATTGTTTCGCCTTCCCGTGATGGAGAAGGGAAACACAAACGGATTCTAATGGCTTACGGTGTGACACCTTGGATGACAATGGTGTCGGTGAGCTCGAGGAAGTGTTGCAGATGCGCATTTTGCGTCCTCACTTGGCAAACCATAAAATTGGTTTGCGCACCATCTTGATTAGGCCGGCCGGAGCTCAAAGTTCTCGGTTCCCATGTTTGCCGGGCCCAACGGGCACGCGTTGGCAAAAGAGGGATGGAGTGGTCACGGATCGCCTTGGCCATGAGTGAAGTACTAGATGATGCAAGGGTGATTGGTTTGTTTGTCGGCGGAGTAGCGAGGAGAAGATGTGATATGAGTTGGGTCCTTCTTTAGGAGTGCCTCCGGATGCGTGATGTAGTTGTTCAACAGGGACAAACCAATCGAACACTATCCGGTCTTCATCCACAACGAGGGAGAAAACATGAAAGATTAGCCCGCATGAGTAATGGCTACTTACACATGCACATCATTATGAACATGTCTTTCTAGAATCTTTATAACCAATGCCTTCCCAAGAACGGCGCCAGAAATGCTTGTTGCGTTTCCTAAGCGCAAGTGCCAAAAGGCAAGAGCACTGGGAACCCACAGGTTGACTTCCCACAACGACTTCACGGAATTGTTACATTCCAGGTTACCATCGCCACGGGATGTCGGGTGGCATTCAGTAGCATTTACGTAACAAGTCCATAAGCGCACGGAAATACCGTTGTAGCATTTCACCCGGAGATATTCAGGGGTATCGTTATTTATATTTTCCCAAAGGAAGGCATGGTGTAGGACTCTAGCAGGGGCATGAACAAGACAACATGTCTATGCGGTTGACCAATACTCAATACAGGGGGTAAGTCATGATAATTTCAGATAGTGTGACACACACTTGGGCCAACCTCAAGGATAAAAAGGAAAATAAAGAATAAAGAATATTCCTAAGTGGAGCAGGCATTCTAAAGTAGCTGTGCAAAGAACAAGTTAATAATCATGCAAACATAGATGACTAGAGTTTTTAGGTTTGAGAGTGAGATGGACGGAGATCCCCGGGGCCATACGGCCCAATAGAAGCATTTACGAACTCCTACAAAGACACACGAGCGTGGGGGGGATTTCAAGGGGCCGGACAAGGCTTGTCATGACCAAGCCGCCTACCCCTCAACCGTGGCATGCACTCATATTCGAAGGTTCCGCTTACCCGGGCACCATGCCCGCGTATTAAGGTGCGACCCATATCCCTGTGAGACCCCCACCCTCCGGATGGACGGGCTAAGATATAGACCGGGCCCGAAAGCCACAACGAACCGCCACCTCAGCTCAACTCTTACTCTACTCAAATACATGGCATGAATGGTTAGGCCCTAAGTTCTATGCGACTAACCACGACATAGGAACTATAGTCTAGTTCTTCTATCATGATCGTGTCGAGAACAACATGTCAAGAATATAACATGTAAATACTCTAGCTCTATTGCACAAGCATATGAGATCAAGACTTGAGGATAAACCATAAATGTATTCATACCGAATATTCCTTCTCCCAAGTACAAGCTCTCCAATGAAGCTTAGCCTTGCTCCAAATACTACTAAAGACTAAAAGAACTAGAAAAGTGGAGGAGTAGAGAGGAGAGAAGAAGAGGAGTAGTAGAGAGGAGAGGAGAAGAGGAGTAGAAAGTGAGAAGGCTCCAAATGGTGTGTGTTGAGAGAGGAGAGAGGGGGCCTACTTATACACTTGGAGGAGGGGCCTAAGTGCTAATTTACATCAAAACCGACACAGTAAACCTTCCTTGTATCATAAACCGACCAACGCAGGCGGAAACCCCGTTTGGAAAGTGTACGAACCGTCTCCCGAGGCTGGGCGAACCGCCTCGGGGAGGGTGCGGCCGCACTAGGTGGTCTTGGCGCGCACCCCGGTCAGTCGGCCCGGCCGGGTCTCGGTGGGGTGTCGTCTTTCGCCCGAAAAGTTGTGGGCGGGCTGTGCTCGGCCGCATTTGATGTTTTGGGTCGATTTGCTCTTGGGCTTGGGTTTTGCAATAATGCGCTTTCCGGAAGGCGTACTTTGGTCGATTTTCCACTTGCTTTTATTGTAAATCTGCAAAATAAAATACAAGACACTACAAGTGGAATTTATTAGTGATAAAAGTATATGAGTATAAAAAGGTTTAATTTTACTCCCTTTATGGTAGTAAGTTGACGGGAAAAATATGTTGTTGGTTACCGTCAACACCGGCCAAGACTAAAACTCCCTCGGGGGCTACGGGGACCCCCTCGTTCTTTTTTGAAACTTTTTTCAAAGAAAAAGTTCTCCTAGCGTACACTTTTCGGATCGATCGTTTAAGTTGCGAAGGTCGCGCACACACAAATCCTAAGCGAGGTAATAGGAGCCAAACGGATCGCCCCGGTGGCACCCGTGACGGACCGCCCCGGTGGCATCCGTGCTCACTATCTCGCTGGCGGAGAAAGCAAGCGACCCGGCCACACAATAAACGAGAAGTTCGAGAAACGCAACACAAATCGTAAACACACCTGCCTAGGCCACGGGCCTCGGGCAAAGATCATTGTTTATGTACACATTTCTTACGCTTTTAACTACTTCATACAAGGACAAGATCGGGGGGGGCATCACGAGGCCCGTCCACCCGGCGCTTCACGATGGGCGCCCGAAGCAACATCTGCGGAGGCAACGCCCTGGGCCCAAGATCCCCTGGGCGACCTGGACCACCGGGCGCATCCCCTGGAGACGGCGGCAAAGATTCCTCGTATCCGCCCATAGCTTGACTCTATGGGGAGTACCGGAGGGCAAACCTCATCTTCAAAGCGGGAGGCCACCCGTGTCGCGGCACCATCCATGGAGTCATACAACTCCTGGTCCCCGCGGCATCGGCGCCTTCTCTCGGTAGGGTCACCAAGGCCTCGCCATCGGAGCCAAGGAAGAAGCCGGCCAGCGACATTGTCCAACACCTCCGCGCCACCACGGCGGAAGTAACACTACCATGCACGTCCGCACGCCCGCCCGGAAGGCACTGAGCTCGGACCCGAGGAAGCCGCCCACGGCGCTCAAGCGGCCGCGAGCCGAGGGCCCGACCTCCTAAGTTGTCCGCCCGGCCGGATAAAGTCTCGGCAGGGGGCCTCTTCCCGCCCCTGGTAGGACTTGCCCGCCCAGCCTTCGGGCGAGCGTAGCGCGGTCTCCACGGCCTCGGTTCGGACCTTCTCCGCCTCGGCAGCGAGGCACCAAAGCGATGTCGGCAAGATGAAGGGATTAAAGACGGTAGAACTTATCGAGGGAGAGGACATACCTTGGCACTTCATTTTGCCAACCCGGCATCACGCCGTGCTCCTCCGCAAGAGACTTTTGGAGCTGGTCCTTCTCCTTTCGAGGGTTTCACCCTCGGACACCAACTCCCGTGCGGGTGTTCAAGGCGTCGCACATCTCTTTGCTTCCTCGCCTCCTCCCGGGATCTGTCCCGCTCATCATTGGCCTCCCCCAGGGCCTGGAGGGACTGCTTCCGAGCGTCCTCAAAATCTCGGCTCATCGAGCCATTTAAATTTACCATCTTCTCGGCCTTGGACCTGGCCTTGACGAGCTCTGCCGCCAGTGCTGTCATTTGGGACTCCCTTTCCCCGGCAAGAAGCAAGCAGGGGACGTCTCGCCCTGGGCACGGATCGCCTTCACCCGCGTCGCCCGAGGGCGTTCAGTTCGGGGACGTTCCGGCGGAGGAGCTCGGACTTCTCTCGCACATTGCGGGAGACTCTGCAGCGAGAGACACTATGGATTACGACGCATATACAAAGAAAACGGCGCAGAAATAACAGCCAAGACACTCACTGCGTCGACCTCAACGAGACGCCCGGTTATTGCGTCACCAATCTTCGCAACGCCGTCGGTGGCCCACTGGCGGATCTGCTCTCATGAGCCCTCCACGCCAGGACTTCGGGACGATCGTCGATCACCACGGCGGCCGAACCCGGGCACATCACCCAAGGTCATGGGAGGACCACCCGAGTTGGCTCGTGGGGAAGATCGCCTCCACCGGCAACTCCCGCAGCCGGGGAACCTGGACCAATAAAAGTCCGGGGGTCCTCGGGCCGCCGACCACGGCACCCTCACCATCGCCGGCAGGACGACGCTCCGTCAAGGGCCGGTCTAGCCCGGCGCATGGAGCAACGGAAGTCGGGCTGTACTCCTCGTGACCCCCAGTCACGCAGAGCCGGCGCAAGCGCGGGCCTTGTCTCCGCCGCCTCGAAGAGCTCCTCCCGAGAAAACTCCCGGACGAAGGAGCTTGGCTCCTCGGGAGGGGCGGCCGTATCGTAGGTCCCCTCAAACGGCCCCATCGCTCCCGGCGCCGGGCTAGCATCGCCGCCCGGCCCGAGCCCTCCAAGTCGATCACCATCGGCCGCGTAGACAACCCGCCATCACCGTCATGGGCCTCCCCAACCTCGGAAGGGGAAGTCTCGGGCCGTCCGGCTCAGGCCCGATTCCTCCCGAGGCTCGGGGGCTAGCACCACGAGAGGGGCCAACGCGGGTGCGACGACGTTTTTGATGGGACGGCCCCCCGCTCTGGGCCCCGGCGAGGCCTCGCAAGCCGGGCCTTCGGGGTCTTCTTAGGATGCAAGACCCTTAGTAGGGGCCCCCGCTTCATGAAGTCAAGAACATGTCGAAAGAAGCCAAAAGATACCTAAGAGAAACCGGTCGCAAAGCACGGAAGGGACTCACGAGGCCCGAGGGGGATCGCCTTGGGCGAGCCGAGGCAGGGAAAGGTCAGCGACTGGCGTCACACTTGACGCACGGCCGCCTCCTCCACGACTTCCGCACGCACGGGAGCCGGCTCGAGGCGTCGCGCCGCCTCTTCACCTCGAACCGCCTTGCGACGCCGGAAGTGCCCACGCCGGGAAGCGCCGGGATCCCCGACGAGCCTCACCTTTGCCCCGAGGTACCCACATCGGGTAAAAACCCTGACCCACCCAAAGGACCGAAGCCTCTACTGAAGGACCCTCGCCACGCCGTCTAGCTACCTCAGACCGCCTCGGGCTCGGGCTCATAACGGAGCCCCGAGTAAGTCGGGAACAACGAGGCTCGGTCCTTAACGAGCCGTCGACATCGTCCGACGAGTTCACGACGAACTCGCCCTTCATCCTCGTCCTCCTCCTGGTCGAGGTATCAGCGACAGCCCCACCTCTCGCTGCTTTCGGCCCGGCGGTTGGCACGAGCCACATTCCTCTTCTTCTTCTCCTCCTTCTTCAACGCCCGCGCCCTCTCCCGCTCGTTCGAAGCACGGTTCGCCGCCGGCCGCGTGCATCAGATTGGGCACGAGCGTAGGGGAGTCGTGATAATTTAAATGACCCGGCAAGAAGATGGAATAAGAACCATCGTGGCGGCGGCATGGCAAAGAACAAGATAAATACAAGAACGCTGAAAAACCAAACAGCACGTACCAAGGAGATGTACCCGCGGAGGGGCGCATAGGGATCTCACGGGATCTCGGACGGGGTATTGGACCCCAATGCCTCCTTCACCCTCTTGGCCAGGCCATCGGTGGAAAGCAGAAGGGGCGACATCCGAGACTCCTCAAGACCGGCGTCGAGGAGGTCATCTGGAACATGCACAAGGGGCGAGCCATCAATGGCAACACCCGACGCCGATGAAAAGCAGCGACCATGGGCTGCGGCGTTCACGCCCCATCTCGGAGCCGTATCACCGCTCGCCTCAAGCCCTCCAGGGGCTGAAACTGCCGAGGGGACCCCAGAACCACTTCTCCGGACGCTACTTGAGAACGCGCCCGGTATACGCGGGAAGCTCATTCCGGTCATTGCGGAGGTAGAACCACTGGTCCTGCCACCCCTTGTTGGAGGAGGTGAGCTTGGAAAGGATGTACCCATCAGCTCGGTTCGGCCTCGTCTGCTCCGCTCGGACTTGGAGCACACAACCACCGACGCGCAACGCCCTTCGTGGTGCACCCTTCGCCACGGCGGTGGTAAGATCCGCCTTAAAAACCACAACCAAAGATCCCAATGCGGCTCGATCCCCGGGAATCCCTCACGAGAGGGTGACAAAGATGGCGGCTGGGGAGACCGAGTTCAGGGCGGATGGTGAAGCTCAATGTCGTAGTAATGAAGGATCGCGCGGATAAACCAGCCAGCCCGGCATCTCGAACCAGCGCCGGTGAAGATCAATCAGGCTCACCACATAGCCATCGGGGAGGGTTAGGCTCCTCCTCGGTCCAATCGGGGCCATCCACTCCCGGCCGCTCGGCGTTGGCGAGGGACGAAGAAGCCCTTCCTCGACAAGGCGAAGCTTCTCCTCCGTCGCCCGGCGATCTCGACCCACGGCTCGGTGTCGAGCACCTCCTTCGCGTTGTCGCCGCCACCAGATTGCGCCATGGATGAGGGAGGGCGAGGCGGCGGCGCCCGGCAACACCGCTTCGCCGCGAGCACAAGGCAAATGGATCTCTCCCTAAATCCCTCTTTATCTTTCTTTACGTTTCCTAATTGCTGCGGCGAGAACGCAAGAAAGCGATAGTAAGAACAAGGGGAGCAACCATGCGCGCCGCCCCGGCGACCCCCCAAATTTATAGGGAAGGGAAGGCAAACCGCCCGCTGGGCAAACGAACCCGGCGCCCGGAATGGGCCGCCCACGATGGAACGGGAACCGCTCATCCAACGGCTCGGCCAGCGTTGTAGAGCCGTCAATCAAGAGCATTAATGCGCCTCGACGGTGCTCTCCGATTACCACCCCGACGAGAGCCACGGGGCCACGCCCCATCGGTTTGGAACCGCACGCCGCCTCGGGCGGGAGACGCCTCGTCTTGCATTGGGGGGTAAAACCGTCCGGCCGTTCATATCCGGCCAGGCGCCCGACCTAAAGGGGCAAAAAGTGATCCGATGATGGTTCTCGCCCGGCGGAACCAATCGAGCTCGAGCTGACGCGACATCAACGATGCACCTTACGTTCAGGTTGCGGTCGGGCCCCCATGGGGTTTCTACGATCGCCTTAGGATAACCCGAACCCGAGGGGCGGGAAGGAAATGCACAACCCGCTATACCCGGGCCCTCCGGGGCTCTGGATTTCCCGATGATCGTGTTTAAGACCCGCGGGTCTTTGCTTATAGAGATGTCCCATCCGTGGGAGGCCTACAGGCCCTCGGGGTTGACCCGTCAAACCCCGGGATCCGCTAAGCGTCCGTAGGTTCTCATGGGGTGAATCCTAGATCACACGCGGCCGACCTTTGCTCGGCAAAGGCACGGGCACCCCACTTAAACCCGACCCGTTACAACGTTCAAACGGGCGCACCATGGTCGGCTTTTGAGGGGCACCGAGGTGTGTCTCCCCTCCTCCTCCCTCTCGGGAGGGCGACGAGGAGGCGTATAATCAAAGTCGAGGAAGCCCGGGCGACCTTGCGCACATAAGCGCGGGCCTCGGCGCCCACGCAAAAAACAAACAGACTCGCACAAACAAGCGCAATATAGAGCTGTTTTCGGGCCTTGCTAGCGTGCGAGGTTTAAAAGACCCGAAGGAATCCGCCATTCCTCCGAGGCCTCGGGGGCTACACCCAGCGAGTGCGCTGTAGCGCGCTCCCATTGCGACGAACCACCCCGAGAAGAAACACCCAAGGCGACGGGCGGCACAAACCCCGGGCGAGTCCACACTTCGCTCGGGGGCTCGGGGCTACTTGTCGGGGACCTAAAAATATCGGGCCCCGAGACATTCTCCAAACAACGAGAATCCTCCGGCCCGTCGGGGCCGGTAAAACCCAGCTGCCATCATCCCACTTCAAAAGGACGGTGTTGACATTTCCTAGCACGATCAAAGGAAGCGGTATAAAACCCATCCCCAATAAAAAGTGTGAGAAATGCGCCGCCCGACATTCCCAAGTGAACCACCATGTCGGTGATCCGAAATGAGCCCATCAACGAGATAGATCTTGCCATTTTAGATATTCATCCGCAAAAGCGCACGGATCTATCATTGTAGCATTTCACCCGGAAGTATTCAGGGTATCGTTATTTATATTTTCCCAAAGGAAGGCATGTGATTAATAAATTAGCATGGCATGCGAATAGAGGAACATGTGTTTGCTTAGACCAAATTGTTCATAATGAGGGGGTAAGCAATAGCGGTTTTATGGATAGTGTGACACACACTTAAGAATCCACCAGCAAAAGGATAAAGAAAATAGATAAAGAATAAATGAATGAATAAATAACCTAATGGAGTAATTCTAATGTATCTAGTCATGGCCATACAAATGAATAGTTAGGATCATATGCAAACCGATTTAATCGTGGTTAGGTCTAGGATAACGGGGAGACTTCACGGATACCATACGGCCCGATAGGTAGCATTTACGAACTCCTACAAAGACACACGGACGTGGGGGGATTTCAAGGGACGGTCAAGGCTTGTCACGACCAAGCCGCCTACCCCCTCAACCGTGGCGTGCACTCATATACGCAGGTGTTGTAATACCGGGCACCATGCCCGCATATTAGAGCACTACTCTTGTCCCCCAGGATCCCCACTCGTCGAATGGACGGACTAGAACAAGAGCAAACCCAAGGAACAACAAACCGTTACCCCACCTCTAATCAAGTTAGGCATATGATGATTGTTGACGGTAACCAACTACAAATCAAACACCATCAACATACACCAAAACAACCTAGAGATAGGGATTATAAATTAACAAATTCCATAGTTTTGGTGTATATTTGGCTTTGCAGGTACAAAGACATGATATGTGCACTTTGGGCCAAAATACAAAGAAAATGAGAATAAAAACAATAAATAGAAAAAGGCCCAAAGGAGCCAAATGGCAAGCCAAGTCAACTTACCACGGTTGGGCCCAAAATCTCAAGTTTCCAACACCGACACCAAGCCTAACACAACGAAAGAGGACGCCATGCCAAGTTTGGGCCGATTTGGGCCCGGCAAAGGGTGCGACCGCACCTTAGGGGTGCGGCGCAAGACTGTCTTCGGCGGTGGGGCGGGGGCCGCGAGGCGGTTCAATTATGCTAGAGAAGAACGTGGTGGCGGTGTTGTCGGTGCGTTGAACCTTGAAACCGCCTCCCCTTGGTCGGTTTTGCCATAATGGAGGGAGGAGGCACATTTGCAAAGACACCCCTCCACTCAAGCTATAAAAGGAGGCCTCTACTCTCTTCCACACAACACAATACACCTCAACGAGCTACAAGCACAAGAGAAGCAAGAGAGAGAGAGAGAGTTTTCTACCTCTATCCCCATTCTAATTCTAGAGAGTGAGAGAGGGAAAGCTAGAAGGAGATTTGGCTCCTTCTACACGGAGTTGTCGGAGTGCCCTCGGTGTTCCGCGGTTCCTAGGAGGTCGGAGTGCGGATTTGTCGGTACCGCCCGCCGCTGTACCTCTACAATCTACTTACGCTTTGGTAAGAAAGGTTGTGTTCCTCTTTCGGTTATTACTTTCAAGCATATTATCTTAGCCGTTATAATCTTGCGGGATTGATAGTCGTTCCTTGGGCGGTACTCTAGTGAAGGACCCGAGGGGGCCGGGTAAGCCTTGATATCACACTCGAGTAGTAATCATCGGTGCAAACGTGGTGTTTGGACTAGTGGTTTCCTATCTTTTGTGGCGCATCCCACGGTTGAGGGGGTAGGCGGCTGGGTTGTGACAAAGCCTTGTCCGTCCCTTGTAATCCCCCACGTTCGGTGTGGCGCAAGGTGCAATTGCCGGACACATCCTTTGGGCGTGGGCGATGCCCGAAGTGAGGAGATAACGGACGAGTGATCCCCGCCGAGAGAGTCAACCCATAAAGATACCTCATTCCTCTTAGAAGCTTAACCTTGCCTAGGGTAGACCACAGGCCCGTAAAGCCCTCAACACAACCGTCCTTGCGAATTATACGATACCTTGTTTATCACGGGTGAAGTGCTACAACGGTATTTCCCGTGCGCTTGCGGACTTTGCTGCTTTCGCTAAGAAACACCAACAAGCATTTCTGGCGCCGTTGCCAGGGATGGTTGTCGTAGTTGTATTTCAGACCTAGTCGACCCGTGTGCCTTGTAGCCTCCAAGAAAAATACAAAAACATTTTCTTTTTACCCATGGAGCAACCTACCCTACAAACCATTTCCGCTCCTAAGGGCGAGCTCTTAGAACCACGCCAATCCTCGAAGCCAATCATAACTTCAGATTATGAGCTCCGCCCTGGCTTTATAGCCATGGTTCAGGCCTAAGCCTTTTCAGGCTTGGAATATGAAAATCCATACCATCATTTAAGGGAGTTTGAGCAGCTTTGTGCATGCCTGACAATTGCAGGCATGACACACGATACATTGCGGTGGAAACTGTTTCCGTTCTCTCTCACTAAGAGAGCGAAACAATGGTACGCCCACAATGTAGGGTTGGTAAAAGGAGAATGGGAAGAACTGCGGAATAGATTCTGTCTCGCGTTCTATCCTTTATCCGAGAATCGCGGCCCCGGGACAAGAGGTACTCAACTTCCGACAAATAGAGGGTGAAACCATAGGTGCAGCCTGGGACCGTTTTTCCACTTTTACGGATCCGGCCCGATCTGTCCATCCCGAACCATGTGCTTTTACAGCATTTTTGGCTAGGCTTGGATCGAAAGCAATCGCCCCCTTGCTTGACACAACTCGCCGGAGGGTCATTTTCACATAAAACCCAAGCGGAGGGAGAAGCGCTTCTAAACCATATTCTTGAGAATACTCCCCCGCTAGAACCCATCCGTGTAGAACCCAAGCAGATCCTAGAGGAGGTCTCTTCGGCCAAAACCAAACTCGACACACCTCTAGAGAAACCCTCGCCTTTGAACCAAAACGAAGCAAAAAGAGACCGCATGTTCGGATCTCATTTTTCGAGGCCGATCTTACGTAAGAATTCGGTAAAGCCTCGAATTACGAATCTTTGGAAGAAACCACCAGCCCCCCGTCCCTCCTAAGGAACCCCTTGATGAACTTTTTCTCAAGGAGTCCATTAAGGAATTGACGGCCATCATGAGCACGAGAGTGGTTGCAAGAGGGGAAGGATCGTCTGAAGAAATTCGGATAACTTGTCCCTCTTCACCTCTCTATTGTAGATATCGAGGGGAAAAGGTGGAGGTCATGTATAACCCTGCTGTGGGCATAAATATCTTGTCCAAATCTTTCGCACAAACTTGTGCGGAAGAAACTTACACAACCCGCACAGCTCGGACCTTGCGCATAGCACCACGAACCACACTTGAGTGCCGAGAAATAATACATGACCAAATTCTTTAGCATAAGGATGTCAAATTTTCTTTGGACTTTCATATTTTTGATATCCAAGATTTTGACATCCTAATCGGGCATCCCTTGGAAAAGATTCTTGATCTATCAAAATCCGGGGATCTAGATGTCAAGTTAGGGAGAAATTCATTCTCAATTCCAGTCACACGAGCTAAAAACTCAGTGACGGACTCTCTCCATGATTATGACACGCCCGAGGAGGTCATGGGAGTCATGCTCTATGATAACCTTGAGACAGACCTAGAACTTGATGCCCAATTCTTCATAGAAGAAGAGGGGCGACTCGGGGAAACCATAGAACTTCCTCAAGAGGAAGAACTGACTCGACCTCCAGTTCAGCTTAAACCCCTGCCCCCTAGCCTACGCCATGTCTTCCTAAATGGCGACACACAAACTCCGGTTATCATCAGTGATAAACTTAGTGACCAGGAGACGTCCCAACTCATCGCCGTCTTAGAGAAGCATAGATCGGTCTTTGGGTATTCTTTGCAAGACCTAAAAGGGGTAAGCCCAACACTTTGCACACATCGCATACCTATTGACCCTTCCAGTACCCCATCATGCGAACCCCAAAGAAGGCTCAATAATGCGATGCGTGAAGTCGTGAAGAAGGAAGTTCTCAAACTTCTTCACGCCGGGATAATTTATCCCGTACCACATAGCGATTGGGTTAGCCCGGTCCAAGTGGTCCCTAAAAAGGGAGGAATGACAGTCGTTGAGAACTCAAAGAACGAGCTCATTCCACAAAAGACAAGTCACGGGGTGGAGAATGTGCATCGACTATAGAAAACTTAACAAGGCAACTAAGAAAGATCACTTCCCGCTTCCATTCATTGATGAAATGTTGGAACGGTTAGCGAAACATTCTTTCTTTTGTTTCCTTGACGGGTATTCTGGCTATCACCAGATCCCGATCCACCCCGATGACCAAAGCAAGACCACATTCACATGCCCATACGGAACCTATGCGTATCGTAGAATGTCATTTGGGCTGTGTAATGCACCTGCTTCTTTCCAGCGGTGTATGATGTCTATCTTCTCAGACATGATTGAAGTCATGGACGATTTCTCCGTCTATGGTAAGACTTTCGACAGCTGTCTGAAGCATTTAGACCGGGTCTTGCAACGATGCCAAGAAAAGGACCTGGTGCTTAATTGGGAAAAGTGCCATTTCATGGTCCAGGAAGGCATCGTTCTTGGACACTTAGTGTCTGAGAGGGGGATTGAGGTAGACAAAGCTAAGATAGATGTTATCGAAAAGCTACCTCCCCCAGTGAACGTCAAAGGAATCCGCAGCTTCCTAGGTCATGCAGGGTTCTATAGGAGGTTCATAAAAGACTTTTCACAAATCTCTAGACCCCTCACAAACCTGCTAGCTAAGGATGCACCTTTCGACTTCACGCTGGATGAGTGCATGCACGCTTTTGAAACCCTTAAGAAAGCACTCATCTCGGCTCCGATCATCCAACCCCCGGATTGGTCGTTGCCATTTGAAATCATGTGCGATGCTAGCGACTATGCCGTTGGTGCGGTCTTAGGCCAAACCAAGGATAAGAAGCAGCATGCAATCGCATATGCTAGCAAGACTCTAACAGGAGCCCAGTTGAACTACGCTACCACAGAAAAAGAGCTCCTCGCGGTAGTCTTCGCTATCGAGAAATTTCGCTCTTACTTAGTGGGTGCAAAGATAATCATTTACACCGACCATGCTGCCCTTAAGTATCTTCTCACTAAGAAAGACGCGAAACCTCGTTTGATCCATTTGGATTCTTTTGCTCCAAGAATTCGATCTAGAAATAAAAGATAAAAAGGGAGTAGAGAATACCGTTGCAGATCATTTGTCGCGTATGCAGGTAACTAACATGCAGGAACTTCCAATCAATGATTACCTGCGCGACGACATGCTACTAAAGGTGACAGACACCAACCCATGGTACGCAAACATTGTTAACTTCATGGTTACAGGTTATGTACCCCCTGGGGAGGACCGACGAAAGCTCCAAGTAGAGAGCAGACGTCACCTTTGGGACAACCCATATCTATATAGGGTGTGCGCAGATGGCTTGCTAAGAAGATGCGTACCAAGGGCAGAAGGGATGCAAATCATAGAAAAATGCCATGCATCACCTTATGCCGGCCACCTCGGAGTATTCCGCACTCAAGGCAAAATATGGCAGTGCGGGTTCTTCCGCCAACAATGTACACCCGACACGAAGGAGTTCATCGAAGATGCTATAGCTGCCGAAGATCGGAGGTATAACATTTCGCGACGCAATGCCCCTTCATTACAACCTTCAAATAGAAATATTTGATGTGTGGGGCATTGACTACATGGGACCATTCCCAAAGTCTGGCGATTGCGAGTATATCTTGGTGGCAATGGATTACGTGTTGAAGTGGGTAGAAGCATTACCATGCGAGCTGGCGGCGCCAAACATGCTCGGAAGATGTTCCATGAAGTGATTTTCCCCCGTTTTGGAATGCCTCGCATGATAATAAGTGACGGAGGATCACACTTCAAGGACAAGGCATTGAGAACATTCACGAAAGAACTTGGCGCCGAGCACAACATAGCTACCCCTTATCATCCACAGACCAGCGGGCAAGCTGAAACGTCAAATAAGCAAATAAAGAACATCCCGGAAGGCGGTCAACGAGATGGGGAAGGGCTGAAAAAATAAGCTACCCGATGCTCTTTGGGCTTATCGAACAGCATACAAAGCCCCCATCGGCATGTCACCCTATCACCGGTATATGGCAAAACCCGCCACTTACCGGTTGAGTTGGAACATCGAGCTCACGGGCCATCAAGAGATGGAATATGGACGTCAAACTTCAGGAAAGAATCGACAAAAGCAAATTTCTGAACTTGAAGAATGGCGAGAAAAGGCGTACCATAGTTCAAAGCTCTACAAAGAGCGCATGAAGAGATGGCATGATCGGCGCATAAAAATGAAAGAATTCACCGGGGGTGATAAGGTACTCTTATTCAACTCGAAAGTGAAATTATTTGGCGAAGGAAAGTTAAGGAGCAAGTGGAAAGGACCATACACGGTCATCAATACCTCGTCACGGTTGCAATCACAATCCAAGACGACGGGTAAAATACACAAGGTAAATGGTCAACGCCTCAAACTTTTCTTTGAGCCATTGCCCGATCTCAACCAAGAGCTCGATAGAATAGACTTTTATTTCAAAAAAGATTTATGAATTATCGGCATGCAAAAAAAAAAAAAAGTAGTTTCTCTTTTTGTTTTTAAATTCAAATAAAGCTTGCCTTTGGAATATTGTGTATGTCTCCACTTGTTTTTGTCCTTGTGCAACAAGAAAATCAAAAATAGGTACAAAAACAAGTGTGGGGAGGCTCACGTCTCTCACAAGTCAAAGGTACTAATTTATAAATTCAAAATTTTGACTTGTGACATATCTTCTCCTCCTATGTTTTAAACCCGTGCTAAACCTGAACCAAGTTGGCAAAACTCCATCTCTAGTCTACCAATTGAGAAATGGCATGCATACATTTTATTCCTCGCTAGAGCCATTCTTTGTTGAGCAATCGAAATTATCATCCGAAAAAAAAACCGGATTCATGTGGGTTGCATAAGCTCTATCCAATCTAGGTTGTTGCCAAGTATGATATGGTACAAATGGATTTGCTATGACTTCGTCCAAAAAGATACTTGACATCCGGGAATCTAATTTGAAAAGAAAAGAGAAATGCTATGGGCTATGCTAAAAAAAAAAAAAAAAAGAGAGATATAGAAAAGAGATGAAAAATGGACACGTGTCCGAGGGCGAGTAGAGCCCACATCTCCAAAAAAAAAGAGAAAAAAAGAGAGGAAATAAAGGACAAAAGTCTAGGGGCAGCGAGCCCACCTCTCCAAAAAAATATATATAGCAATAAAGCCCATACTTTCTCGAAAACCAAACATAATCTTAATCTAAATAAATCCCGGATGAGAAAGTCAATCAAAAAGGATGAATGAAAAGCATTTCTGTTATAACCGTTCTATCTGGCAACCGCCCAAGGCTTTGAGAAAAGCTAAAAAGCCCCGCTACGATGAAAGGTAATAAAGGGTGAGAAAAATTGAATGCTCACAAAGCGTGTGAGGCCCGAATAACTTGTATACAGGTCTACATCTTGGAGATTGAACCACCTTAGTCCCTAAGCCTTCACTCGAGGACGAGCAAAGGGCTAAGTGTGGGGGAGTTTGTTGACGGTAACCAACTACAAATCAAACACCGTCAACATACACCAAAACAACCTAGAGATAGGGATTATAAATTAACAAATTCCATAGTTTTGGTGTATATTTGGCTTTGCAGGTACAAAGACATGATATGTGCACTTTGGGCCAAAATACAAAGAAAATGAGAATAAAAACAATAAATAGAAAAAGGCCAAAAGGAGCCAAATGGCAAGCCAAGTCAACTTACCACGGTTGGGCCCAAAATCTCAAGTTTCCAACACCGACACCAAGCCTAACACAACGAAAAGAGGACGCCATGCCAAGTTTGGGGCGATTTGGGCCGGCAAGGGTGCGACCGCACCTTAGGTGCGGCCGCACTGCCTTTCCGCCGGTGGGGCCGGCTTCGCGAGGCGGTTCAATTACGCCAGAGAAGAACGTCGGTGGCGTGTTGTCCCGGTGCGCGTTGAACCTGAAACCGCCTCCCTTGGTCGGTTTTGCCATAATGGAGGGAGGAGGCACATTTGCAAAGACACCCCTCCACTCAAGCTATAAAAGGAGGCCTCTACTCTCTTCCACACAACACAATACACCTCAAGGAGCTACAAGCACAAGAGAAGCAAGAGAGAGAGAGAGTTTTCTACCTCTATCCCCATTCTAATTCTAGAGAGTGAGAGAGGGAAAGCTAGAAGGAGATTTGGCTCCTTCTACCGAGTTGTCGGAGTGCCCTCGGTGTTCGGCGGTTCCTAGGAGGTCGGAGTGCCGGATTTGTCGGTACCCGCCTCGCTCGTACCTCTACAATCTACTTACGCCCGGTAAGAAAGGTTGTGTTCCTCTTTTCGGTTATTACTTTCAAGCATATTATCTTAGCCGTTATAATCTTGCGGGATTGATAGTCGTTCCTTCGGGCGGTACTCTAGTGAAGGACCC
This sequence comes from Hyparrhenia diplandra, assembly GCA_015847255.1. NCBI lineage: Eukaryota > Viridiplantae > Streptophyta > Magnoliopsida > Poales > Poaceae > Hyparrhenia > Hyparrhenia diplandra. Next base: position 283,149 of record JADLZK010000916.1, read on the forward strand.
GGGGGACGGGTAAGCCTTGATATCACACTTTCGAGTAGTAATCATCGATTGCAAACGTGGTGTTTGGACTAGTGGTTTCCTATCTTTTTGTGCCGCATCCCACGGTTGAGGGGGTAGGCGGCTGGGTTGTGACAGCCTTGTCCGTCCCTTGTAATTCCCCCACGTTCGGGTGTGGCGCAGTGCAATTGCCGGACACTGTCCTTTGGGCGTGGGCCGGTGCCCGAAGTGAGGAGATAACGGACGAGTGATCCCTGCCTGAGAGAGTCAACCCATAAAGATACCTCATTCCTCTTAGAAGCTTAACCTTGCCTAGGGTAGACACAGGCCCAGAAAGCCCTCAACACAACCGTCCTTGCGAATTATACGATACCTTGTTTATCACCGGGTGAAGTGCTACAACGGTATTTCCCGTGCGCTTGCGGACTTTGCTGCTTTCGCTAAGAAACACCAACAATGATCGATGAAGAATTGTAATGAACATGTCAAGATTATGATATGTAAACTATATGCTAGTTCATATACCAACACAAGAACATGAACAAGACTATACTCTAGTTCATAAGTTAGGCCAAGAACATAGATGTAAGACTTGCAAATAGAAGAATGCTCCATAGAGAACATATATTACCAAAGCACTTTCTTCTAGGAGACAAGCCCTCCTTGTAGCTCTTCTACTCCAAGTGCTAACCAAGAACGAAGAAGAAGAAGAAAGAAGAAGAAGAAAGAAGAAGTAGAAGAAGAGAGAGAGGTAGAGGTGGTAGAGAGAGAGAAATTGCTGGTTTGCTGGACTCCAAGTGGTGTGTGTTGAGAGAGGGAGAGAAGGGGCCTACTTATACACTTGGAGGAGGGGCCTAAATGCTAAATTACACCAAAACCAACCTGGTAAACCTTCCTATTCTCGCAAGAAAACCGACCATCCAAGGGCGGAAACCCCTGTTTGGAAGGTGCACGAACCGCCTCCTCGAGGCTGGGCGAAACCGCCTCGGGGAGGATGCGGCCGCACTGGGTGGTGCGCCCCGGGGGCTTGGCCTGGCTCTGGTCTTGGTGGGGGTGTCGCTCTCCGCCCCCGAAAAGTTGTGGGCCGGGCTTTGCTCGGCCCAGAGTTGATGTTTTGGGTCGATTTGCTCTTGGGCTTGGATTTTGCAATTATGCGCTTCCCGGATGGCGTACTTTGGTCGATTTTCCACTTGCTTTTATTATAAATCTGCAAAATAAAATACGAGACACTACAAGTGGAATTTATTAGTGATAAATGCATATGAGTATAAAAGGTTCAATTTTACTCCCTTTATGGTAGTAGGTTGACGGAAAAATATGTCGTTGGTGATCGTCAACAGACGGCCCAGCAGGCGACGGACCAGGCCAAAGGGCCACGGCGCATACATGAAGCCGGAGCCGGCCCACAAGCGGCCCACGTGAGTCGCGCAAAGAACGGCGACATTGACCGGGGAGCTCGCTACGCCCGTAGGACAAGGTCGGGGGACCTTTACAAGACGGAGAACCGAATGCTCCACGTCGTCACCAACTGACCCAGGGCTTGGACTCAGCCCCAACCTCCGTCTCGCCCGAGGGTGGCCTAGCTCACCACTCTCGGGCAAGAAATCTCCATCTCGCCCGAGGGTGGCCTAGCTCACCACCCTCGGGTAAGAAATCTCTGTCTCGCCCGAGAGAGCCCCAGCTCTCCATCCTCGGGCGAGGTGGCCCAACCGACTCACCCGGGGTCGCCGACCCTCGGGCATGGGAGGTTCCATCTCGAAGGAAGGGAAACAAGCGCATTTAATGCGGTAGCACAGCGAAGTAGGCGCCGTGGCCATCGATCACGCTTGATCAAATCGACCTGCCAAAATCACTTCCCCAATCCAACCGATGGGGACACAAAGCCGAGCCGGTGACGTATTACGCCGCCCAGCACGGAAACCCGAAGCGACAATTGTTCATTTCGAAACACCGCCAAGACGCCACGTTGGGGCGTGACGCCGGGCTCTTGACACGCCACAACCGGCGGCATTCACGGACCGGCCGCCGTCATGCGGATCGTGAGGGGACGCCTCGCAGATCCTCGGGCCGCACTGAAATGGCACGCCCGTCATCGGATCGGGGACGCGTGTCTTCATCAAACGACGTCAAGCCAACCCACCCCGGCCTCGCAAGACATGCAACAAGTGTGGCCTCGAATTAGCCACCTCGGCACCCACATATGTAAACATTACTTCCCTCTTCCTACTATAAAAGGGGAGCAATGCCCCATTAGGGGGATCCTTGATGTAAAACAACCACCACCACCACCACCACTACCACGATCGTGGGGCTTGAGACCGCCTTCTCTCCCTCACGCCGCTTGTAACCCCCTACTACGAGCTCTCCTTTTGAGCGAGGTAACACGAGCGGGGACACCACCCGCTGGGACGTAGGGCCCCGTTGGCTGAACGGGATAAACCCCCGTGTCCGCGTGTCCATCTTGGCGCTATGCCTTTAGGGGAGGAGGCACACGGCCTAGAAATTCTTTATTGCCGGCACCGAGGCACCCCGGCTCTCGGAGACGCCGACAACTTGCATGGGAACTGGGAGTCGCACCATCATCACAAGTACTCACTTTTCGTTTACAAACGCGTAATCTTTTACATAGCATTTGTAATTGGTTTGTTTTAGTCTTAGTGAATGTGTTGAGGGTAGCCTCGGTGGTGTTTCTAGCCGGGCGTTACACCCCCGCTGCTGGGTCGGGCGCCAAGACCGAGCGCCGCACACACCCCGGACGCCACACGGTCGAGGCGGCAGGCCAATCTTGCGGACCCTCGCTGGCGCTCCCAGTCACCGCCGCGGCACCGCCGCCGCCGCACGCAGACCATCGCCCACCGGAGTCGGCGGGCCCAATCCTACGCCCACGCTAACGACACGCCAGGCACCGCCGCTGGCGCTGCACGGGCCCCCACACGCCGGTTGTCGCCCTCGCGGCACTCGCCGCCCACACCACCACGCCGCGCTGCCATCGAAGTCGGCAGGTCAATCATGCACTTCGCGATCGTTCATCGCAGAAGCAGGCGCAGACGGCCACGCACCATCGCCACGCCATGCGCCGCCAACAGCGGCCATCGACGCGATGAGCCCAATCCAAGGCACCTCGCCGTCACGGGGACGCCGCCCGAAATGAGTGACACGGTGTCCGCCGTCCTACCTCCCCACATGGGCATGTCCCATGGCCACCGACAGGCCCAATCCCCTGGTCGCCGCGCTCACGGACCACGCCGCCGCCACCGGCATGCCCGGTCAATGTGCCCCCTCCCGGCGGCGCCACGCTTTGCGCACTCCCTCCGGCCGCCGCCGCCCCCTCGGCGGGGCCCAACAAGCCGGCCCGACCGTCCACGCGACGGGACCCGGTCTTGGGGCCGTTCAGTCTGCAGATGTCACCCTTGGTTCGCCGTCACGTGAAAATGTCACCGATTCCGTTTACATGCTATCGCCGCCGCGACGCCGGATGGGCGTCGCCGAGCGTTGTCGATCTCCCATTGGTCAGCTTCTAGATGGCTATGCTACAAGTGAACGCGAGGTGTCATGTAGCATCCGCTTCTTGTGCGTGCGAGGTAGACTCCTATGCAGTGTCGTCACATTTACGCGTGTGTATGACTAGGCGGGACCGTCCTGACGATGTCAACCCTCTGGCCCGTATGTCGGCTCCCCAAGCTGTGAAAGAAATAGGTGCGCGGTGCGGTGTCGTAGGACAGAAATCGGCCGTTCATAAAGAAGAAGAAGGAACCACACCTACATCGTTCCTCTCACTGCGGTTTTCTCCTGTTTTCTCTCGAAGGTAAGCGATGGCAACTTAGATCTACGTTTTTCCTTACTCCTTTTGCCCCCTATAATCTAGATCCAATTCGTATGTCTACGTAGTCAGTTAGTGGGCCGAAAGGTCTCCCCCTTCGGTTGTTTCCTCTGTTGGTTTGCTCTAAAGGTGATCCGAACGAAGGGCCGTGGTCCCTAAGCGGGGAGGGTCAGTGATAGCGGAAAGGACCAGGGGGCCCTAGGGTTGAGAAGGATGACCTTGAAAAAGGAGTAGATAGAGGGGTACAATGGTCATGTAAAAGTCTACTGACTCCTATAAATAAGCCCCAACGGGGATTGTAATGGGACAGGTGAAAATCAATAGAAAGAGAGTTCCAGTTTTGTATCTGCTTATGAGATTCGTACTCGCTAGTGGTTGGGTTTCGTCCTACCGGGGGGTGGTTCGCTTTAGGGCCACACCAACACTAGGGTAGCACCCAAGCAGGTATGGAATCTCGTTTGGCCTGTTTAAGCCAAGAGCGCATGGTGAGGATAGCGTCTATCGTGTGGGGAAATTTGTACAGCCTCGTAGAGTTTACTTAAATCTATTCGAATAGTCACGTCCTTGGAATGGGCGAATGCTAGGCCAGAACATCTATGATTAGGTTTCACTTAATTAACTAACCTGTTTATAGCTTGTGTTGTTGATAACAAGATCCGGCCCGGGAACTAGCGACAACAGTTTTAGAGACTCGCTAGGGCTCAACCCTTAATAATCACCAACCACCCTCGGTTTGGACTTTGCCGAGTATGTTTGTACTCACCCATTTATTTTACGGACATCGGCACCTCGGAAGGTAGTACCATCAACAAGTTAAAGGACCGGCGTTTCGTAGGAGTTCGCACAACGCTTTTAGGAGAAAGACTAATAACCCGGGGTTTATCCGTACTCAAGTCTCCTTGTGGAGTTGGAAGTAGTGCCCGGACAATCTAACACTTTATTAGACTGGTCATAGACAAAACCACAGCTTCACGGTTGGCTACTTTGATCATCTTAACCCAGACAGGTGTTACTTAATCACACTACTGTAAGACCTTCTATCCTATACTAATAAAGCTCGGTATTTCCCTTTTAACACTGTGTACCATTTCCTATGAATCGTTAATCGTATTTGTTGCATGATCCTGGTGCAAATACGTATGATTAAGGACCCATTAAAATGGGGGCCTGATAGCGGATGATAATATTCTATCTAGTTTAATAAGTGTGGGATGTTTTTGTTTATTGGACCAAGTAAACTTCATCCCACTCATGAAAATCTCTCTCAACAAAAATCTCCCAATGAACTCATTAAAAATATCCATAGGCTTAAGAAAAAGGTAGGAGAGAATAATAAGCCAACTCCCCGTCATAATTTAGATCATTATTCAGTTTTATTCTAAAATCAAACTTCTCTAACTTTGACCAAGTATGTAAAAAAAATATACTAACACTAAAACATCAAATTAGTTTACTGCATACAATATGTCTTGATAATGCATTTTTTTTGAACTTATAATATATACTTTTAAAAACTCAAATCAAATTTCATATATATAACAAAATGATCTTATAATTCAGAATTGAGAAAGTAGCATATATGGATCACACACTTGGTGACTCGGGAAAACTCAGTAGATTGATTATGGAGGTACCAAATGAGTACAATAAATAGGCAAGGATTGTCAAGGGTTTATAGAAACACCCAATCAACGGTGATGCTTGTTTAAACCAAGATCATCTACCATAAAACCCCAAGGGGCGCCTACAGGTACACTCAGTCCAAGCCCCAGGCGTTACAGCCCATATAGCTGTGCTTGTTAGTCACCGGAAGGTGGTGGACGCGAACAAGAAAGGAAGTCAACTCACACGAACACTTGAATACGGAAGTTTTGGTGCTGCCTGAAAGCGCAGCTTTTCTGGTTGTTTGCTTCTCTCTTTTATTGTGATTACAGAAGAGCAGGAATGCTGAGTGGTCAGCCGCACACCGTGCAATGAACACGTACATGAATACATCCCCGTGTCCACGATGCCGCTAAGTCACCGGTCATTCCAGGGCATAGGCGAGCTATTCTCGCCATGCCCTCCTAAGCGCACGGCCTGTCAGGCTGGAGCTCGTGCGCATCCTAAACTGAAAATAACGTGTAGTAAACATGCAGCTACTAACTAAATTTAGCACAAAAGGAGTATTTAACAGTGCTAATGACCCAAGATACAGCCCATAATACGGCAGTCTGACACATAATACAAGATGGCTAGTTGACTATAGTATTCTATTAGAAACAGTGATTGATTTTTATAGAACTGCAGAATACCTGCACACATGGACTGATGGACGGGAAATTGAGAGTGTATGAGAAGGCACCATGCCCTGCATAGTAATTGACAACTCGGTTGAAAGAGGATCCTCGGAAAGCCCTGTACTCTTGAAAGCATGATTCTGTATATCAGTGTTCTGACTCTTTGGCCCATCAATGGACGACTGTTGGTTAACTGGAATTTGAGTGTCAATTTGTTCTATTGTTTCAGCTGTCGAAGCAGAATTGTTTGCAAATTCAACTTTGGTTAGCTCTACTGGAACACAAACTGGCATAGGTTCACTTTCTGCATTACTAGCAGTTTCTGACAAATTGGTGAAGGGAGAAACCTCAAAAACTCCCATATTCGTTCCATCATCTGAACTTTCTTGGACTGCACAAATGCTATATGTCTTTGGTTCAGCAGATGATTCTAATCCTTGGTTTACTGGCATACTAGTGACGTGACAGAATTTTCCGTGGACTCAATTTTGGGTGGCACCAAAACATCAGAATCTTCATTGGGCACCCATTTTGAAGTTTCGGCTGTTTTAGATGGCAAAACCTTTGGCTTATTTGGATTTGGATGTGCCTTCGCAGCCTCTTCCCATTCTACCCATGTATTTGGATCAACTCCATCATGAAGAATAACCTCCTGAAGGAGTTTCATGTATTCCATTTTGATACCACACAATCCTTTTTTATATCCTTACAGATTAACTGAAGTGTCTTGAGGTGTTTCATAGATCCTTCTTCAATTGTTGGAAATGTTGGATGTTGCAGCACAAAACAAAGACGCAGCAAGCTGGGGAATGCCTTAGCTTTTATGGTGAACTTTTCAAGGTCGTCAGCAATCAGTTTTAAATATTTCAAGTCACTCAACTGAGTCAAAGCTTCAAGAAATCCGGTTGTAAACTTGACAGATGAAAGACATAACTCCTTGAGACCACGGAGTGAAATAACAAACTGAGGTAATGCATCCAATTCACCATATAGTTTCAATGAGCTCAGGTAACAGGGTTCCTTTAGGGAATTTAGGGATTTTTAAAGGTTCTGTCAAAGTGAAGTGATAGAGAACGATCACCAATATTTCTTACATTTGTATCCTGGATGAACCTCTGAATGGCTTCCTGAAGATTATTCCACTTAGTGCCATCAGCACCTGGTGGTGACTCGCACCAAACCTTCACCTTTCTCAGTTTAATCATATGGTCCACAAGTTTTGAGTAACTTTGACTTCCGTCAGCAACAAATCCTGCTAGAGTCTGCAAGACACTTTTTTGGTTCCTTTGGAAAATCCACTGCATCAGGTAGCTTAAACTTGCCAAACAGATGAACTAAACGAGGCATAAGGAAGACTTCTGCCCGAAGCTTAGCTACCTTGGATGCCCTTAAATCAAGTGTCTCCAAAAGTGTCAGTTTTGAAATATCCTTTGGAAGTTTGGTCACATTTTTTCCAAGGCTCAGATATTTCAGAAGCAACAGCCAACATATATTTTTGACATGATTATTGTTCAAGTCATCACACCTTTCAAGATCCAAGACTCGCAGAAGGAGATACTTGCTGAAGTCCAAAATACATTCACTAGGCTTCCCAAAAACTTTCAGAGATCGAATGAGAGATAAAGCATTAGTGTCCAAATTATTTCCATCTATATTAGCACTTTTATGGAGAGAAAGACGTCGAACATATGTGCGTTCGGTCATCTCATCACAAAGCAATGTGACAAAGTTCTGAGAAACTGACAAGTGCAAAATAAACTCATGCATCATGCTGTAAGTTTGACATGTCTTCACATTTTCATTGTTGCTTATATAAACAGGCTCAATGATGTTCCGATCCTTGAGCATATCAAAAGCAGTTGCAGAATCTGGGGTGGTAGTTGAAGGTTGTAATTCAACAAATCCCTCAGCTAACCATAGCCTCAACAGACTTTTTCTTTTGATCTCATAATCACTTGGGTACATACCAAAATATAGCAAGCAGGCTTTCAGAGCTTGTTTTGGCAGACTTGTGTAGTTGCGGATTATCACCCGTCTCATGGCCTCAAAAGTTTCATCATTCTCCAAATGATAATGTAACGTGTTGCAAATATCTTCACAAGAAGGTGCTGTCGGCCAACCCTGTTTTTTTCAAGAATTCACCTATGGTTACCAGAGCAAGTGGCTGGCCACCACATTTGTCCAAAATTGCTTTTGAATCCGGCTGCTTGTAACAGGAATATTCCTCTGGGCAACTTTTAAAGGTGAACAATTGTTTTGAGCTTACATCATCTAGTCTTCTCATTTTGTGCATATAGCTCTCACCGGACCTGCAGGCAATAGCTACTTTTTGAATAGTTGTTGTCACCAGTATTCTGCTGGAAAAACCAATATTATCTGGAAAGGCTGCATTGATTTTTCCCCACATATCTTCTGTTTGAATGTCATCTATCACAATTAAGTACCTGAAATAAAACAATGAAGAAAGGACTTAAATACATTCTATAAGCCACATAATTAGTTACTTCAGCAAACAACAATTCCTTCCAAATCTTGTGTTAGTCTGTTTTACACACTAAAAAAATTGACCTTGAACTGGAGACTGGACATATCACAGTCTTGAATAACTACAATTCATCACTTTAATTAGTACTACTACATGAACAAAACTACGCCATTAATTGACGTGGTATCCAAATGTTGCAGCAGACCTCAACATAAGGACTTCCAGCCAGAAAATAAGGTACAATAGCCACTGCGTATTCTGCTGTCTGAAGTTGCCCATCCATGTTACGAAAGGATTCTTATATTCACCCTCAAACATGAGGTGTTTGAGGTGCAGCAAGCATCTCATGTGGGCAGTTGCTAACAACCTAACGGTTATAACAATCAAATGAGACTGCAATAATAACATAGTGGGTCATCACCAACCTAAAATAGAGTTAATTTTACAAGATTACAAATATTTTTTCATATAACTATCAAGGAATAAGGAACTATAACTTCTTGGACAGATTCACATGCTATAGTTGTATCACAAACCTATAACATCATGTTAGGATTACTAGATCTACTGGCACATCCACATTTTTGGAACAGTTATATGGCTTTGTATGTCTGGCATGTGGATGAACATAAATATTTGTAGGCTTTGTAAAACTGAGAGTGCAACTAGCCGTAATTATATGAAACTGATTTAGAAGCTTCTTTGTAAACTGCAAGCAAGTGAAATTGACATAGCGGGATAGTTGCTCGAACACATTGGGGGCATCAACATCGACACCACCCCAATCTCCAATGAGTAGTACATATCCCCAAAAACTTTGACTTGGGAGCATTCATGTTTGGCTCCATGCTGGACTCAATGACACTCCCACGGGACACAAGCGACCATGTGGCGTGAACTAGCATTCACCTTGGTGCCCGACACAAACGACCACATGAGATGCTTCACTTCACCACTGACTGAAATACTTCGCACCGCCCTACCAGGTACCATCCCTCAACCGCTTCTAGCAGGAGCGATGGGCGGATGACCAAGCTGGAGACCGACCGCATTATTTCCTCTACTACACGTCCGGATACATCGGCAACCTCCAGTACTACTTTGAGTTCACACCCGATGACTACCCCGCGATGGAAGCACCAATTAAGGGTCAACCGACAGGCAATGTCACAGAGGAGCCACTACCACGAAAACGGTTTGGACGGCCAGATTGCAATTAGGCATGAGGACACGCTGAGCGGAGATGGGGGGTACTGTTATACGCCCAAATATGGATTGTACCCTCCGACGATGCATGACAAGGATCTCCTAGTTGCTTAGGGGATTGATTTTGTTGAAGGAGAATCTATTTCGATAAGGATCTCCTAGTTGCTTAGGGGCCAAGTCTTTTAGAGACTACAAATACATGGGAGTTGTGACCAACTGGGATCAAGTAAAAACAAAGTAGAGTGAAAGCTCTTTTGCTTCGGTTAACAAGCACTCTTGATCTCTCGTCCAGGCCTAGCTGCCCCTGCCCATGCGCTCCACTGTCCGCACCCACTAGGGCCGCCCACACGCGGCTAACCCTAGCCACCAGTCGCTGCACGCGGCGGCCACACGTGGTTGTCGCCCCATGCCTTTTCCCTCACACTGCAAACTTTCTTAAATCCAGAAATGACCACAATAACAATTGTAGATCCTGATAAGTTGTACAACTTTGGTATTCATGACTTTTTTATTTGAAAACCATTTAGGGTTTCAAAAACTGGTTTGAAGTTCTTATTTTTTGAAATTCAAAATTTTAATCATTCAAACATTTTGAATTCAGAAATGACCAAAATAAAACTTGTAGATCTTGATAAGATTTACAATTATTTTATTCGTGACTTTTTAGTTGAAACCATGTAGTATTTCAATAACTAGTTTGAAGTTCTCATCCTTTTGAAATTAAATTTTGAATAGTTTAAACTTTTGTCAAATGAAAAGTTAACCTAACCGAAAGTTGTACATGTTGAGGAGTTCTACAACTTTTATGGTCACAGAATTTTGATTTAATGTTTACCAAGCAATCTTTTTGATTTCTGAAATACAAAAAAACATTAAAAAATAGTTATAGGGAGGCTTAATCAGGAACCGCCCATTTGTTGGGCGCCTCACTCACCAACCGCCTCTACAAATCCACCTCGGTATGAATACAAGGCGCACTAGGGGAAGCCAGGAATTGGCTAACTCTTTGGTGCTCTCCTTCATTTCTCGATGCCATCGGTCCGAAAGATTTGTCGCCTCCGCTACCAAGACCGCTACCCCATCTGTCTTGGCCGCCACACGAGAACTAGGGTTTGTGCCAAGCACCCCGATCCGCCTTTCCCAAGGCTGGTCAGCAGGGCCACCCCCGTCCATCTTGGAGCTCGACCTCCATCCCTCGCCGGCCCATGCGCGCCTGGCCATCCGCTACTCCTCTCCAACCTCGACGGCCGCCACACGGTAGATACGGTTTGCATCATCGTCGCCGCCCCGTCTACCTTTGTCTAGGCCAGCTAGCAAGGCCGTGATCTTGTTTGTCTTGGAGATCGACCTCCGTCCTTGCTGGTCATGCGCTCCTCCTCTCTGACCTCGATGGCGCCACAAGGCAGCTAGGATTTCCGTTCCGCCCCGTTAGCCTTTCCCTAGGCCGGTTTGGGAAGGCCGTTGCCCCATCCATCTTTCCCTAGGCCGGCTGGCAAGGTCACTGCCCCATCCATCTTTGAGCTCGACCATTGTCCTCGGTGGCATGTGCGCTCCTCCTTTCTGAACTCGATGGACCTCGACATTAAAATCGCGTGTGCTCTAACGACCTTGACCTTCGTCCTCACCTGGGCTAGGGTTTGGGCGTCGGCATCCCTCACTGCTAGGTCTTCTGTTTCTTCTCCCCATTCCCTGGTCCTATGCTTGTAGATGTGACTGAGTTGGCACTATACATGATGTTTATGCGCATTTTGATTCACACACTGCAAAGTGCCTTATATCAATGATGATGTTCATGCCCAAAGTGCCTTAGGTCAATGATGTTACATTTGCAGGTGCTGGGGGTGCACCCTTAGGTGCGGCAGCCGCGTCTTGCTTGAGATTGTTGTACTTTTTTCTAAATTGAGACAAATGGGGGTTGGCTGCTACTGCTGCTGCTGCTGTACATACTATAAATTGACATAAATGGGGCTGACTGCTGCTGGGGCTGTTTGTGGCTAAATTGTGCTCTACTTGCCATTGCTTTGATGACAACTTTAATATTAATTGAGATAAATGGGGGCTGGCTGCTGCTGCTGTACTTACTCTAAATTGAGATAAATGGGCGCTGGCTGCTACCGGCGCTGTTTGTGGTTAATTTGTGCTCTACCTACCATTGCTTTGATGAGAACTTGTAATATTAATTGAGACTTAAGGCACTTTGCAATGATGTTTCTATACACTGAGATAAATGGGGGCTGGCTGTTGCTGCTGTACTTACTCTAAATTGAGATAAATGGGGGCTGGCTGTTGTGGTGCTATTTGTGGCTAAATTATGCTCTACTTACCATTGCTTTGATGAGAACTAGTAATATTAATTGACACCTAATAAAGCACTTTGCAATAATGTTTCTATACATTGAGATAATACTAAATCTGCCTAAATTCCTCGTTTGGGGCTGGCTGTTGGATAACCAGTTCCTAGTTGGCCTATGATGCAAACTATAACACTATATGAGGTGGTTGTGCTTATTCTCCACTACTTTCCTGTTTATATTCTTTCATGTTTGTCATCAAACCTGAGGAAACATCCATTCCCAATCAACTGTTGCAGGCATGCCTTCCTATTAATGGCATGTATGTCTGTGTGGTTGGCTCCTCAGCCACCCCAACCTCCATATGTATTGACGCATTCATGGAATAGAAATTAATCAATCCCACAATTTCATGGTATAGATCACGGTTCTGATCCGCTACCCTTCCGCCACCACTGCCAGTTGCCAATCTGATCGTTACGCCCGTCGCTGATTCCATTGCCGGAGCACCACTGATCCCATTGCCTGTACCTACTCCCCATCTATCCGATCGCCAGCCCCTCATGACATTGTCACCACACGCCCTCGCCAAACCGATCATGCCCTGCCGTCACTCGTTCCCTCATGGAGTGGAGGACAATGATGACGTCGCTGCCGCCGCCACCAAGGAAGAAGAAGGAAGGCGCCTCACGACTGAAGCCGATGCCCGCACCGCTGAAGCCTGTCACACCAAGGAGGAGATTGCGGGCCGCGTGGACGAGGCTCGCCCTGTATTGGAGCCCTCGATTAGTACGAACGCGCCCACGAAGCTCTATGGGCGCATGCCACGGCCGTCGTCAACGTCAAGGTGCTCATCCCGTCATCCTCGAGTAGGCCACAAACACCTACACCAAGTCGCACGGCATGTTCCTCACTGTTTTCAGCAAATATGCCCAGACCCACCACGTTCACCAGGATGAGGCCTCCCCCTCATGCCCGGCATGCATGGGTGCAGGTGGACTGCTGTGTGCTGGCATGGATCTACAACACCGTCTCCAGCGACCTAAAGCAGTCCCTCATCATGCATCAAGGTCCTGCCCGTGCGGCGTGGACCTACCTCGAGGACGAGTTCCTCGGCAAGAAGGAGCCTTGGCGCGCTTCTTCTCGAGATTAAATTCTGCAACTTCCGTCAGGAGTCCCTAAACATCACCGACTACCGCCGCCAGCTCGAGTCCATGGTGGCCCCACTTGCCGACCGGTGACCCCATTAGGGATCGTCGGATGGTGCTCGCGCTCCTATTGGAGGAGATGCGGATCGAGTCCTCGGCGGCAAGTTCCATCACATGGTGTCCATCCTCAATATGCACATGTTGTTCCCCATGTTCACGGAGGCCCGAACACACATCTGTTTGAGGAGATGGAGATCAACGCCGTCCACCATCCCGCCATCGGCCCTTGTCGCTGCGACACCGACAAAGGCCCCGGATCTCCGCACCTCCACGTGCGGGAAGCCTCCTCTCACTACAGGAATCCGCTTCTTTGCCGAGTGCAAAGAAGTTTGCCGAGCGGCAAAAATCGCGCACTCGGCAAAGAGCTTCTTTGCTGAGTGCCAAACTGAGCACTCGACAAAGATTCCTTTGCCGAGTGTCTGGCCGTCGGCGAAATAAAGCACTCGGAAAACAATTATTTTGCCGAGTGCCTGGCCGTCGGCAAAATAATACACTCGGCAAAGCATAACATGGCCAAACGGCCCGTTCGTTCTCCGTTACCTTTGCCGAGTGTCCAACGTTAGGCACTCGGCAAACTAGACACTCTTTGCCGAGTGCCACACCTATACGCACTTTCGGCAAGCGGACTCTTTGCCGAAAGTGTCCATCCCGGCACTCGGCAAACCGTTATTTTTTTTTTTGATTTTTCGTCCCATATTTTTTGTGTGGCATTAGTACAAAGTAGTTACATGTCATGTGGAGAATTTGGGACAATTTGAAGTTGTTTTGCTATATTTCATGAATTATTTGTATTTCCTTGCATTTTAAGGCCACTCCAAATTTGAAGCTAGCAGGTACATGAAATAATGGAATGCCCCGATTCAAAAATGTTATTCATGATGCTTGGCATATGTTTAGGCTCAATCCGGGGACTCGCGTGAAATTAAGAACATTAATGTGTCGGAACATGACGAGTTACGTGCGGGAGAAGTGTTTTTAAATTCTATAAAATCCAAGCGAAGTTTAAAAATCACGAAACTTGGCGAGGTGTCTTGTCATCTCATGAGGAGGCTGTGGAAAAAATTTGAAAAAGTTTGGAGTAAGTTGTGATGTCGGATTCCTAAAACCCGGACATCCCGGCGTCCACAATCCTACCCCTCGTTACAACGCCGACGAGAGTTCATCGAACCTCGGCCTTTTCGGAGGGCAAGTCGGAAGAGGAAGCGCAGCTACCCACAAGCACTTGTCCTTTGATGAGTGGCGCACTATCATGCTCTATGTGTTGTTGAACCTTGACTTGCTCCTTATCGTGATAAGTTCTCAATGAGCTTGTTCCATACGCCGTCACTATCCTCACCTATCGACCCTAAACCTCGGCCTTGTTTTTTCGAGGAATTTATTGGTCAACCTTTGGAGGGAATGGGGCTCCTACCTTGCAACAAGAAGACAATCTTCTAAAAAATGGGCAGCCCGATTTTATTTCCGGTTCGCTCAAAGGTACCATCCAACTAACCTCGTTCCGACTTTGATATTCCACTTTGGTCCTAGTAACATATAATGTAACGATCTACGTGGCCTCACCTTGCGAGGCCCGCACGGATGCCGAAATGTGCGAAGATTTAAAGCAGGTGGGCAATGGCTTCCCCGTAGGGTCACCTCGTTCACCGTTTATGATGTGAATGGCTATCGCTTTCGCACGAGAAGCTACGAGGAGAGTCGCCCAACCGCAAAAACAACGTGCACTTAGGAGTTAAATGACGCCCGGCTTGGATAAGAAGGACTATTATGGCATAGTCGAAGAAATATATGAGCTCAACTTGGGGGTCCTAAAGACCTCAAGCTAGTGGTATTCAAATGCCATTGGTTCGATCCCGATGACACGAAAGTGGACCCTACGATTGGGCAAGTCGAAATTCGACAGGATTAGTATATGGAGGAGAGGATGTCTATATTGTGGCTAATATACACGCCACACAAGTTTATTACCTCCCATGGGCATGCCAAAAACACGAGGACCTTGCGGGTTGGTACCTTGTGCGGCCGGTATCGCCGCACTTGGTAAAAAGCGCTGTTCGAGCGATGATGATTACAACCCCGACCCAAACACCGAAGAGTTCTATCAACCCGAGGGGCTAGAAGGACGTTTGGAGATAGACATTCTTTGATGGGCATGGAAGTAGACAACGCCATCGATGAGGACGAGGGTGATGAGGTGCGAGGATGCTAAGGACCCGCAAATTCTTGAGCGATGGAGGTGGTGCGTGAAGGAGGCGTGGAGGGCGATGCACATGCCGAGGGCGTCACGGATGATGAGGATGGTGACATTGATGATTACAATAGTGGTAGCGATAGTGATGACTACATGCCGACCTTAGGCATTCGGGGAGATAATTTCTAAATCATGTAATACTATTTTGTTATTATTGTTACCTTTCAATTATATTTTGTTCATTTTGCAATACTAATTGGTTTACTATTTGTCTTTGCGGGGACTCGACAAAATGCCGGGCGGAAGGCGGCAACGTCGACAGGGGTCCCGGTCCCTCTCGCGAGACCCCCCCACTCTCTCCCCACGCCGACGGGGAGGCCGACGAGGAGGAGGCCGACGAGCGCACCTGACGGTGGAGGCGTCGAGGCACCGTGCCGGCGTCGCCCGATCCACGAGGAGGCTTGAGTTTGTGTCGTCGTCGGACCGGCCGGGGGCCATCGTCGGGCCGGCCGGGGGCCGTCGTCGGGCCAGCCCTCGTCGGGCCACACCGCGGACTCGGACTCGGTGCCGAAGAGACACTGTCGAGGCGTCCTCCTCGAGTGCCCGGCGGGGTCTACCGGCGGGGCCTCGAGCCTCCCACGGGGGCGATCTCTTTCCCCGCCGCCCGGTGATTCGACCAACGGTGACAAGTAAGTAGCCATTGATATTTTCACTACTTGTTCATATGACATGTTGCAAATCAAACTTCGGACTAACAATTTGTCTTAATGGCTCGTGCGATGGCGGTTGATTGTAAGCGGAGGGGCAGTTCGCGCCATATCAATGGCATCCGAGCCTGGCGATTAAAAGAAGAACTACCGCCCTGGTGACCGTCGGGGTCGTGAGGGAGGTTCCCTGGGACGTGGGACCACCGTGCGCGTGGAGGAGGGCGCCCTTGCCGGGAAGATCAAGACGGACGAGTTCGTATGCGGGGATTACTTCACGTCGTTTAAATCTTGTGTTTTGTAAATAATAGAATGATACATGTTGTGCGTATGCGGAACTACTTCACGTGCGGAGGGGGGCGGGAGGCGGTGGCGCTAGAGTGCGGGGACAGGTCGCGCCGAGACCGAATCAGGACCTGTACCACGAGGGCCGTGTCCGGTGCATCATCTCCTACAACGCCGGCGTGCTTGGCAAGGTGGTGAAGAAGAATGAAGCAAAGGGAGATGATGCTCCGAGGGAGACCGACCTCACCGGGGACCAAGTACATCCGTGTTCGTAGAATGCATTTATTCGATTCCTTCAATGAAAAATAAGCGGAGACTTCCATTCATCCTCTGCTATGTCATGCGGATGTGTCAGGAGTGGTGCGGCAAGTACAGGGCTGGCTGGGTGGCCATTGTGGACAAGTGGCTCTTGGGCGAGGCGTGCGAGACCAAGAGGCGTGTCGGAGGTGTCGCTTGGAGATGCAAGGGAAGCCACACCACCAAGGGAGCGTGCCCCTCCCGGTGTATATGAGCAGATGGAGTGCGATTACGATTTTTTTTTTTTGATTTTTTTATTCAAGCGCTTAAATCTCTTCACTTCTAACCATCTACGTGTTCTCCTCGCGATCGGCCGCATGAAAACCGATAGATCGGCGGATGCACGCGGGGTGGGCCTTGACTCACGGCGGAAGCGGCCGGCCCGGCCAGCGTCTACGACCGGCGAAGGGGGCGGCGTACACCAACACCGGCGTCTACCCCAAGCTTACCCGATGCGCCGGGCGGCCAAGCGGCGCTATGGGGATGACCGATCCAGCCACCGCGCCCCTGGACACAGACCTGGTGATGAGGTTGGGAGGAGGGAAGCGAGCCGGCGGTTACGGATGGCCCACAGCGCGATCAACCCGTCCTCTGTTGACGGTGGCGTGATTCGCTCAAGGAGCACGACCTCCACCGACATCCCCCCATAGCACCTCGGCGTGAGCTCCCGCGGATGATGCGGGACTTTTCGAGGGTAACTTCAGTTTCATCGGTCGTTCCTTTGGTTTTACACATGTCGCTACCTATGCATTGTTTCAATGTTACGGTTGTAATATTGCAGGCCGGATGCGAGTTGGAGGCGAGGCGGCGGCCCGAGCGGCGGTTTGAGGCCGGGACGGCGGCCCGAGGCGAGGCCCATCGGCGGGAGTTGGAAGCGATCCGGCAATACTCGGCGCGCCCGGTGCGGGGCGTAGCGAGCTACTTCGGGGCCCTCGGATCCATGGTGTGACCACTTTGCCTCCGTTGCCTCCCCTCGCTGTTCGCTCCACCCCGTTTCCCATTCCTCCTCACATGCAGTTAGGTGAGTATATGTTGTTGTTTATTTATTTGGCCTGTGCGGCTCACTGCGGTACTAATGAGATCGCCTCTTCTTTTGTGCAGCCCGCGGTCGGCGGGTTGAACCCGACTCCTCCCGGTGGCCCTTCTCCACCCCATCCGGCCTATCCAGGTCGGCCCGACTCCACGATTGCACGTGGCGGTGGCGTTCCTCCCCCCGGGCCCGCGGCGGCCACACTACGGGCTTCCACACGTCCCTCCACACCACGGGTGGGACGTACCAATCGGCGCCCGCCGGCACGGGTGGTATCCGGGGCAAGGTGAGGGCCCCTCACACTCTTCGCGGCGGGGAGGCCGCGGGTGCGGGGTAGTTACCTTTGTGATGGATTTATTTTTAGATGTTGGATATGTTGCCTTTGTGATGGATCTCGTCTCGATGTTGGACATGTTAGATTTCGTTTGGTTGTTGGACATGTTGGATTTCGTTTGGATGTTGGACTATATGTGTGAATTTGTGGTATTTGTTGGATTATATATGTGAATTTGTGAGATATGTGGATTATATATGTGAATCGGTGATCTATGTGGTTTATGATGTATATATGAATGTTTACGGTATATGTATATGTTGATTTGCAGCAACAAGCAATGAAACTTGACAAAAAAAAAAAAGAAATTCCCAGCTTTGCCGAGTGCCGGCACTTTCGGCAAAAGCTGGGTACCCTCGAGAAATAATGGCGGGGTTTGCCGAGTGCAATAGTGGCACTTTCGGCAAAATGACTCATAACTTTGCCGAGTGCCCACGTGCCGCACTCGGCAAACATTGTTTTGTTTTTTAAGTAAAATAATTACTTTGCCGAGGTGCCCACATTTGGCACTCGGCAAAGATTTAAAAATATTCAAATCTTTGCCGAGTGCGGGCGTTTGGCACTCGGCAAAGCACCTTCCATATTTAGCTGGCCGACGTCGGGTTCGGCGAAAAACGCGACATGGCACTTTCGCGAACCCCTTCGCCTTGCCCATTTTGGCACTCGGCAAAGAAAGGTTTGCGAAGTCGATCTTTTGCCGGTGCGGGTCGCCGAGGTTTGGCGATCGGCAAAGCCTTCGCCGAAAGTGCCGTTAAGTTTTGCCGTGCGCTCCGCACTTTCGGCAAAGGACGCGATTCTGTAGTGTCGTACATCCTCCTATGCTGGCGGCATAGGTGGACAAAGCACTGGCCACCGCTGTGGCCGTGGCAGACGCCAAGGCTAGCCAGCACAACCGTCAGCACCTCCTAGTGGTGCTCCCTCCAGCGGACCACCCCCCGGCATCCCTAGTTTTAAATCGCGTGCTATGGAATTTAGCGGCAGCACTCTGAAAATGCTATAGCGCGCTAAACGGCATTGCGGCAGCACTCCAAAACGCTATAGCGCCACTACTTTAATGCTATAGCACGCTATTTGTTCTGAGCTGGCATCCATCCATCCTTCGCATACCCATGGGATGGTACCGTACGGATGTGGCCCAAAGACCAGTCTGAGTGCCCTCCACCGCCTCCACTTGCGCTCAATGTTGTCCTGCAGTATGGCAGCTTCAGCGGATCCTATCAAGCTCCTCCACCACCTCTGTATGCATGTTCTACAGGGAGCTATGCCTCTAGGTTTTAAGGTGCCCTCCTCGAGCTTCCAGACATCGCCCTGGAACACTACACACAGCGGCACATGCCATCGAGGACTTCCTGGCGCAATCCTTCAACACCATGACTGTCGGTGTTTTGGACTGGCGTCCTAACACCAATGAGTAATATGGCGCACGTCCCCAGGTCTAGATGGTGATGCAAAGAGAAAGCATGGGGTTTATACTGGTTTGGGCCAAAGCCGGCCTTACGTCCAATGAGCAGGGTTGATCGTGTTCCTTGCACCGAAGTGCTTGTAGTAGGGGGTACAAGCTTGGTAGAGATAGAGACAGGAGCCTCATGTCTCTGTGGTGTGCGTGCTAGATTTGATTGAGCCGAAAGCCAATATCGTGTGGAGTTAAGGCATGGAGCCTCCCCCCTCCCCTATACTACCTCTGGGTTCCCCTTTTATATGCACAAGGGTGAGCCACCAGTTACATTCATTCTAAGTGTTTGGTAGATACGTGGTGAGGTGCTACCATGCTTGTGTCATGGCTGGCATAGCGCTCGTACTTGTTGATGTGGGTAGGGTGCTTCCTTCTCCTCGTTGCTTTATGACGACCATCTTGTCCTTGTCGAGGGGTGTGAGCCATCAGCATAAGCTTGGCCGAGACCGATTGTAGGACGCTGAGGTCCTTGCTTTTGTCGAGGGGGCATTTGCCAAGGGCGGTGGTAACAATGCCCAAGGGCTGTAGCGTCAGTGTCCATGGGTACTCCGTCGTGGCTACAGTAACACCCGAGGCCGTTGATGATGGGCGCATGAGGTGACGTTGCGGGGGTAGCAGTTGGAGTAGTGTCTGGTAAGGCGTGGACTATGCTTAGGGGTCACTTCCGAGGCCTGGTGATCGTGCCACAGTTGGATGTGACACCCGTCAGTCAGACAGGCGGGAATCCTGGGGGTTAGTGTGCTTTTAATGTGCACGACCCTGCTGTCACAGCCGTCCGCCTCCCTCGTTTATAGAAGGGGTAGAGCGAGAGGAGGGGGGACTTGCATGAGTCTTGGCCGGACCCTCGCGAGGAGGAGGGGCCTCGTGCGAGAAGTCGCTTCTTGGCCCCGGCTCTGTGGGCTCGGGTGATCATGTTTCAGGGTCGTTAGCCCTTGACAACGTTTTGCGCGTAAATTACTTCATCATTGAGGCGTTCCGGGTGCCATTTATTTTGGTTCCCATCCAAGGATCCAATGTTGTTACTCTTAGGGTCTACACTTTGCCTCTTTGTGTGTGCGGTTACGGTGGGTGCACGGCGAGCACACCCACCGGTCGTAGCCCCCGAGCCGTCGGGGAGTGGGAATAATGGGAACACTCTCCCAAGGGTTTTCTCCTTGCCGAGTTGTAGCATCGCTAGGGCTGCCTTCCGGCCCGGTTTTGATGTCTTCGGGTGACGTCGGCTGGGGGCGTCATGTGGCGAGGTGGAGATGCATTTGGTCGTCAATGGTTTGGCATGCGGGTTGAAGCGTTGCACCGTTTTGACTTTCCTCTTTCGAAGTTGAAACATCGCATGCCGTCTATATATTGTCATCGGTCGTTCGGGGCGCCCCACTCATCGCTATTGCTTTGTGCCTTTCTCCCTTCCCTTGTCGTTCTCCTTGTTTCTTCTGATGATGGAGAGCAAAGTGGGGGTTCGGCGTGGGAGGTTACGGTGGTGGCCGTCGCCTACCACCGGCGGGCGCCTCTTGTCGGGGGTTATGTCCCGTGTCGCGCTGGGATTCCCATCAATTGTGAATGTCGCGGTCGAAACCGCGATTGGCTCCTCCCTGGCCCGGACATCTTCCCCACGGATCGGTTCAAAGGCCGTGGGCACCTAGACGCGCGGTGAGGGCGCGACGAAGCGTCGGCGATTGTTGTTCACATCTTGGAGCAACACTTGGAGATGATGCACCTCCATTGCGAGAATCGTGCCCATAATGCCGTCGGTGAGTCCTCTTGGCTTCTTTTTTGGTGCCTTGTTGATCGATGCTTTCTGATCTGGTTTCTTTGTTTGTTTCAGCTCGCACCCGCGGAGGCGGAACAAGCGAGGGGCGGTCGCGAACCCGTGGACCTCCGCTTCCTCCATCTACGCGCGGTGATGGGGATTGCGATGTCAGAGCCATCGATGGGCGCCAACCACACTAGGGTGACAGGGTTCTATCACTGCGAGACCCTGGCGATGTACGCGGACTCCATTCACCATTACTCTATGCAGTCAACGCCGTGGTGCCATCGGCCGGCGTTAATGCCATCATTCTTAGAGGAGATAGAGGTCAGCCACGATTCTTCTTTTTGCCAAGATGTAATCTCTCACTCTCTCTCTCTCTCTCTCTCACACACACACACACACACACACACGTGTGTGTGTGTGTGTGTGTGTGTGTGTGTGTGTGTGTGTGTGTGTGTGTGTGTGTGTGTGTGTGTGTGTGTGTGTGTGTGTGTGTGTGTGTGTGTGAGATTAATGGTATGGTGGAGCAGTTCGTCCTTGTATTTTGTAGGTTTAGGCCGTTTTGACTCCATCTGTTTCCTTTGATCTCGATTGCAATTGTAGCATCTTGAGCCCACGGTTTCCGTCGGGTGTATGCATCGAAAGTGCATTTTGTGAGGGTGTAACCCCCCCGAGGACACATGGAACTTTCCCGAGGGCTTAGTCCACTTTGTTTGCTCTGTTGATTCCCCACTGAGAGCATCATGGGTCGTGCTAAGATATCCCCGACCCCTTTGCTCTTGCACGGGAAACAATCGGGGGTACCCGCGTCTTTTTATTTCACCCCTCAAACCATCTCTCTGCAATAAGGAGGGTGCAGGCGTAACAGTCTACTCTCTTTGAGTGAGGTCGTTACATCTCGGTGGGCTACTAGTGGGTGAGTTCGAGTGGAGGTCCATGCCCCATTTGATGGGGAGAGCTTGCGGCCCTAGGACAAGCTCCAAAACGGCGGCGTAGGTTTCCCAAAGGGGGTCTTTGGATCTATTCATTGAGATCCGAGGGCTCGGGGCCACCCTCATCGGGATCCCATACAAGACTGTCTAGTTAGTCTCAACGCTTCATAGGGCATCTCGAGCATCCAATTGCTCAGGGCGTGGCCATGTAATGAGCACACCCATTGACTTACGACTCTTTTATCCTCGAGGCGGATGTCGGGAAACCCCCGATGGCGGCCTTTGAACCTACGGATCATAGTGGACTTAGGAGCCCATATTCCATCAAGGGGTGAGGCGGCTGGCCGATAGTGGGCTTAGGACCCAGCTCTTGCCAGGGGTTTCCCCCGCTGAGCTTTTAACTTCTATTTCACGGGGTGACCCATCTTTTCGCTTGTTGGCGCATGCCGGACAAGTGGCATGGGTGTGCGTTTTTAGGCAGTATTCTCAAGAATGTGGGGGTGTCATAAAGATTGGCGGGATAGCCGTGATAGGATAAGACTTTATGCACGACCGACATGTCATGGCGCTTCTGACGATTTAGGCATTAAACGCGCTTGACTCGGTTGTGTCCCCCTGTCACCCCTCCTTGTCTTTTTAAGTCCAAGGTCGCCTCTCGAGCGGAGTTGGTTGCCCTATTGCCATCCTTAGCCTCCCTCCGCTGCTATTGTCGCCGCTTCATCTCCATGGTGTCCTGATATCGTGTTCTTGATGCCGACGCGTGGCCGCGCTCCACCATGGTGGCAGGAGAGTTGAAGGCGCTTGTCAAGTAGGGGCTATTGCCCCCGCTTTCTGGCGATGCTCGGGGGGAGTGGATCATTCCGCCACTTGAGGATGAAGAACCCAACCCGCCGGAGGGGTATCTTGTCGGTTTCGGGCTTCCACAAGTGTGGCCTCAGGATGCCGCCGAGCCAGTTTATGCGCGCCCTCACGCATTATTACTAGGTGGAGCTTCAAAACTTCACCCTAACTCCATTGCCCAAGCGACTATCTTTGCTTCCGTATGTGAGGGGTACTTGGGGATCCCAGTCCACTAGGATATCTAGAGGTACCTGTTCAAAGCAGAGCTCTACTCATGACGTCGAATCGAGGATGGCAGCCTGGGTGGTTTTACCTGCGTAATCACGCTCCAGGTTTTTTGCCTTATACTAGCAGAGTGATCTCTGCCGTGCCAGAATCTTGGTGCCGGGGACCTCCGACGGAAGTCGTTCCATGGCTCCAACCACTGCTTCGGGCACCATCGGAGCTCTGAGACTTCAACCTTTTCTGTTGTGGTCGTCGCCGCCTACTTTCACCGCCGGCGGTGCTCCGTTGATGAAGTGGTCAATGCGTCTTGACCAGATGCTTGGATGGCTCATCGGCCGAGGGGAACCGGATGTCACCTGATCCCCTAGATGTGGCAGAGCTCCTTTCTAGTGTTAGGGAGTTAACAAAGTGCGTATGCGAGATTGGAGATATGGCTAGTCCAGTCATGCGCCCGATCGAGGGCTCCTTTGACCTACTTCAAGTTTTCGTTCATTGCTGATTTCTGCCCCGCCCTATTTCATCATCCGTTCTAACTACTTTTGCATTTGTTTCGGGGAGCTTCGAGGGCCGGGGCGCTGAAGGCGGCGTTGTTAGGGTGGCTCTGGAAGCCCCAGTCCTCGTTCTTGACGCCCCTCCCCTCGCGGGCCGCTCGAGGCGCCTCATCCCTGGAAGTTGTCGGGGGTCCCGAGGACGGCGTTCCCAACGAGGGCGCGGTCGCGGTCCGAGGGATCGGGGCGAAGCCTGCTGCGTCCCGGCTAGGGATTCTTCTCAAGTGGGGTGGTAGCCGCCATTAGAGGCCTCCCGAGGGCTTCGTCTTGATCGGGCCTCGGTCCTAGTGTGAGGTGACTATCCGTCGATCGAGGTATGTTGTGTTTGCCTCTCTCTCCCGTCCGGTGGTGGTGACTTACGATCATGTGTCCATGGCTCTGCTACAGCAAGCGGATCGCAAAGGATGGACCGTCCCTTGCGCCTATAAAATCCCTTAGGGTGGCGTGTCGGATCTCAGCGAGCACGCCCAGCTCGGAGGTTCGCCATCTTTGCCATCGCGCGCACCATCACGCGAAACGAGGAGTGGCCCGGGATTTGTCCGGCGGGGACCCATGGCGGTGCTGTTCCGCCGAGACACTACGGGCTCATCCTCATCCCTTTCCCTTTGTCGGCGCTTGGGGGGGGTACTCCATCGTTGGGGCGATTTGCGGTGTTGAGAGATGCCCGGCGTCGTGGCTCACGACGGGCTCACTGATAGCGGTTGCTCTACATTCTTCGATGGTTGGCACCTTTGCCTTCGATGTTAGCGATGGGATGGTGGGCACGCCCTTACCGTGCACGCCGGGGAGGCCTCAAGGCCGGCATCGCCTCCAGGGTTGGCGGTGGATGTCGAGGCGCGCACGGTAAGTGGTGCCATTATTCAGGCTCCTGGTGAGGCCCAGAGGTGGCCAGTGTTTGTTGTCGGGTCGTTTGGCTCATTGGTCCTCCCTCGAGGATCCCCGCCGCTAAACCCTCGAAACATGGGCGAGGGAGGATACTGGGCTGTCTTCGAGGGGCTGCGTCGGCGTGCCTAGCACTCCCTTGAGGCTTTGGCAAAACTCATTGGCTAGGACATGGCCGAGGCTGTGCAAGTGATTCCTCGGCGTCTCTTGGTTAGTTTTTCCCTTGGTAACATTTGTTTGCTTCCCACTTATCCCTATTTTTCTAGGAACTGGTGGGAACGGCTCGGACAAGGTCCGCCTTTGTCCATGGCGCGTAGGACGCCACGAACTGCAAACGTGAGAGGGCTACCCGTGCCGAAGAGCAGCTGTCCCTGCGCTGTGCCAAGGTGACCCAGCTAAAGTTGGCTCAGGATGACCTTTGGTCCGAGCTTGCCTTGGTGCGAGGACGGGAGGCCTCCCTCTCGGGTCGGGTTTAGAGGCTAGAGGCAACATTGGCCCAGGTGGTTGCTGAGAGGGACGAGGCCCGGGCCGACACCTTGAGGCTTGGTGGTGTAAGATAGAGCTTGGAGGGGGACCTGAAGACGATGAAGGTCGTCTTCCGGGCTCACGCTTCTTGCCGAAACCTCGAGGCGGGCGCAGGATGCAGAGGCTTCCGTCGCCTGGTGGTTTAGGCAAACCGAGGGTGATATAATTTCCTGTCTTCGTCTATGGCCGACATCCCTTCATCGGGTCAACCCCGGATTTTGTCTAACCCCTACTTTCAGCCCACTGTGGAGCAGGGCTGTGGAGGCAACAAGACGGCGCAATTTCGACACCGTTAGCTTTCGGATTGCTTTTGATGCCGAAGTGGCCGAACATCGCACCCATCCGGGCACGGTGGTCTCGGTTTGCGGCGCCCGGTGCCTAGGATGACATAACTATAGCCTCACACCGACGCCGCATGAGTGCCCTGGTTGGGCGAGATGCGGGGGCGTCTTGTGGACGCCCTCGATCTGGGGTGAGGCGAAGGCCGGCCGTCGTCGCTCTCACTCGTGACTTGAACCTTGTGCGGATTGGTGAGGGCTGGGTCTTTGGACTGGACGGCGATGGCGGGAAAGCGCCGTGGCTGCGAGAGCGTAACAGAAGAGGTAGATGCGGTGGGGTGTCGATCACACGGATGTTCGTGGAGGACCTAGTGCATCGCCGTCTCGACGATTTCTTGACGACCGGGGCGCGAGAACCCCCTCCCCACCCCACGGCCCTCCCCGAGCTCTCCCGATGGTTCTGCTGGCCATGGGCGCGGTTCTTTGGGCTCGCGCTTTGGAGGCCGTTAGGGCATCGGCGACTTTGGCCATCCTTCTGTTCTTGTATGCGTTCCCTCTTGGGGTAGGCCGAGCCGTTGCTACTGCATTAGGCGGCTTGTGATGTCTGTGCCAAAGTACCTTGTTATATTGGCCGAAGTCTTAATCTTGGTCTTATCAGCCCGTGGTTTTTCTAGCTCCGTGATTGTGTGTGTTTTTTTTTTTACTATTGTTATTCTTTTACCCAAGCACTTGCTGGTTTTGGCTTGGATCCTAAACCCCGAGGAGAGGTTGTTCCTACGCCTCCCCTCTCGTGTACCTGGCTTGTCGCGTATTTTTCCGGATAGGAATTTTCATTGCTTTGCCACAAATGATAGAAGTACAAGGGTTCGGAAAATATTCTTGGAGGGAAAGCAACATAGCTGCTCTATTGTCGTAACCTTTCCTTTTTCGCTGGCGAGCTTGTTTACTCCTAGCTTTGACACTTGAGCGACGGGTCACGCTGGCTTATTTGGATCTTCTTGTGGCGCCTCCGCGAGTTCTTGAAGCTTGCCTTAATGTCCGGCCGCCCACCCCAAGCTTGCGAGGTTGGTCCTGCTGGCAGCGACGTCATCATGGGCTTCATCCTTCTAGGGGTCGTAGTCATCCTCGCCGCTCCCACTCTCGGGGGCCATCTTCTTTTTATCATCATCGTTGGTGGGGGCTGCGCGGGGCAGTGGTATACGAAGAGGTCGCGCTCCTCCAGTTCTACTCCACGAGTCGTCCGAGGTGAGGCTCGGCGCCCTTCTTCGACCCCCACCGATGGAGTCGATGAGGTTCAGGGTCACAAGTTCGGGTCCTCCCGCCGCTCCGACCTTGTCTGCGCTTGATGAACTCATCCGTGGACCTACTCGGTGAAACTATCGAGGCATGCCGCAAAGGTTTTGGCATCGTGAGAGCTTCGCTCACGGCGCTCTCCACATCGCGCACATATGTGCGTCTTTGCGGGGAGAAAGTGACGGTGATGACCCCCCTCGGGCCTGGCATCTTGAGCTTCAGGTAGGTATAATTGGAGACCGCCATGAACTTGGCGTAGCACGGGCGCCCGAGCACAGCTTGGTAGGTGCTTGGAAAACCTACCACCTCGAAGGTGAGGACCTCCATTCTGTAGTTGTCCACTGAGCTGAAGTAGACGGGAAGGTCGATTTGCTCGAGGGAGTCGACGCGCTTGCCGAGCGCGATGCCATGGAACGGCGAATAGTGGGCCGAGTTGGGATAACTTGATCCCTAGGAGGCCTAAGGTTTAATTTTAGAGGATATTGAGGCCGCTTCCTCCTTCCCTCGGGACCTTGGTGATTTGGGTGTGGCCGATGATCGGGTCTACCACCGAGGGGGGACATTGCCCTGGGTTCACCACCCGGTAAGGGTGATCATTATGGTTGAAGGTGATGACCTCCTCAGACCACTCTAGGTATGTCAGGGCGGCTCCCCTGGCGACGGGCCCTCCTGGTGGTTTTGTCTGCGTTGCCGAGCGATGACGCTCACGGAGGGCCCTCCGAAGATCATGAGATAGCACCTCCCATCGGTGAGGAGGTTCCCTAGAGGCGATGCCCCGACCGCTTCTCCCTTGGCGTTGACGTTGGCGGGTCCATCCGCGAGGGCGAGGAGCCGCTGCCCTGGTCCTTGGCACAACACCCGCTAAGGAGCTTCCGGGCCCTACGCGCAACATTCGAATTGGCGGGGGCTAGAGCTCCCTCGCGTAGTCCGAGGGGATGCGGCGAACGTAGTCATGGAGGGGCTCATCTACGGCTTGCTCGCACTTTGCAGTCCCCGATCCTCTCCACACGAGCACACACGCTTCTTTGGGTCGTGGAGTCGCCTGATCCCGGCGATGTGCCTTTCGCTGATGCCGAGGTCATGCCCCGGGCTTGATGCTGAGGGAGGGATGGTACAACGCCGCTTTGCCGCCATCCTCGCCACTCCTCGATAGTGGCCCCGATGGATTCGCGGGCGCCCATCCTTGTCGTCGGAGCCGGGCGCTAGTGAGGCAGAAGTCCCACGAGGCCATGAGCCGCCGCATGGCGTCGAGGGTCCCGGCGATTCAAGAGGTCCATCTCGGCCCTCCCACGTGGTCTCTCTAAATAAGAGTCTAACGTGGCATTGAGCACATCGAGGGGCTTTGAGGAGGTGTTCAAGAGGCTCGCGTGGGGACGTGAAGCCTCGTCCTCAAAGACAGGACATGAACGCCATGGCGGGTGGGGTGGGCGATGCATCGGTGACACCTCGGCTTCCCGTGCTCTTGAGCTTGACTCGAAGTGATGGCATGACTACGACAATTGGTGGGGCTCCCGCAGCCTCGGGCTACTTCTTTTTGTCGAGGGCCAGGTTGAATAGGCCATAAGCAAGAGATTCAGTGGCAGTAGCGGAGTTGGTGGGGTCGTTGGTGGGCGCGACATCCGTCGAGGCTAGTGCGCGTCCCACTCCCCCACCCTCCCTTGTGCCATTCGGCAGGCACGATGAGGACGAGGGCGAGGATGCCTTCCCCGACCGGGAACGGCGCGGCCCGTAACTCCCAGGTAGGGACGAGGACCATGTCGTGGCCCTCACCCTGGGACACAAACTCTAGGCTCCCAAATTGGAGAACTGTGGCCTACGGTATTGGTTGGAACTGTTGGTTATTGTTAGCCATCTAGGACCTTTTTGGAAGGGTGATCGACGTGCAGCTCCCCTACCTAGCGCGCCAACTGTCGGTGTTTTGGACCAAGCGTCCTAACACCAACGAGTAAAATGCCACACATTCGTCGGTCTAGATGGTGATGCAAAGAGAATGCACAGGGTTTATACTTGTTCGAGCCAACGTCGGCCTTACATCCAGTGAGCAGGGTTGATCGTGTTCCTTACACCAAAGTGCTTGTAGTAGGGGGTACAAGCTTGGTAGATAGAGAGACAGGAGCCTTAGGCCTTTGTGGTGTGCGCGGTCGATTGGATTGAGCCGAAGCCAATATCGGGTGAAGTAAAGGCGTGGAGTCCTCCCCCCCTTATACTACCTCTCGGGTTCCACTTTTATAGGCACAAGGGTGAGCCACCAATTACATTCATTCTATGTGTTTGGTAGATATGGCGAGGTGCTCCCATGCTTGAGTCGTGGCCGGCGTAGCGCTCGTACTTGTTGATGTGGGTAGGGTGCTGCCTGCTGCTCGTTGCTTTTATGATGACCATCTTGTGCGTGGTCGAGGGGTGTGAGCCGCCGGGATAAGCTTGGTTGAGACCATTTTGTAGGACGCGAGGTCCTTACTTTTGTCGGGGGGCATCCGCCGAGGGCGGTGGTAACAATGCCCGAGGGCTGTAGTACCGTGTGTCCGATGGTACTCCGTCGTGGCTGCAGTAATGCCTCGAGGCCTTTGATGATGGGTGCGTGAGGCGACGTTGCGGGTGTAGTTGTTGGAATAGTGTCCCAGTAAGGCATGGACTGTGCTTAGGGGTCACTTCCGAGGGCACGGTGATCGTGCCACGGTGGGATGTGACCCCCCATCGGTCATATGGGCGGGAATCCGATGGTGTCGGCCGAGTCCGGGGGGGTCGGTGTGCTTTTAATGCACATGACACCATTGCCGTCGACGACCATCCGCCTCCCTAGTTTGTAGAGGTAGAGCAAGAGAAGGGGAGGCCTTGCACGAGTCGGGGCCGGACCCTCGCTGCGAGGGGAGGGGGCCTCGCGCTGGTCGCTTAAACCGCCCGCCCATGGCTCTGGTGGGCTCTCGGTGATCATGTTTCGGGTCGTTAGCCCTCGACCATGTTTCGCATAAATTACTTCATGATTGAGGCATTAGGGTGCCATTTATTTTGGCTCCGACAATAAAAAAACAGCGGTTCGGTTTTGGTTCGGATATCCGTGGGTTTCGTTTTGGTGTTGGAATTTCACCCACGGTTTTCAGTTTGGTTTCGGGTTTAGTTTTCCACCCGTGGATATCCAAATGGATATCGAAATAAATCATTTAGAATTAAAACTCATGTTTTATAATATATTAATAATAACTTATTTACTTAGATTATTAAATTTATTTAAAGTTGACTCATGAAAATATTTATTATTTGTTGTCTCTTGTTTATACATGTGAATATGTGTATATATATCTACGGA
Source organism: Hyparrhenia diplandra (assembly GCA_015847255.1). Taxonomy (NCBI): domain Eukaryota; kingdom Viridiplantae; phylum Streptophyta; class Magnoliopsida; order Poales; family Poaceae; genus Hyparrhenia; species Hyparrhenia diplandra. The sequence continues at coordinate 313,300 of JADLZK010000916.1, forward strand.
TATTCGTTTGGTTTTGGGTTATCCGGGTTTGGTAACCGATTCGGGTTTCGGTTTACCAGTACGTGGTTTTGGTGATGGATTTCCACCCGAATTGATTTCGGTTTCGGTTTTGGTTTTCAATTTTGGTTTCGGTTTCAGGTGCACGGAGACTCCATCCGATCCGAACCGAACCGTTGCCATCCTTACCCGACAATGACCCTGAATCCGCCCGGCCCCTTCCCTCCAAATGGTATGCCGATTCGATCGGTCCGGTTCCCACACGGATCAGGTTCGATCCTCATCGGATCCGGCTCCACCGGCGGCATGCGACAACCACCCTTCCCTCGTAGATCCAGCATTGGCGGGCCTCCAAGCGGCACGACTCCTCTCGTGTTGACGACGAGCTCCTTCTACAAGACGCGTCGGAGCCACGCCGGCGTCCATATCCAGCCATTGGCGGCCGCAGCGCGTCAAGGTACTTCCACAGCTTTTTGTTTTGTTTTTTGTGCTGGATTAACCGCGGCGGGCATATTTTGCCTGCCATGGAAAAAATGATTTACCGTGACATGTCAACGGTGACGGGCACCCTGCCCGTGACATGTCAACGGCAGACGGGCACCCTGCCCGCCGCGAAAATGAAAAACGCCCACCACGTAAAATGATTTCTGTTGTAGTGAAGGTAGTTTGTCACGGGAGACAGAAACAAAACTCCCTTACACGCATTCCTTGATTTCTAGAGAGAAACACAACCCAAAATTACTGCCCTTCGAGACAGAGTGCAATTGCAGATAAACAACCAAATAGTTCCTTTGCATAAATAAACTCAATAGAAAATACAGCAGTAACGGAAATAGGCTTAAATTCTTTTGTATAAATAAAATGAATTAAATTAATAACATAAACGGGCTCGATTAAGAAGAAGAATTTGTTTTACCTCTTGTTATGCAACTGCTTTTTTATATCTTCGAGAAGCTCCCATAGCGTTCCCTTGGAAGAACCGGTACCGGCGTTGAGTTCTCTGAACACGTCAGTGAGCACCTCCGTCGGCCCCTTGCCGGCGGCACAAACCCACGCGTGTTTCTTGAAATTTCCGCCGCCTGTTTCCCTGTTGTACACTTGGGCAGCCAATGCAGTCTTCCCCAACCCGCAGAAGCCGACGATGGTGATCACCTTCATCTGACCTTTAGCATCAGCCAGCTGCTCCAGGAGCACCGCCCGGAGCCCCTCCACGCCCACTAGATCCGTGTCACGGACGTTGCACGGACGGAATACCGACCGCGACTCATCCACCGGAGCCGAAGCATCTGCACCCGAGGACTGTTGGGGTGCTGGCCCGCGACCACTGTGAATCTCTTCCTCCGCTTGTACGCCTCCCTCGCGAGATTCCTAAGCCTCCGCCGCTCGCCGGAGCTGGCAAACTGCAGGCGAGCGCGCAGCATCTTGGGGAGCTGAGCGATTTTCTGGAACGAGACCGGCTGCTGCTTCCAGATTGAGTGGTACATGAGGCCGTCCAAGAAGTCCTCGATGCCGAAAGCCAGCTCGCGCAGGTCTTCAATCAGCAAGCCCGACACGGCCCCGGGGTCCTCGCCCTGCTCGAGGATCCCATCCTCGATGGACCCCAAGATCAACCGAAGCTCCTTCACGAGGAACTCGATGTCGCTCTTGGAGCTCTTTTTGCAGCTTGTACCTCTCTTGGCCCAGCAAGATGAGCTTCGGCACGATGGCTCTGATTAACCCGCCCACAAGAGCGGCCTCCATCTTCGCCGCCTCGAAATCGAGAATGCGCGCTGGATCAATTGAGCACCAGCTTCATCCTAGATCTCATATCCGAGTACCTTTTTAGCAGTCGGGATCTGGACTCGCTGTTGACTGAGAAGGGGATCTCAGGCTCCCACCTCTCAGCTTGCTGGCATGGGAAGACTTGGAGCAGTATGCTTCAGAGTCGTCTGGTTCCACGGTAGCGGTTTGCTTTAGAAGACTCAGTTCAGTTGCTGAAAAGTGAACGTGCTACAATACGTATCACATCAAATCTCTTCACGCGTGTATGGGGACACCAAATATAGGTAAAAAAAAAAATTGAATAGAATAGTTTGATGAAAAGTGTGAGCCGAATCTTTTTGAATCTAGTTAGTCACGATGGGACAATAATTACCAAATACAAATAAAAATTAGACGTCAAAGTATCCAAAGCCAAAATATTTTACCAACTAAAACACACCTGTAAATGTACTAACGGGGGCTCCATGTTCCATTGGTATTCGGGTACTGAGTCTACTGACATACTGTCGCGCCTGTGCCTTTTCTTGTTAGGTGTGTTTAGTTAGTGAAATACTTTGGCTTCGAACTTAAGACTTTTTGGTTTTGTATTTGATAATTTTTATCACACCATGTACTAACTAGGTTTAAAAGATTCGTCTTGCACTTTTTAGCTAAAATGCAATAGTTTTCTTTTTGTTTACCTATATTTAATTTTTTTTATTTATGCATCAAAAAATTTAATGTAGCCGGATATTGTAGCACTTTTTTACACTCCTTCGAACGGTAGCACTTTTGAACGGAGCTGAAGTGAATAAGGCCACTTTCGGTTGTTCGAATTAAAACATCTAAAATTTTGACTAAAGTTATTTTTCATTGTTTACGTTTAATTGATGTAAAATTGATTATGCGTAAATAAGAATGATCAAAATTATTTGACCAGTTTTTGATCATTTTTTTTTTGAAATTTCCCAATTTATCTTTTCATAGAAATTATGTAGCTATTTTTTAAAGGCTTTACTGTGGTACCCTCAAATAACCGTGAGTCATTCATTCAATTAGATTGGATGGTGTTGACGTAAAAAGTGGTCAGGCTCCTGCGAACACACTTGAGGCTGGGTGGCTGCAGCCTCGTCGGAATCCGGACGTGCTAGTCAATTTGACCCTACAATTGACAAGGAGAGAGCATTTACAAGTGGAACGTGTTGGGTATTGCCAGACAGTTCCAAAAGCTGACTCAAGTGAGTCAAAATCATGCACAAACTGATAAACATTGTCAAACCCGCTAAATGCATATAAACAGGCATGCCATCAAAATAGCCGACTTGGTTAAGCCGTGGGAAATATGTATATGAGCAAACACAGCAAAATCCCCTACTAGCCGATTAAATGTGTTTGTTTAATCGGCTATCACAACTCAATATATGAATGGCAAAAAACATTCTGAGATTGAAAACATATATGAGGAATATCCGAACCATCACGTATTTGATGTAAACAAACAATGCATTCACATGAACTTGATCTAAATAGCAAACAAACAGAGATTCATCGAGACTGGTCTAGAAGGTGGTGGTCTCAACTAGCCCTTTTTGCTAAACACATCAAATCTAAGTTCACCTGGTCTAATGGCCAGCGGGCTTTAGTAAACTTGAAACATAAAGCTAGTTCATATGATATCTAAAACAGATCTATAGACATGCAACGCTCATTTATATCTGAAAACAGCTAAAGATTGGACTCATGCACAAGTTGTTCGATGCCTAGACATTAGGAATCACCGGATCTACCGCAACCGACTGCCTAGCGTACATGGCTACGCTAAACCTCTAGCGCATCCAAGCTATGACAGAACGCCAATCTAGAATCTGTGGTTCCAAGAATATACTCAGAGGAGATATCTTGGAACCGCAATGAGATAAAAAGATAATGTAAATCGAGACATTCACACATGTTAGGAAGAAACATACTACTGGTCAGGATTTCCTAATCTGCCCTGAAATATCTTGCATCTGGGAGCAGGGGAAGGAAAATTTTGTGACGAGAATGGCTTTGTTTTTTTTTTTTTTTTTGACACAAAAAAGACTATGGAGGAGATCCCACAGTACACAAATTTCATTGATTTAAATTAAAGTTTACAGGAATGCATACAGAGAGTTTCAACAGAACGAGAATGACACATTGGAGCTTAATTTAATCCAAGCAGACAAGATCTGCCTCTTTTGAATGACACAATTAATGGAGCTTAATTTAATCCAAGCTGCGGCCTCGGAGCTTCAGTTAACTAGCGCCTATCAGAGCAGGTGACTATTATATTAATTAAATAAATGAGTAACACTGGTGCTGGCGTTCTTGGGGACGCAGCCCCTGTTTTATTTGGCAGGGAGTAGAAATTATTACTCTTTGCCTCCGTTCCGTTTACCAGGAACTATTTAATCCAGCTCCTCTTTCCTGGCCGGTGGTACAACGACAAATGGAGTAGCCAATCAGGTTTGCACGCATGCAGTGAGAAGAGCGCCTCCCTAATACTTCCTCCATACCCAAAAAGTTTGGACGTTTAGGACAAAGCGATACGGTTCAAAAAACACAACTTTAACCTCTTATTATTATAAAAATATTTATCAAGACAAATTTATTCATATAGATTTCACATTTGCAAACTCAACAACGTAAAACTTATTGATGATTTATATTCTCAATGTTTGACCCAATACTTTTGTCTAAACGTAAGCTTTTTGGGTATGGAGGGAGTATAAACGTGGGTGTCGCGCCTAGCTAGTAAAATGGCAATTTTAAAATGAAAAATAAAAAAAGCCTCGTAGCGCGCGAGGCAGATGTAGCTTTATTTGGGTCAATGTCAATGGAGTTACTGGCCCATTTAGTAGAGCTCCGGCTCCAATTAAGACGCTTCAGTTGTGGCTTCATCAGCTGTGAAACAGATTCGCTCGTGAAGCTGAAGCCATTTTTTTACCGTTCACCAAAACAACTTCTTTGTTAACCTAAAAGATGAAATGTCCATATTACCTTTTATGTTTTTTTTTTTTCCTCTTTTTCTTTCCTTCCCTTTCCTTTTCTTTTCCTTTTCCTTTTTTTCTTACCTGCTCACCTGTCACGCGTGCGTACGAACTTGAACCTTATCTTCTCTGTCCACACTCGTAAGCACCGCATCTACGCCCGATGTGGTGGCCCTGCTCTTCGCAGCCAGCCATCCTCACTCGTCCCTATGCGGCCGTCTGCGCCCCGCCGCGCGGCCTCGTCTCAGCCTGCACCCCTCGCCCCGCGACCGCGCCGTCATCCCATCCCGCGCGAACCGTCTCCACCTACACCCCCTCGCCGCACCCCTTGCCACGCGGCTGAGCTGTAGTCCCTTCCCACGCCTACCCCGACCATCCCCATGCGCCTCCGCAAGGGCAAAAACGACCATGGCTCCACGTGGGGGCGCTAGTCCGAGGCGAAGCCGGTGAGAGCTAGTATTTTTTGGCTCCTCTTCTCTCTCCTCGGCTATCTCATCGCGATTTCAAGAGCTTCTCGTTGGGAGCCCTTCCGGTTTTTGGGCGGTTGGGGAGCGAGCTACAAAATAGCTTCAGGAGCCGGTAGAGAATCCCTACCAAACAGCCCCTATATGAGAATTTCATTGGTATTAAACATGCTGACAGATGAAACTCTTCTATATTGTTTCAAAATATAGGTATGTTGGAAACTAGGACATTAAACCCCACTAAGACATGATATCCAAATTTTTAGTTCCATAAATATATTGGAAAGAACAATACGTAGGATTAGTTTTTTAGTACGTACTTTAAATTATGTTTTTACAGTAGCATGAAAATGTGAAAGGGGGCAACTTTCACTGCCTTTAAGTTGTTGTGTATTATTTGCTCTCGCAAGCTCCTCTCATGGTCTGAGCATGACATAAATTTTCGGATGAACGAAAAAGTTTCATGCAAGTAAATGCTCGAACTCGACACCTCAATGTGAACACTCCCAGCGCGTTTGTGTGGTTTCACGTACTCTCTGTCGATCGGTCGCATCGGTGCAATTAAGCAAGATGCATGACAGGAAGTTGTCCTTAGAGTGCTTGCTGACAGCTTTTTTTTTTAGTGAGAACCACTGACTTTATCATATCATGTGGTTAGCATGGATACAAACACCATGGGCATCAACATTGGTGCTTCTTTTTTTCATGAACAAAATCAACAGCCCTAAAAATCTAGTGCTCGGGCGCTGATCTCTTTGATGATCTGTCCATACGACCCCATCCCTAGACCTCTTATATTCTTGATGACTGACTCGCAGTCTGACGCTAGCCCTGATCAAGTGCAGAACCGGATATGTTGCAAGATCAAGGCCTTCTCTCGCGAGCAATTGCTTACGCAACTTCGGCTCTGTGATTCCTCCTTCAAGAACGAGGCCCTGGACGCGCCAAGAAAAGTGTCGTCCGGTCCCTTGCAATGGCCGCAATGGTAGCTTTCTTAGCATTCTTAGACATAGCTGCATCAACATTAATTTTCACGAACCCCCTCCCGAGGAGGAATCCATCGGCAGGAGCTTGGTTGGGCAGCCCGACAATGTGATCTTGACTTGCGTTGTTGCATTGTACCCTGAAGCTCTTCACAATACTTGGATATAAATCCATGGGTATTCTCGTATCGCCTTTCTTCTCGAGAACCAAATAGCCCATAAAGTCAACGACCACCCTCACAAAGCATCAACATGAGGTAGCGTCTCAAAAACTTTGACCAACCATCGTTTGGGATCATCATCTTGAATTTGACAGAGATGTTCGACCACCTCATCTTTCTCGAGAGCCCATACACTCTTGGCCATATGACAATCAAGCAGGGAGTGCTTTCAAGAATCTTCAGCACCACGGAGGAGCAAAAAACCATGGCTCGCCATATTTCTATGGTGGAGCACATCAGCTGAAGGCAAGGAACTTTTAGCCAATCTCCAGAGAAAAGTGCTAACCTTGCGAGGAACCTTGACATGCTAGAGAGTTTTCCAATCTCCTTCCGCTTTTTTCCTGTCCGCTTTTTTCCAATCTCCCTATTCATTCGCTGAAAACTCAACATCCTATATGCCGAACGCACCGTGAAGATGCCAGTTTTCTCATAGTGCCAAGCCCAGAAATCTTCTTGAATTCTATAGCACAATCGGTATACTGCGGATAGTATCAATATCGGTTGAGAGAAAAATTGCTGCAACTTCTCCCGATCCCATGACCTCGTAGTCTTTGTCAATCAGCTCGCTAACACATTGAGGCGGGCTCAAACTCCTGCCCGGGATCAGCCCGGCGGAGATTTGTCCGACGGTAACCAATCCATACTCCAAATGAGTGTTGATTCACCCGAACCAATTCTCCTTATTAAAACCTGCTGCGGTACTTCTACGCCATCCAAAATAGAGCGCCGGATCTTTGATGGAGATACCCCTAGATCGGCGTCCAAGAAATCTGTTTGTGGGAAGTACACGGCCTTCAAAATCCTTGCACTCAGAGATGACGGGTCCCGAAGAATACTCCATGCTTGTTTCGCTAGTAGTGCTAGATTAAACATTTCAAAGTCTCTCAAACCGGGTCCACCCATAAATTTTGGCATGATCATTTTGTCCCATGCAACCCAGCATGTCTTTCTCTTACCAGCCTTGCTGCCCCACAAAAAAAAACTTCTTACTAAACTAGTTAAGTGGTTGCAAAGGCCTCTCGGTACCGAAGCTGCACTACTTCCATGATTCAGCCACCATTTGGCTACATTACAAAAAAATGGGACAAACACAAACCATATGAGCAACATGGTAGTGGCTGGTACAGCCGTACAGTACATTTTCCTTTAAACTTTAAAGACAAAAATGACTCCATGAGAGAACTGCTAACATGCCAATGTTTACTAAGAAAAGGCAGTGCAGTGGGTTTGGCCAAGGGGGCTGTCGGGGGCCATCCCCCCGCCCCCAACATCACAATAAATTGTTTTATAGAACAAATAATTTCATAATTTATATTAGAAAAGTATAATGAATGTTTTTTTGTCATATATTTGTTATGACTTCTCCAAAACAAAATCACACAAATTCATATTTTATCTTGGCTGATCATTTATGATTAATTCGGTTTCGCTACCATGTTCGTTTTACCATGGAAAGAATAGTGTGCATGGTCAAATCAGTGCAAAAATCCAAGCAAATAATATACAATCAATACTTATATGGTTGACCGCCCCTCTTATGCATAATTTCGGCTCCGCCATCGCTACTATGCCTATAATGCCTATTCAAATTCAAAGAAAGGACCAAGTATATAAAAGGTGCTTCTGCTGAATGTTGATTGACTATATTAAATGACATACTAATATGCTGTTAAAAGGTGCTTCTGCTGAATGTTGATTGACTATATTAAATGACATACTAATATGCTGTTACATGGCATACAAAATATGGGGTTCATACAGAATATCACTTACATGCTAATATGCTCTTACATAGCCACTTGAGTACTAGTTGAGCAAGGGTCTGTTCCTCTCTTGTTTTAAGAATTAAGATGAACCAAAGGGGGTTTTAAGAGCATTTGAGACTATAAACCAGCAAGGTATTGTTTGTGGTCTACTATTACCAGTTGAGACTATAAACCAACAAGGTACATGTTAGCAGATACCTTCAGAAGGTTTGATTTCAGCTCTAAAGTAGCCAATGTGGAGGTTGACACGACGTCTCGAGAGTTAGAGGAAAATGATAGGTGACAGGTATGTATGTCCCAACTTGACATGAATGGCGTACTTTGCCCAACTATTCCAATTGGATTTCTAATTGCGTAAATGGTAGTGATGCGTATATCAAGTTTTGCCAAACTAGAGCGCACATGGCCCTTTTTTGGCACATAATTAAGGCCATTTGGAGTGTCTTTTTCTCGTTGTTGGCATGGTACGTATGATCACTCATTTTTCCCCTTGTTTTTTCTGTTTCATTTTGCGAAAGAAAAGCGTACGCTTGAATTTTTTCATGTGCTGGACTCAACCAGCAAGAAAATGCCAGGCACTCAGCTAGTCAATGTGGATGGCAATTGGCATTGGCATTTTACCATTTTCTAGAGATGATGAGCAAGCGCGCGTCCTAGTGTAGTTCGCCATATCTGCGTCCTACAGTCCAGCAACTCAGCCCGCCCATCAACCACTAAAGAAACAAAAAGCCCAGCCACAGTGGGCTCCTTCCTGGTCCAGGCAAAAGCAAGTCACCTAGTCAGACGAAAAACGAGCGCCTGGCTCCAGTCGTCGAGCTTGCCTGGGCTAAAACGTGCTGCGATTATGAATGTCTACATTTGTACCGGGTCTCGGAAAAAAAAATATATAGTAGCTCTCACTTAGAAGCGAGTGAGAATAGGAGTATATAGATGAATAATGCAGCTGTGCTGGCCTCCAAAACTGCAACAAATGACATCGTCCGTCCATAAGGTACCTGCCGCCGCCCTTCCCCAACACCCAACTACCTTCCCCGGCCGCCTCGATCTGTCCATCTCTGCTAGTGCTACCTCTGACGTTAGACGGACACATGGATGCACCGACGACGGCCACCACCACCTATGCATGCAGCGTGGTCATCGTCGTCATCCTCCCTCCTCAGCCTCATCGATCTCTACCTCATCACTCGCACATAGGCTACACAGCAGCAGGTCCACGATCGATCGAAATAAACCCTATTTAAAGACCAACACACACACATTCCCCTGCACACACCATTTTCCCCACCACCACCTGCCCGCAGCTTCCTCACTCTCGTTCCATCCGGGATCGACGACATGGCTCGCCTTGCGCATCATCTGGTGGCGGCGACAGCCGCTGTGGCGGTGCTGCTAGCGGCAGCAGCAACTTTCTCCGATGCAACCGTGACGTGCGGCCAGGTGAGTTCCGCCATCAGTCCCCTGCATCCCGTACGCGCGTGGCAGCGGCGGCAGCTCCCCGTCTCCGGCGTGCTGCAGCGGCGTCCGGAACCTCAACGCGGCCGCCAGTACCACCGCCGACCGCCGCGCCGTCTGCAACTGCCTCAAGTCCGCCGCTGCAAGGATCAGCGGCCTCAACGCCGGTAACGCTGCGAGCATCCCGGCTAAGTGCGGCGTCAGCATCCCCTACACCATCAGCCCGTCCGTCGACTGCTCCAGGTCTGCATATATACCCATCCATCATGCATGCATGCATCTCTGTGACTAGATAGATACTAGAACAGGTACGGGTGTACTGACGACTCGAGTTTGTGCTTGGATCATGATATGCAGGATAGGGTGAGCTAGACGATCGACGACGCCGGATGCCCCGGATTCACTCCAAATAATAACCTCTGCTAGCTGCAGCTAGACATAGTATATATATATCTATATATATGATGGTGATCGAGAGTCCATGAATAAAATCTCTACGTCGTGTACAATACGTACGCTGTACTGTGTACACCTGAATTCTACTCCTGGCTGCTAGGATCGGAGTACGTTTGTAAGACCTGAGATCCAGTTTGTACTTTGTCCAGTAGTCCATGGAATGGAACACATCTTGCCATCTTGGGCTTCAGTGTGGGCTTCGGTGTGCGCACATATGCAATTCACTCACGGCCCGTACTCCTTGGTGACACTGACATTAAGCTTCAGCATGGCCCATGAGCAATTCGACGAGTTCTGTTTCCTACTACTTTTCTCACGATCCTTCCATGGACGATCCGAAACTTTTCTTTGTCTTATGTTTTGTGAATTTACTATAAATATGCCCGTGCCTTGCTACGGGTGATTTTTTTCCTTCCTCTGTCATTTTCTCTAACAAAAAAGATGAATTTTATTATTTATTAATTCTTTTCTTAAATATGCTGTGTACGTATTACATATAACATGCTCAAAGGGGATGTATATATACACCTCCATTTAATTGACGATAAATTGGATTGGTGGTGATACATGAATCCTCAAGGACGCTGACTAAAGAAATGTCTAAAGAAGCTCAAACGACCCAACAATTTCAAAGGATTTATGACTTTTGTCAAAAAAAAAAGATTTTCGACTTCTACAATGGATAACCATGTATCGAGGAAATCAAGGAAAGAACGGATACAATGGCTATCTTTTTTTTAGAAACTGATACGATGACAATCTTGGGACATCAAATTTACACAACTGGATACGGGGTTTTTTTTTTTTTTTTTTTTTTTGACAACAGCTGGATACGGGTGTATTCCTGGTTGACCATTGAACGTTTCTGCGAGACCAACCGAAATATACATGTTCTGTGAGGACCAGAATGAAAACATGACCAAAGCCAGAAATTTCGAGAGCACGACTTCTTCCGTGCATGTACTCTGCGGGGCACCGGGCCTTGGGGTCCCATGTTTAGAATACTCGTACAGCTCCTAGTCAGCACAGGGAAGTGGGCGGGGGCTCCTTCCCGCCAACGAGGCGGGGTGGATTTGAGGCCTCCCGCGCGCTCTCGATGGTTCGGGCCCGTGTCGGCGGGTCCAGATGTGTCAAAGAAAAGATACGCAGAGTTTGCGGACTCGCGAGCGTAGGCACGCGGATACGTTGCAGACTCGTGGGCGGAAGCATGAGGCGCGTGGACGCAGGGCAGGCAGACGGAAGGCAGATCAAAAAAAAAAAAAAAAAAGAAATTTCTCTCTTTATTTAGTAGGTATAGATAAATTATTAAAAGGCAAAAATAACATGGAGAGGTGTGCGGACAAACACTTTTTGGTACAAGTAGTATCGTAAAAGCTAAATGTACCCTAGGTCATAATATTTTGGGATAATTGATTATTTGGCCTTAGAAAAACTTCATATTGCTTATCTGGCCTCTTTTTTTTCGAAGTTGCCTTTTTGACCTTAAAACAAAAATTTCTTGCTTATTTGGCCTTCCGCCTGTTTTCAAGGGTTACTTGATTGTGAAGTGGCAGCTAAAAAGTCTATTTTGCCCATTTGTATTTGTGTTGTCAACACTCACTACGCTTAATGAAAAAACGCCCGATCTGGGTATTCAAAAAAAAAAAAAAAAAAAAAAAAAAAAGGTATGAAAAGAATGCAAAAAGACAAAAGAAAAAAAGGTGCAGATAGGGTACATGGAAAAAGAAACAATGGTCACAGTTCAGACACGCCGATAGCTAGTCTCCATGCGCTCCTATCCATAGCTAAGTCCTTAGAGATATTCCACTCCTTAAAGTCTTCCTTAACCGGCTGGGTCCCAAGTCAATCTAGATCGACCTCTACCTCTCTTAACATTATCTATCCGCTTTACAACTCCAGTACACACCGGCGCCTAAGGAAGACCTCCGTTGAATATATCCAATAATGAAGCTAAAAAATATATGATGGGCGGGAAAAAAAAAGTCTAGTGCGACTTACCTCTACTATGCCCCTCCTAATCTATATAAAGGCTCCACATACCCAGGATTGCTGGAGCCCGGCTTGCCCACCCGTTAGCTCTATCGTTGTACATATCCATGAGAAAAGATGTAAGAGAAACAAGTGATAAAATCATGTTTGGGTACAAATATAAATTATAAAAGAAAAACTACAAGAAAATATCACAGGAAATAGGACAATGCCTCCTGGAAGGAAGGACACAATGCACAATTTGAAGCAGAATAGGTTTTTCCAACGAGGTAAATGACGTCAGTGCATTGTGACATTCTCGGTGTCATGATAGTCGTCGCACTGAAACACTTACGTAATGCCTCCGTGTTTGCTCCCACTCATTTTTATGTATTTTTTAAGCTTGTAACACCTCTGTTTCTATTTATTTCCCTTTTCCTATTACTATCTTTCACACACAAAGTAATTTGGGTAGCTAAGGGAGCTGAAAACTTGTGCAATAATTTTGGCTTTAGTTTTTATAGTGGTAGGTAGTGGTGAGTAAAAGAGAAATGAGTGAGGATCTTTTTTGTTATCTTTTTATGCAATAGCGGTGGTGTACGCGGGTAATTTACCATATTAGAGCAAGTATAATAGCAGACTTTATGACAACTGAATGTTGAGATCGAAAAAGAAGCGGCATGTAAACTTACAACTGGCTTAGACACTAAAACTGAGAAACTTTGTGTGAGAGATAGTTGAGCCATATATTAATAAGAAAGATCTAACTACTATATGAGCGGGCTGAGAGAAGGTTACAAAAGAGCCTACCAACAACGGGCTGTAACTATTAGTCTTGCTCTTATTATAGAGAGTAAAAAATCAGACTGAGTATGGTTGTATTTTTCGTATGAGTTTTTTTCCTCTCTTTGCCATTTAATCCAACAGCCTAGATGGCGTTACAAAGTAGGTATAAATGGTTGCTTCGTTTTAAAATGACAAGGGAAAAAAAAAAAATCAAAGTTGAAAAAGTGAGGTCAAAATCAAAATTGAAGTATATATAGTTGGTACAGAAAACCCAAATTTTCATTTTAAAGTTATGAAACTGTAGAGAGTGATAACATCGGCAAAATTTAGCACTATCATTTTTTTACAGGAAGCCATCCGGCAAAGAAATAATTGCTACAATATTCATATTTGTTTATGTAGATCTAAAATTGAATCCTCCATTCCAAATTAATTATAAGTCGTTTTGACTTTCCTCGATACGTACGTGACTTCTAATTTTTGATGGCACAATACAAGGACACTAGCTGTGGGTACATACAGACTCTCTCGGGCGAGAAACATTCGCATTACTATTTGGGAAAAAAAAAACAAAAATGACTCTTCCAATTAGAAATTTTGTCTCGGGTCTAGAAGGAGAACTTGAAGACTAGAAGACTAGAAGGAGAACTTGAAGACCATGTCGTGGCGGTACACCTCGCCAGGCCTGACGATCTCCGACGGGAAGTTGGGGTGGTTAACGGCATCAGGGAACGCCTGCGTCTCCAGGCACAACGCGCCATACTTCTGGTACACGACGCCACCCTTGCCCTTCTCATCCTTGAGCCAGTTGCTAGTGTAGAGCTGCACCCCAGGCTGGTTCGCCCACAACTCAAACGCCCGTCCAGACTTCGGGTCCCTAACGAACGCCACCTGCCTGAACCCCTGCCCGCCGTCCACGCCATAGTTGATGTCGAACCCCCACCGCGCCGCCGCCGGAGACGAGGCTGATGCGATCGCCGACGGGGTGAGCCGGCGCAGGTCGTAGGGCGTGCCGGCGACGCCCGCGACCTGCCCCGTCGGGATCATCGACTTGTCCACGGGCGTGTACTGCGACGCCGACACCTGGATGAGGTGGCTCAGGACGTCGCCGCTGCTGTGGCCGCCGAGGTTCCAGTACGCGTGGTTCACCAGGTTCACCGGCGTCGCCTTGTCCACCGCCGTCGCGTTCATGTGTAGGCGAAGGTCGTAGGGGCGAGACAGCTGGTAGGTCACGTACACGTCTAGGTCGCCCGGGAATCCTGCACGCGAGCATGTGATGCGGTTGGAACAAGTGCAAAGAAGTCAGCTTTGCAAATCATTAATGATGGTCCTACCGAGAGTTTGATTCCTCCGAGAGTGGCTCTCGGTAGAGGGAGACTCTACCAGGCGCACGACGTCAGGCTCTCGGTAGAAGTTCTAGCGCTCGGTAGAGGCACTGTGTGCGGTAGTGATTGGTTTACATACCTTGCTCTCCGTCGAAGCTGTGGTAGTAGAAGGTGATGTAAGGTGAGTCGCCGTGAGGCACGTAGTCCTTGACCGTCCAGATGACCTTGCTGAAACCCCTGTGGCCACCGTGGAGTGCGTTCTTGCCGTCGTTGATGTAGAGGTGGTAGGCTTTGCCGTCGAGCATGAACCGGCCCTTGGCGACTCTGTTGGCCACGCGGCCGACCAGCGCACCGAAGTAGGAAGAACCGTTCTGTTTGTTGTTTGAGAGCACAATAATATATCAGTGATGAACACTGGAGGATTGCAAGAGAGGAATTAATGATGCACACACACTGCAAGGAAGCTCTAGATCATCTAGTGTGAGAAGAGAGAGATCGTCTGTGATCTTACCACATACTCAGCAACAGTGTCATACCCAAGGACGACATCAGCCAAGTTCCCTGCAGTCACAAAGCAGCTAGCATCATACATTACGCAAAAAGGACATATCGATCTAGCTTGGAAACTAAGGAAACCATGGATGAATAATACCTTTGGAGTCAGGAACGACGACAGACATGAGGGTGGCTCCCCAGTTGGTGACCTTGATGGAGAAATCCCCCTTGTTGTTCTTGAGCTCGTAGACCCCAACCGTCTTCCTCGCAGCATCGGCCGACGCAAGGCACAGGCACAGAAGTAGAGCAGCAGCAGGGAGAACCAACGCAGGTCTCGCCATTGCTGGCAAAATTAAGCTGCCTGATCGATCGCACACACTCGTAAGGAGTGGAGATGTGGTGCGCGCGCAGCTGGCTGGGACGACTATTATGCGGATCGATGATGATAAGCCTTTTTCAATTCCTATAGTGACAAGCACAAGGATCTAGTGACAGCCTTTTTCAATTCCTATGATGGCATCCAGTGACTCTCTTCGTCTTTCTAGAGATCTGAGATCTACTCGTATTTTTTATTGGCGGCTAGTCTCAGCTTATTATATGTGTAAGATCGTTTACTTTGGCACATTATTCATGGCACGTTAGTACGTTACCATTGGCTCAGGCAGGCTCAGAGATCTGAGATGCTGCTGACCTGAACATGCAGATGAACGGTAGGTTCTCTTCGGTTTGGACCTGCCTCTAGTTCACTGACTTTGATTCATTGTGAAAAAATATTTTGTTCAACAGAACTCTATAATAAACCAGCAATTACATGTCAAATTAAACAGACAGTCTTAGCCACTAAGGGCATGTACAACCCATTGAGACAGCTTTTTGTCTATATATGATGATGTCACATCACATACAGACAGCTAGAAAGACAAATGTGTACAACCCAAGCTGTCGGTTAATTTTTGAATGCCTCTTTGTATATATGATCAAGCGTGAATGTGATTCATGTATATTGTTATGTTGCTCGTTGAAAAAAAAAACTAAACGTAAATAAGATGATCATGGTTACAATATTGTGAAACTATAAAAGCAAATAATATATATTATATATAATAAATCTTATAAAAGACTTCATGGAAATTTTCTCGAAAGCACCTTGCATGCAACCAAAATTGTTGCCACTCGTTAAGCAATCTCAGATATAGAGAGTCACCTAGCAAGCAAGCACAATCGTTGCGCCTCGTTAAGCAGTCCTAGATCTGGAAAATTAAACATAGGAAAGAACTAATCCATTACATGAGAAGCGTTGGTGTTGAAAAACAAGAGCTTGTCCTCGCCGCCATCTATCCATGTCCACGGGCCCGAAGCTCCATGGTAGCACCGGATCTCACTCCACGGTGGTGGAAGACGCCCGATCTTTGCCGGGCCGAAAGCAGCGGACGGCTCGGGCGGAACACGGCATGACCATGCGGCGCCGCATTACGAGATGAGAGCACGGTGCGGCTTCGGGGATGTCTTCCCACCTTTGGCTATGACTTGACGCTGGCGGAGCAAATGGATCGGCGATGGGAGAGCATTCATTGGGCTGGCCTTGGAGCATGAGCCGGGGCCGCCGCCTCTCGCGAGACGACGGCCTCCTCCCCGCCCCCCGCCCGTGAGGGGTCTCTTTGCAAGAAACTCATCCTACAGACGGCTCACGACGGTGCGTTGTACGTGCCCTAATACAACGACCTATGAAATAGTGACTTACATGATTGATACATGGACCACTCAACACGTGTTTGCGGTCAACATAACACACAAGATATTGGTCAAGGTTGCAGGGCCTAGCACAAGGAACTAGCCTCCAATTTTCAGCAAGGCCAAGCTCATGCTGCGGCGCCTCAGCCCACCTAGTCTTGAGAGAATAGATAATGAATCCTGGACCGACTGCCAAGTGTATCCCAGCTGGTATATCACATTAGCAACAATGGAGGGAATGTCTTGGTGGAGACAAGCATGCAGTGTGTCATCCCAAACAAACGCCGGCGTAGTGCCGCCCAAGACTTCTCGTGAGGTACCAAATGGCCCCTCCCAAAGCAATGTCCACCTCCAACACCCACTACAAGAAATTAGGCCTTCTCAGGACAAACCTGATTGTGACAATTAGAGTCATTTTCTTGTCATTGTACCCCTTCTATGACACACTAGTGACAATATGGTTGTTGTCATTGAATCCCTGTCACAATCCCCCTTCTGTGACTAATAGCTCCAATTGTCATTATTCTAAGTGACAATTACACAGTTGTTCACTAGGTTATGACAACCATATTAGTCACTATATTTGTCATAAGATATTAGATAGGATGTTGACAAGTGTCCAATGATATGACGTGGCACATGTGGCATGGGTAGCATGACAAAAATTAATTGTCACAAAAACAAATTTGGACCAATTAGCCCATTATTCATTACAACCATTAAAGCCCAATATAGCCATTTAACATCACAAGAAAGCCAATTTCAATATATACTAAATTAACATATATCAAATATATAATTACACATCGTCACATTCCACTAATGACCAAAACTATAGCAACAATTGTACATTATATTCTATTAACATCACTTCCTATGTAAAACACCTGCACCTAATTGTTGGACCCCTTCCAATACCACTACCTATGACACTTGCAGTAATCTTCCGTCATTTCACATACAGGTTCCAACACATGATCCATCACTTATCAGAATGTTGCACACTCACGAGCTCATGTTCCTGCATTACAGTAAGCAGAAATTTTAGAAGTGATGAACTACCAAAAGTTTCAGAAGTAACAACCAATAGGGCTATAGTTTCAGGTCACAACTTTATTATTCAACCAACGCTAGAGAGACTTCTGTCCTTAGTTACAAGTTTCAGAAAATAATGATTGCAAATGTGATTAATAATCAAGTAAGAATGGGGCAAATGAAACTGTTGTGCAAAAAAAAAATGGAACTGCAGTGCAACAAATAATTAGGTTACTAGCCATTCGATTTGGGAAATTAAGACGACATGGCAGTATCTAGACTGCATAATGACTAATTTAGCACTGATTTACTTGTGCTTATCTAATATTGAATTCTTGTATGTACCTGTACAAAGCATGAGCTTTACTTCTGTCCAGGAGATGGATGATCACATAAAGAGAGAACTTGAAAAGCCAATATGAGCTAGTAGTAAGCAACTACAAACATCCATCTATAGTTGCATCAAATAAACAAGCTAACAGAGAAATCAGAGAGGCCTGATGCTACAAGTGTGCTACACTATTTTCTTTCTGCTGCAATTTATATGTATGATTTAAAACGTAAATAAGGTAGATCATGTCCTAGCAGCAACTGGTTGTAATTGACCTGAGAATTTTGTTCTAATGTCCGATAGCGCACAACTCTGTTTCCGCAGCTCATTCATATTATATATTAGTACAGTAGTAGTTCATTCATTCATACTTTAGTATTATTAGTATAGCAATCCTAGTAAATAATTTTAACCTCTCATCGGGGAACCAACATAAATGGAGAACAGCACAACATAAAGTGATTTGCTATTTTCTAAGATTTAAATGATTTTCTACACAATTTTGTAAAGTAACTCTAACTTGTACTACATGTCATATCTAAAAAATGTCAAAAAGATATATAAAATCAGATATACAATGATATGGTCTATTTATTCTCACATAAAAAAATCAATGTAAAAGTATGTGTTCGAATAGGGATTACTCGAACTTGTATTTTTGTGACTCCAATTTAAAAAATCAATAATATCCTAAAGTGCTCCAGAAATTCCAAAAAATGGGCATGGGAGCATAACATGTGTGTATAATCCCGAATAAAAAAAATCAAATCATTTTAATGAAGTTGGACTATACGTTGTTCACAAATGAATACATCTCTCATATAGTTTCATACAAGTATATGTGAGAGGTATGTCCATTTATGAAGAATTTGAAATACCACTATGTCAACGTTATTTGAATTTGTTACAGCACGATTGTACACTAGAAACATGTTGTCACGCAAGTTTGTGGAGTTTCCTAACAAAATTAGGTATTTATTATAATTGTTATGTGGTAATTTGGAGTTACAAGAATAAATTAGTCCCGGCAAATAAAATGGTTTTATGTCTATCCCTGATATATAGTGCTCTAAATCGTAGAAGGTGGTTTTATACTAACCTTTGGAAAAAAGAATCATCCAATTCGAGTTCATATGAGTGAGATAAACTACTTTTGGATTTTGCTCGCATTACATAAAAAAAAAAAAAAAAAAGTACTGTTCCATGATGAACATCAAGAAGGGGTGATGAAAACACTACAAGGAATGGTGATTTACATGACGATCCTTTTGGTCATAAACAGTCAAAAATATGTCACGATTAACTTGTCATGACGATACAAAAATCCGTCATGTATCTCACGCCATAAATTTCTTTGAACAGACAAGAGCCATCATAGATCGGCAATTTGGTTCGTCATGGAATCCCAAAAAGTCCATTTAGCCCAGACTAGGCCCAATAATGTGTGACAAAATTGGCTGTCATAGAAATATGCCTTGTAGGATGTTTCTCGGTCATACAATTAAGTTGCCATGTAAGCACCTGTTCACTAAAATTAACCATCACAAATTCTATATAATGACAATCACATAAAGCCCAATCATTTGGTTAACTCAATTTCCAGTATATTTACACATGATGATATTTACACATGATGTTCTGATCATCCTAAGATTAAGGGAAACAGAAAAATTGGTCTTTGTGAACTTTCACTTCTATTACAATAGCATTCTCGACAGCTAGTGCATAGGCTTAATTTTATTCTATACAGTGGCACTCCTTAAAAAAAACATTGCAGCGAGTTCCTGGATTTTGTACTTGTACCCTGAAATGTAGACAAGGTACAAGGCGTCAGGGCATGTACAACAAGGACAAAGAAGGAACAATTCTATATATTCAACCATATAAGCAGCAGCCAAGATAGATTATGAAAATAGCAGCCATATAAGTGAGGAAAATATCAGTTTATCAAGGTGAGAAAAATATCAGTTCATCACTAAATAAGATATATAAGTTCATCACAAATCGCAGAGGCATAAATCTACCAGCTTATATATGTTCATCACATCACAGGCTTTCTAAAACACAGTTCATCTAAATGGATTAATAAAGGAAACTAAAAAATCACCATTTGAAGGACCCTCTGCTTGCACGCCATTTGCTACAGCATTACAGGAAACGAGGAAAACACCTGCACAGGTGCTGACCGCCCTGCAAGAAATGAGGAAAAAATATCTTATACCTCCACGGCAGAAGACCACCCGATCAGATCTGGAAATTAAGGGAATAGAAATGAAAGAGATATAGAAATGAGGGAATAGGGATGAAAGAAAGATGCAGAGATGCTCACCATGGTCGTTCTCCGTTGTCATGGTCTTGTGCCTGCTCAGATCTAGAGTGCAGGCATCGGCCGGAGTACTGTGGTGGAGGATGAGACCGAGGGCTGCGGCGTTTGGGTGCGCGGCGCCGCTTAGGACGGCGGCGCTCGGGTCCAAGTCGTCGTTGGGAACCACGGCGCTCGGGCACTGGAGGTTGCACTCTGGGGTTGGAGGCGACCCTGGGGACGGTGGCGCTCGGGGTGGAGAGGCAGTGCTTGGGCGGCGCCGCGGCGGCGCTCAGGTGCGAGGGAGGCGAGGTGGATGGATCGGCAGGATGGATTAGGTTTGGATATAGCGTGTGCCATTTGGGCCCAGTTGTGGAGAGAAGGATGCGGGATGGGGAAAAATGGGTGTCGTCCTCTCCTCTCTGTTTTTCTTTCTTTTCCCTTTTTATTAAGGTAGCTATATATGATATATATGGACAAGAAATTGAGAGAAGTGTGTAACCGTGGTTGTGTTCTCTATTTTTTTTTCTCCTTGTATGCAATTATATTTCTTGTTTCCATTTATTGAATTTTTTATTTTTTGGCTTTTTAAAAAAGTCCTACCTAAAAAGCTTTCAATAATTCTTATTAATTTGGTTGACGCATCACTGATTAGTGTTAATGGTTGCCTAACACCTAGGGTATTAAAATGATTTGTGATGTTCAACAATGACGAAAAACTAAACTAGCTATCACAGTTGTATCATCCTTGGAGCTAACCGTCATAGATAGTATAATTCCATGATGATTTTGAGAATGTCATCAAAAAATGTCATGTAAAAGCACCATTTCTTGTAGTGAAAATTACTGTTCACGCAAGAGCCCAACAGATACAAAATGATTTAAGTGACCAAGGCCAATTCGTGTAAGAGGAAATATTAAAAACTTACGAGAAACTTCAACATGTAAAACTTCGTAGCTCAATTGGCATGTCATGTTTTCCCACATCTGCTCGGGCAGGGTTCGTAACCTCGCGTTGTAGTTTTTCTTGCTTTTTACATTTTTTCCACGGTCAAGGCCGCATTGCCTGCATTTCCGATTCCTGCTGGCAGGGGGCGCGGAGGGAAAATTGGAAATTGAACCAACGCTGATTTCAGCGGCGCAGGAGACAGTCTTTTTTTTTTTTTGAAAAGCATACCTGTATTTATATATCAAAGAGCGTACACAAACCCATACAAGTACACCGTATGTGAGTACACAGAACAGCTGTGCAGCCAAACTTTGCAGAAAGGCCCTTAAGAAAAAAGAAAATTACAAACTGGTCCCCTGGAACCTTTCCCCTTCCACCTCCGTCGGAGAGCGCCGATCCGCACCGCCCCGGCGAAGTCAAGGCAAAAAGGAATTTCATCACTTTCGAAAAGCGATGAGGTAGCCCGCCCTTGAGACACTTTCATTACTCGCATGCGAGTCAAGGTTGTTGAACGCCTGGGTCGGTCGGGGCCACGCCGCAAACTCCATGGACCTTGAATCGATGGTGCGCCGTCGGCGGCGACCACCCGTATGCTGGAAGACGCGGCAAACCATCCTCCAACCTGCCCGGAGAACCCACAAACCCTCCACCCCCGCAAGAGTAAAAACCCGCCACCATCTCAGCCACCCGACTCCGCCGCCAAACAGGACACCATCGCGAGAAGAGGAAAGCGAGGGGAGACGGACTCATGCATGGGCATCTCGGTCGGGAGCCCACCCTCACGAGCCTCGCCGGCGCCCGGACGCCCCGCCAAGGCAGGGACGGGGCCGGAGGGACTTATTCCGGCGGCGATGGCGCGTCGCCTCACCATCGCCCCGGACACCATAACCTAGACCTAGGGCCTAGACTACCTTCTTGGGGCCAGGATCAGACCGGCCTCCCCCCAGCCTTGGCGAAGCGGTCGTCAGTCGAAGGAGACCGCCCCGTCTCGCCGGCCGCCCGGCCTCACCGGTTCGCCCCCCCGCCCCTCTCTCCTGCGTAGCGGAGGGCGATGAGCAGCGGCTGGTAGGAGGTCGCGAGGAGGAGACAGTCTTAGAAAAGGTGCATTCTTGTGAGAGATAGTGAGAAAGTTGCGACCTACTTATTTGACGATTTAATTTTTTTCACAGGCATGAATTTTTTTCCCATTTTTTCTTTCCCGGTTTTGGTTCTATTCCCCTCCGTTCATACGTTTCCAATTTATATTCGATTTTTTTTTTTTTTTTGCAAATATCTTTGATTTTCTTTTGCTCTATTCTTACTTATCCGATTACACCTTCGTTGTTTTTGTTCGTGTATTTATATATATTTATTTATATACATAGAAGGCTAGCAAACTTATTTATTACTGAAGCTATTAAAAAGAAAACAAAAATGTACCTCTCGGCTGCATACGCATTGTATGGATATGTCCGTTTTAGTGTAGAAGTGTACAATGGTGGATTTTATTCTTTTAAAAATGTGTTTTCTATTTAGTGACAATTAATTCAACAATTTTTGTCATGAGCCATTGTCACAAAGATTAGGAAGAGCACATAGTGACAATTTTATGACTAATTGACAACTTAGTCACAAACACTTGTCATCCAATGAATAATTGTCATAAAAACGTCTTTTCTATGACTAAACAGTTCTTTGTCATATGAAGATTGTCACGTAAAGCCATATCTCTTTTTAGTGACCTCAATGCAGCCAAAGTGACACCATTAAGCGTGGTGGAATGGCCGCCGCATCCATTGAAACTTGTCCCGCCACCAAAATGCTCAACGCGTTTCTCCAATACCGCACCATCAAAGATCCTCCCAATTGTTACCGCCAAAGAACGAGGTAGGAGAGTACGCTTGAAGAGAATGGCATCCTCGGGTTGCTTATCGGGCGCCGGGCCGATCATTTATTTAGACCAGGCGGCGGCGGCGATACCCTTCCGGCTCCAGTAAAGATGGACCCTACCAGTGTGGCGACATAGCAAATGGCCCCATGAGACAAAGCAAGGAATGGAACTTGACCCCCGCCCGGGGTTTCCGAAAGTGATACACGGCTTGCCTTGGTTCACGGCCCGGTGTGTGTCACCCGGGTTTGGCAATGATGATGCAGGATTGATTGTCCTCGTGGCAGCACCGGGGTGGACGAGGTGGATTCATCCAAGCACGCACCGCGGACCGAAAGTGGCCTTGGGGATTTCGAGAAACATGGAGAAGTGGTACGCCATGTATGCGGTTGCTCGCTCACCTTGATGGAGGAGATGGCGGGAACTTCGGTGACGTGGCGTTGCTCGAGGGTCCAAGAAGTGGATGGCCCTTGTGATGTGATCCCCGTAAAGAGGACGCAGGAGGCCGCCGCCGGCGCGCGTGTGGCGGTGGGTTGTGAGCGTCGGGAGGTTGACGATGAGGGATGCCGCGGTGGCCATGTTGAGGACAGCGTCGGCTGCGGCTGGCGTCGGTTTCCCACCGCCTTTGAGATTGAATCTACACCATTGATCAAGGCCAGGGCTACGGTTCATCCAAGGTCCCTATATAAGCAAGCCTGCACTCCCAGGGGGCGAGCAATCCCTAAAACCCTAATTCATTTCATCCCATCGGGGTCACGGCCAAAGATTCAAGAGAGGACTACTTCTCCTTAGGATTTTTTTTTTGAACTAGAGAGGTAGAGAGAGGGAAGAGTACGGAGGAGGTGCCGGCTTTGTCGGTGCTCCCTCTACACCTTGTACCTCGGTGGAAGTTAACCTACACTGGAGTTACTCCCGTAATCAACTTCTTCTTTTAGTAAGCAACATTGTTTATATTGTTCTCCCGATCTACGAGTCTATTTTGAGTGCTTTAATCGGTGCATTAGGTTAAAGTAATATTCGTAGTGTAAGCGTGGTGTGTAGACTCGGGTATATCGTTAGACTCATCCCGACATTCGGATTGGTGGTAGATCGCGAGGGTGATAGCTCCTATATGCATGAAGTAACTCGTATATAGTGAGTCTCGTTGAATCCTTTGTAATCCACCTCCGGCCTCAGTAGGAGTAGTGTGACCTGTTGCTAGGGAGAGCATCCTCTCGTTGGTGTCTTTCCCTAAGTAATGTCCCCACACAAAATAGTAGAAGACATAGCTTCCGAGATTAGAACTAGATATCTTAATGATCACCTCGCACTCTTGACCTTATTAAGTCTTATGTCGCCCGGGTTAAGTTAGACCGTAGTTAATGTCACACATTTCCCTATGGATTCGATATTTAAAACCCTTCGAGTGAAGGTTACAACGGTATCCGCGGTGCTTACGGATCTTATCTCAGGTGCATTTTAAATATACCAACACCCATCGGTAAGGTTTACGCACGGAAGGAGAGGCTACGGTCGCATTGGCACCGCCACCACCGACACCCGAACTACTCCCGCCTTTCTCGCTCCCATCCCCAGACGATGCTATCGATCTAATCTGGAGGGGCACACAAAGTGAACTGCGATCAAACACGATGACGCAACCACACACGTGATCCCAAACACTATGACCTAGGGCGCACTAGTTGGGAAAAAATAGCGTAGAGACGGTCTTTGGAGCGGCTAACCGGGCGACGGCGGTGGCGCTGACACGAAGAAGCGCCGATGGGCTGCTCATGGACGCTTACGAAACGCCGATGGGCTGCTCATGGACGCCACGATCGCCGCGGATCGGTGGAGCTGGCCCTAGAGATCACCGCGCGGGCGATCTAGGATGGTGGCGGGATCACGAGCGATGACGGAGCGAGATCACCCTCATAATCGCCGGGGAGGCTCTAGGAATTCGCGGGTCGCCTCGCATGGTTGGCCGCCGCCGACGCATGACTTTTTTTGGTAAAACTTGAGAGCGTTATTCAATCACACGTGATTGCAATCCCCGATTGCAGTTCGTTTCTCCGGAATGAAGCCTAGGAAGAATTCTAGTCGGAGTCGTTACTTTAATTTATACTAGCAAATATGCCCTCGCGTTGCAACGGGATATATAATTTGTTGTGCGCTTATCTTCTACCGCCCCCGATAACAACGACGCTCGTTTTTAGCAAACCTCACCATTGGCCATCAAGCATCGTTGCCGCAACTTCTTCCTCGCCTTTCGCTATGCATCGTTCCATGCTTCTCATATCCTTGGTCTCCCTCTCAAGTCTCGTCGCCTCATTGTCACCGGGATCATTGATGGTGTGAAAGGGCTTGTAGCCTAATGGTTACATGAACCTCAATGGCACATCGGTTCCTAGGTCTAACTCCCCAAGGATTTTTTTTACTAAACCTCGTTAATCGGACATGACGCTTTGATCTCCAGTAACTTCCTATTGGACGTGGACACATGAGCTGTGAGTGGAAGATGTTTCATAGCAGATGCAGACGTACAAGCATAGATTGAGACTTATTATTGGGCGGATGATAACGTTAGAGTCCTTTTAATTGTGTATATATAAATACTTATTCTACTTTCATAAATTTTTTTACTCATACCTAAAATCACATAGAAATATATTACTCTCGCCAATTTAGTTGGTAATTTTTAAATCTCATAGTTGTAAACGACGAGATTAGAAAATCGTTTTTTCGAGATGCTCATATCGGGGAAGATGTACGCGTGTGCGTTTACAAAGTGATGAGTGTATGAGCATGTATGAGGGTCTGTGTTTTACTTAAAATTTGCAAAAAAAAAAAATGTTTATTTATCAAAAACATAACTTTTTTCACCTAAACTTAGAGATACAATTTATATATAGCCTTATAGCTCATTATATTTTTATTTAAGGCTATTTTCGTACTGAAAAAAATTGATGCTATCATTTTTTATTGGACCAAACCTTCCTAATTTAGGGATGAATTTTGATTAGTTATTTTATGGTTGTAGGAATATAAAAAATGATTCCTTTTATTAGTTTTTTTAATCGGAGAGCAGATCATTTAGGATTCGTAGGGGACCAAGCTACTTCTTTTGGTTCTCCCGTGGAGACCGGAATGGAGATCAGGTTGTGTTTTTCGTTCTCAACGAGTGAGGCTAGCGGCAGCTAGTGAACGCTAGGCTTCGTTTGGAATAGTTTTGAAAATATTCTCCATTTTTATCTTTGTTTTTCTTGTGGCGGCACGCTCGGGGGTGGTGGATATGATGGAAGCGCAAGTGACGGTTGTTGACATGGTCGCTGCGTCATGCATCGAGTCCAGCGGAGGCTCCGGCCTATTGAGAGAGATTGATGGGCCGGCCTCCAGCCTGTTAGATTTCCAGGCCAAATCAGGTTGAGGGACCGGCGTCGTTCGGTTACGCCGTTCGCGGTCAGTTCCCCACTAATCTCTATTTCCAATTCGTATTAGAGACCGACGCCGTGACGTAGTGATTTGACCGAGCGGAAGGCAGGCAGAAAAAAGTGGAGGCAGAAATTTTCTCTTTATTAGTAGGTATAGATAAGCTTCCGTCTAGCTCACGCCATCTAGTCAGCGACAACTAAAAGTAGTTTGTCAAGGTCATGATGACCAGATGCGAAGGGATGAAAAGGTACAGCTGCCCTTTGATAACAAGCAAGATAAATTGAGCATGCCCTGTGCTCCCGGCCCGCCCGCCCTCCGCCAAGACTCCATCGCGCCCGCCACCACCACCGCTGCCCACGCCCCAAAATCACCCGCCGCAACCCCCAGCAGCGCGCAGCAGTGCCCAATGCCGACCCTCCGCCCCTGGTGTCGGCGATGCAGCCGGGACCACCCACCGCCGAGCTTGCCGCCCCATCCCGCGACGCCGCTGCGGCTTTGGCGGTGCATGATCGGGGCAGCGCGGATCACCGTCAAGACCCCGGGGGCTGTGTTTCGGGATCTCCTTCTCGAGACTTCCACTGCACCGCCTCGCCGCTCTTCCCGATCTTCCTCTCCCAAACCCGGGTACTCTTTTGGCTCACCCTCTCCTCCGGCTCCATGCCAAACCACTTCCAGGTTTCGAATCTCCTTAACTACCACCTCACCGCTCCCTCCTGTTCTTCTTCGTGTCCGGCCACCCGGGCAAAGCGTGTTCGGTGTCACCGTCGCCTCCCCCGGGCGGTCGCTCACGTTCATTTACCTCGCTCATCGCCGGCCCGCTCGGCGGCCTGGAGCTCGCCCTCCCACCTCGACGTTCTTTGCCGCGCTGCATGCTGTAGCCCAATTAGGTGTCCCTCTTCAATGCGATCCTGTGGCAGCCGCCCTCCCGTTGGGAGACAACTCCCGCCGGACAAGGCTTGCGAGTAATGTGCCACGTAAAGTCCTGTTGCCCACTGCCCCGTCTCGTCTGCAGTGCGCCGCGCGAAGATCACCATATCTTCTACAGCTCCTCGCGACCGCGCCACCCTGCACGTCGCGTCCCGCCGCACGTCCGCTGCCGCGTCCGCCCGTCCCCCTCCCCCACTCCTCCTACCATAGTGACAGGTCGCCCGACGCGATGGCGAAGTTACGCCCCGCCGTTGAGCACAGTGCCACCTTAACTCCGACGACCTACCGCGACTTACCTCGCCGCGGCCTTAAGTAATGCCAACGTTCCTCCACCCCGGCACGCTGGAAGCAACGTGGAAAATGCCGAGCCATCAAGGAAGGAGATGCCCACACTCGGTACTTCCACGCGCGTGCCACTATCCGTCGCCACCAGTGCCAAATTCGGCACATCACGGTGGATGACCGGACGTTCACCGCCACGACGACAAGGTCGCTGTCCTGACGGCCTACTACACAAGGCTGTTGGGCAGGGACTGCCCCGTTACCTGGCGTTTCGACGCGCGCGCCGCCTACAGCTCCATGCCTGTGGCTGATGCCGCAAGCCTGCTCGCGCCATTCACCGCGCTGGAAGCGCGGCATGCCGTGCGCGCTATGAACAGCAACAGCGCCCCTGGCCCCGACGGTCTGGGTCCGGCCTGGTATGCTGCTGCCTGGGAGACTGTCTGCCCGGATGTGATGAATCTGCTTGCAGCCTTCCACTCCTGCACCGTGGATCTCAGCTGCATAAACCGTGCACATATTGTGCTGCTGCCCAAGAAAGAAGATGCCACGGCCCCGGGTGACTTCAGGCCAATCTCGCTTCAAAATTGCTCAGTGAAGATCATCTCGAAAGTCTTGACAACAAGACTCCAGCAGCAAATACAGAGGTTGATTGACCTGGATCAGACTGGTTTTCTGAAAGGCAGGTCCATTTCAGAGAATTTCATCTACGCCACTGAACTTGTGCAATGCTGTCATAAAAGGAAGAAGCCCACCTTGGTTCTGAAACTCGACTTCTCTAAAGCTTTTGACTCGGTCTCCTGGAGCAGCCTCATGTCGATCATGGATGTCCGGGGTTTCCCACAGAAATGGTGCGAATGGATGAGTCTCCTCCTCAGCTCCTCAAGGTCAGCTGTCCTTGTTAATGGATGCCCTGGGCCATGGTTCACTTGCAAACGGGGCCTAAGGCAAGGTGATGCCCTCTCGCCGTACCTGTTCCTGCTGGTCGCCGACGTCCTACAGAGGTACATCAAGTTTTCAGGCACCGTCCGGCATCCACTGACCGAGGACGCCTGCCCGATCCTCCAGTATGCGGATGATACGCTGATCCTGGTCAGAGCCGAGCTGCAAGATGTCACAGCGCTGAAGTCGATCCCTGACAACTTCGCTGCGGCCACGGGACTGCACATCAACTTCCACAAAAGCACTGCAGTCCCCATGCATGTTGATGAGCTCCTTCTCCCACAGCTGCTACGAACTCTGCAATGCCAACAGGCTATGTTCCCGCAGGTATACCTTGGGCTCCCCGCTGTCGAACGTCAAGCTCAACCTCCAAGCCTTCGCCCCATTGATTGCCAAGGTCGACCGGAGGCTATCTGGATGGCAATCCACTCTCCTGACAAAGGTTGGAAGATCGGTCTTGATCAATGCAGTGCTGGATGGCATGGCCACTCACATCATGGCGGCCATTGCGCCCCTCCTGGAGTGCTGGATGTCCTTGAAAGCAAGAGCCGAGCGTTCGTTTGGTCCGGCAAGGCCAAGACAAATGGTGCCAGCTGCCTTGTTGCATGGGAGACTGCTCAACGGCCGCGAGATGAAGGAGGTCTGGGCATCAAAAACCTTGCTGCTGTGAACTCTTGCCTCCTGCTCAAGCTGCTCCACCGACTGCACCACCCCGGCGACTCCTCATGGGCTGCCTGGGCACGTCAGAGGATCAACCTCGCCACCATGGCTGGACTTGAAGGGTCACATTGGAGTATGCTCAGCTCCATCCTTCCGGCGTACAGGTGCATCACTGCGGCAACGATTGGGAACGGAGAGACCACGTCATTCTGGGATGATTCTTGGCTTGAAAATCAGCCTTTGAGTGCCAGCTTCCCATGTCTGTACAATCACAGCTCCAACAAAACAGTGGTGGTCAAGCAAGTGATCGAGCAAGGTCTCTCAACTGTCCTAGTCCCAAGACTCAGCCCAGCTGCTGTGTTCGAACATGACATCCTTGCAGCCATGCTCTCCTCTGTCCAACTCACATCTGCCCAGGACACCCGCTCAAGCCTCTTCGAGAAGAAGCCTGGCCTCCTCGACAGTGGCCGTATTTACAGAGCTTCCACCAGCTCTGGGGTGAAGACACCTGGGTACCTCTTTGTTTGGCGAAACCGTGCTCCTCCCAAGGTGAAATTTTTCGGATGGCTGATTCTCCGCAATAGGCTGCAATGTCGAGTGAACCTCATCAAGAAAAAGATTGTGGAAACAGAAATCTGTCCTGTGTGCCGGCTAGCTCCAGAAGATGAGAACCACCTGCTCAAAGATTGCCCATTCGCAACCTCTTTCTGGCAGAGCATTGGCTTTGACGCCTCAACCTTGCCGAGCATGGACCGTCTGTGGGAGATCAGCAGACCCGAAGCAATCCCCGCTCCCCTCTTTAACACCTTCATCTTGTTGTGTTGTTGGCATCTGTGGAAACATCGAAATGGCGTGGTGTTCAGGGGCGACGCCCCCAGCCTAGGGCGCCTTCTTGTTGCTTGCAAAGAAGGCTGCAGGCTTTGGCACCACCGCTTCCCAGCAAGATATGCCCGGGTAACGAATAGTTGGTGTACTTTGTTTACGATGCATTAGCTCTCCTCTGCTATAATTTTTGTTAAATCCCTCGCCACTGGCCTTTGTACCAAACACACTTCGGTGCACGGCACCGTCCATCACCGGCTTGCCGGAATCAATGGAAAACCATTCAGGTGGGGTCGCCAACCCCCGTGATTGCCTCAAAAAAAAAAAAAAAAAAAAAAAAAAAAAAAAAAAACAAGCAAGATAAAGGGATATGTAGTGTAGGATCAGGACTATTAACATGACACTTCAAGTGTCGTTTCTTGAGTAACAGTACAACACACATTTATATCTATATTATTGTGGCATTATTTTACCGTTGCAATGTATAGGTATTTACCTAGTGGTAAAAATAATGAGAGAAAATACTAGGGAAAAAAAAAAAAAAAAAAAAAAGAGAAGAAAAGGTATCCCGAAAATCAAGAATAAAATACGACAAAATATCCCTATACAGGAAACAATACAACAAAATACCACGGAAATCCAGCGAAAATGCAAGAAAATATCCCGAAAATACTACAAAATATCCTGAAAATCCAGTGAAATATTGCAAACAATGGCTTCAGAATGTAGTATTCCACGAAATCCGTGAAATTCACGACATTCATGAAATTCCAGATAGAACCAGGGTTGCGCTCCTTAAACTTGCCTTCATTGTAGTTGACGCGATTAAACTCGGCCGTGGTCAGAAGCCACACGATGGTTAAGAACTCTCCGCCCTCGTTGAGTTGCCTCGCATGGGACTCCCTGCTGCAGTGATGTGCCGCGTAACACAACATCTCCACCCACACCCCAAAAACCACACTCAGTACCTTCTTGGCCGCTAGCATCTCTGACTTCTTTTTTTCTTCTTCTTCTTCTTCTCTCTTTTCATCTTGGCTTCTGCTCTTTTTTTCTTTTGTCTTCTTCTAGCATCTCTGACTTTTTTTTCCTCTTCTTCTTTTTGTTAGGTAGCAGTCGGTCGGCGGGTTTTGCTTCAAGGTTGAGGGCTTCTGCTGCTTTTCTTTCTAATTCCGCCTTGAGGGCTTCTGCTTCTTTTCTTTCTTTCTTTTTCTAGCTTCTTCAACTGTTTTTTTTTTCTTCTTCTTGTTTGGTGGATAGCAGCTGGTCGGCAAGTTTTGCCCCAAGATGGAGGGCCGCTTCTTCCGCAATATGGATGTTGCTTTCTGATGCCCTGAGCCATCTATGGTTATTCAGCAACTCTTCCCTGGCTTTGAGATGCAGTGTGGGTCGAACAGGGGATGGCAGCATATAGGGGCGTTCCACAAAGAGGAACATCATGTAGTTGGAGACTACCTTGGTTGCCTCCACAAGAGCCACCCACCCTGCATCTGTAGATTTTGAGTGCCTGAGGAACTTTTCGGTGGCAAGATGCCATGCAAGGATGCTTTGGTCCAAGTCCATGCTTGTGCTCCATGTGAGATCCTTGTAGAATCCGTCGTCAGCAGGTCGCCCCAGCACGCACTGACCACGGTAGCTCCTCATCACGGCCTCGTCGCCTTTACATGCTTTCACCAGTCTCTGTATCTCTTGCAGCACCAGCTCCTTGGCACCCGTCGGAATCCTGCTGCTGCTGCCACCTCTCCAAAAGGAAGCCATTGTGCTGCTGCCTGGGCTATCACCGGTGTATGAGGCCAGCAAGCTAAGCTGGCCAATGGAACCAGACCATCTTCTTGTTTCTGCTATCCTGACCCAGCGACGAAGAGATACATGCAGGCTGTGAAGGCGGCCCCACTTGTTGACTTTGAGCATGGTGCATGTCCACGTTGACCCCATTGCCCTCAACAATGACGCTGTCTCCAGAATGAGAGCCCCAAGTATCAGTACGTGGGTGACACCGGCATCAACTCTTCTGTAGCTGTAGTCATGCCCATCAGTAGCAGTACTGAACTGAAACAGAAAGAATGCCATGACAGTTCCAAGCAACGACAGGGCACGGACGCAACGTCCATACCATGTGTGGATCACCGCTGCCTTGGTGTAAAAGATATCATACATCAGGGAGAGTTGCATTTCAACCAGCTCAAAAGTTTTGCTCCCTTTTTCAAAAAGCTTCATGGCGTCATTTTGAGACTTGGTTGGCCAGATCTTGTCATCCACAAACTGACCCATGCAGATGTAGAGCAGGTCATGGGCGCCCTGCAGAACCGATTCACCATCCAGTGGTGGTTGACCCGATTCCGCCTGTGTGGGGCTTGCTGCAGGGCCAGACTTCTGATTTTGCTTGATAGAAACACCATCGAGGTATTTTCTGATGATTTCCAGCCTGGAGAAACCGAGTGCCCATACCCTCTCTGCATTCTTGAACACACCCACAAGAAACATCAGGACAGCAGGCACAACCAGCGGCCCGTGGCTGCCGACGATGTTCTTGTAGAGGACATAGGCTGCTCCGAGTGCCTGCACGGAGAAAGTGAGCAGGTGGCGCAGCCAGAGCTGGTTGTCCTCTATGGCGTAGGCGGTGATGGTGTCCTGGCCTCCGAGATGCACGAGGAGGAACGGTGCCCAGAACGCCATGAGGTGCTGCTGCTCGCCTTCCTTGCAACTGATGGAGATGTGACCGAGGCTGTATGTCGAGGTGTACTCAGCCAGCAGGTAGGTGAGCCAAAGGAGGATCTTCGAAGGGTCGGAGATGCTGCGCCAACGCATCCACGCAAAGCTGAGCAGCAACACCTGCAGCGCAAAGCTGACGAGGACCAGGACCTGGATCTCCCATTCGTTCCAGACGTGCAACACTCCGGCCACGGCCATCGCTTGTTTGGAATCTCTGTAGTGATGAAATACCCGATCAATGAGTCAGTGAAACACAGATTAGGACCATCATGAGCAACTGATCAATTATACTACACACGCAACAACAGGAATAAAATACTCCAATCAATGGCAGTGCAGTGCAGATTAGGTGCACTGAAAACTGGACCAATTAAGTTCTCTTTAAAAAGATATTTTGAGCCAAGTAATGAGACTTGGACAGTTGCCTTAACAGGAATAGGGGTCATCAGCAAGGCATTTGCGTATCCCATGTTGCATGAAGTTTCCCCACACTCGTGGTGTAAGTGCATCATAGGCTCATAGCTTTTGCGATTGTGCCATTAAATCATTTAAAGCTACAATAGAAATGTGGTTTACATGTAATATAAATAGGCAAGGCCACCAATTTCGCACAAAAGAAATGAAATTTTCAAAATTCTAAAGCAGGATAATTTGCCCCACCTTTGAATTGAGTAGGTTGACAGCCAATTATCCTGCTTTTAGAATTTTGAAAATTTCAAAGGCTTCAGTCTATGGTATAAATAGGTAAGACCACCAATTTCACTCAAAAAGAATGAACTTTCTAAATTCTAAAGCAGGATAACTTGCTCCTTGAGTCTATGGTGTAAATTGGATTTGTTGGGGTTTAATTTGGCTTCATGTGCCCCCTTCGATAAATTTGAATTTCACCTCAAATTTAAACCTCTTCTCTAAGAATAGAAAGCAATTCCAAAATACAAAACCCTCCCTAGCCCTTTCGTTTTAGGGGTAAATTAGTTATGTAGCTGTCAAAGTTTGGAAAGTACCACTAGACGAAGATCTCTAACACTCTGAAATACCACCGAAAAATGGACTGTTACCTTTAACATTCCATCCCAGCTGGTGGCATCTGGGCGTGTTTGGTTTGCAGCTTGGCCAGGCAAGCAGATCCGACCCCAGGCATTCGAAATGGCATCGTTGCCTGGGACAGGCGTGGTTTACAGGGTCGGAAGCACCTCATCAGCCCCAGCGTACCTTGCACCTCATCAGCCCCAGCGCACGCGGCCTGGGTGGACGCTACTGCTACACCAACAGCCCAGCATGGAGAGATGCGGCACGCTGCTGCCGTAGGAGGCAGCGCCGCCGAGGATGAAGGAGCAGAGCTTCCAGCTCGATGGAATGGGCCGTGACTGGCGCATTTCGTCGAGCATATCGTGGGCGAGGTTGAGGAAGCAGAACCAGCCCGTGTGGCGGGCGCTGGGCGAGCTCCTGGGCGACCAGGCAACAGCCGATGCGACGAAGGCATCTCCCAAGCGATACGCGACGAGGTGGACGGCGACCGTGACGGCCGCCGCTGCTGAGGCGTGAGCGGCTGAGCGCTGGGCACGGGCGCGCGGCTTCCGGCCCTGGCTGCTGCTTCGTGTAGTCGAGGAGGAAGAGAACGTGCAGTGCAGTGTTTAGGCGGTGGCCTCCTTGTTTGATAACTAATTGGACTATGGGCTCGGCTTGATTTAGATCATGTTTGGTGTTTGGCGAGTGCCTGTGCAGATGGATGCGGACTACCACCCTTTCAATCCTTATTAGCATTCCGTCGAACACCTGGCGTGCTCCACCGCGGCCATGGCCGCCACCAAGCTCGAGCTCACGCCACATCTGCGGGAGTGAGGACGGCGCGGTAGTGGAGAGCACCTATGGGCGCGGTGGCGCTGCGGGGGAGGAGAGGAGGAAGGAGGGGTCGAACATGGGGACGATGTGGTAGTCGTCAATGTCGGCCGCGGACGAGGCCTCCATGACGCCTGCAGCCAAGTGGTGGTGCGCGCAGAAGAGCGAGCCGCGGGAAAGCAAGGACGAGGTCCGCGACGAGGCTGCTCCACTCGTACGTTCACGCTGCGAAAGGTTTTGCGACGAGGCTGACGAGGGCCATGGAGGGAGTTGCCGGTGAGGTTGAGCACCTGGAGACGCCGTAGCCGCCAGAGCTGCGGAGGAATCTCACCGCGGAGCCCCGCCAACGGAATCTCTGCTGCGTGCTCGCGCGCCATTCCACTCCTCGCTCCCCGCCCACGTCTCCTGCACGTCTGCCCCCACCTCGCCGCTCCCCGATGGACCACCGTCACCGGATTCATGTCTCAATGCTCTTCAACCTGGTGAACTGGAGCGCACCACCACCTCCGCCTGACCGCCTCCGTCCCCAGGGCTCCTCACGCCCGTGACCATGCCCACCATAGGCGACTCGTGTTAGAACAAATACATCTTAGGGGATCACTAGTAGTGGATAAAGATGGGTAGATCTTAAACAATAGTGATGAACAGCAGGGTACCAGATCCTAATTCATCTACTACAATATCTAGTAACGCGAGATCTACTTACAGTAGGAGGTTAAGATGACAGACCATCATTTCCCTTGCCGGTGGTGTTGCTTAACCCGCCATGGATCCGTCGGGTGGAGCAGTGGCGGCGGTGGAGAAGTTCCCGCCGCCGGCAAAGTGCGCCCTCTCGATCGGTTAGGGTTAGGACGTTGGGGTTGGCGGCTGAGAGTAACTTGTCACCTTAGTCCGTGGCCCCCACCTCCTCTTTATAAGATCAGGCGATGCGCCCTCCAACCACTAATGGGTTGGACTCCCCGTCGAGAGCGATCAAGTCCCGTTGTGGGCCGTTGGGCTAAATCAAATGGAAGAGGAGATCAATTCTAACATTCTCCCCTTGATCTCTTCTTAACAACTTATTAATCTTAACTTAAATACTTAGTGCTTAGCTCCGCCTCATTATAAAGAAATGCGAGAGCGCGTTTCATCGTCCGAAAAATTTCCGTTGGACTTGACGGCTACAAAGACATCTCTAAGTTGAAACAGTAGTCCTTACTTCTAACCGGGCCCTAAGTGTCGTAAAAAAAATAGGCTTTCCCTTAAACCCATGTCGACCGTGTATTTTCTAAATACAACGGGTGGTAGGCCTTTGTAAGCGGATCCGCAAGAACTTACTTAATGCTTATATGCTTAATAATCTAATAATGATGATTCGGACTTTCCCTTTACAACATATAACTTAGTGTCAATGTGTTTGGCAAAGACACTTGACCTCGTTGTCTCGTGAGTAGTATTACTTATATGGTTATTGCCGTTGTCAACCATTATCAATTCCGGTACAGTGTTAGCTTAATCATTTGCCTCGCCCCTCACCCTCATGATATGCTATATCACAACTTAGCATCACTAATGGTACTGAAACTATTTCATTGGAGCTTTTCCACAATAAAACCCCCAACTATAAGTATTTGCAACAATTGTGGAGTTGTTGCAAAACTTAACTTAAGACTATGTACCCACATCTATCTGTGAGAGTATTTATTCTTTCGCTTGCTAATCATGAGACCGATACTTATAATTCCATTTCGTTGATCTATAGCCGGAGTGGTCTTTGCCAAAACAACCCTGGATGGACCGAAAGTGAGGGCAATCTTATGCATTTATTAAGCTTCCAAATACCAAGCATATGGTACCATCTTTATATGATCGTTTCTTCTCGATTCTAATCACACTAAAATCTCTTTCTTCTGATTGTGATCACACTAAAATTCCTAAGATATTGCCCTTGACCATGAAGAACAAAGGCGTAGGTTTTCTCGCATGCATAACTTATTACTTTGGAATCTTTTCTAAGTATGCATTTGCGATAGTTCTAATACCCCTTCCTTATCTCAGTGAGTTCTAATTGCTTAAAGAAGTGACATTTCACCAAGATCATTCTAATTTAATTTTGGGGAATAAATTTCGATTTTATAACTCTCGTACTAATGCAATCGTCATCTTATTCTCCTTAATCAAACTTTCTTATTATATCTCATTAAACCTTAGATGCCACCGCCTCGGTGTCTTACATCAACCCATAAATGCATTTCTTCTTATGTTATCCTATGTGTTATATTCTTATGCAACCATCTCACATTAATCCCCACTGAGGAATATTTTCTATATATCCATCTAATGTAATTCTGAATTGTAATGCGCCACTGATACTTATTGTAGCATACTCATCCTCTTTGCATAAAACCTTTCATTGTAAGCCATACTCTTTACACATTTCCCTTTGGAGTCACTTTTCATCTTGTAAACCCATATGTAGCCTACTGATTTGACTCCATTAGGAATATCCTCTTTTTATATCTTAACGTATTCCCTTTAGAGTCACATCTTATCTTGTAGACCCATAACGGCCTACTGGTTTGACTCTATTGGGACTTTCATCTTATTCTTACATAACAACTAAACACTTCAAAGAGTGGGTATTTTCTGATGGCCTTATTCAAACGAGGTGGAATCACCTTCTATTTGAAATTCTTTTGGTCTGATAAACCTCATAATCATCTGATATAACTAACATTCATTATTTGGCCTTTATGGGGCTATTGCTATTCTTCCTCTTGCTCGACATAAGGGTCTAAGAATCCTAAAGGCGGCAAGGGAGAACTAACAAATGTGTGTTGACACTTCAATGTTTGACATTATTGGTGCAACAAGAGCAAGTAGCATAAAGTACGGTTCTTAAACATCCGAGTGGGCACATGTACCCGCTTTTTTCTTTAAAACTTATTTCTTGTACTACCTTGCTCCCCTCGATTGCTCACTTGAGGAATTGGGTCTTTAAACCATGCTCCCCGCATTATTCCATGTTATAAAAGATAGTGTATTCTTAAATTTCTTATTTTGGGTTTAATCGCTAAAAATCATATAGTACCTCAAGCAATCGATTAAACTCATTAATCTACTAAACTCATAAGTGTCTTGAGCACCGCTTAAACTTAATATTTAGGGGTATCTATCTTATTTATGATCATTGTACTCTCAAGAACGATCACATTTATCTTTATAGATCACTAATCATAGTTGCCTTTAATGCGTGTATGCATCTCATTATCTAAAAATCTTATATTCTTATCTAAATCAAAAATCTCATATACTTATCTAAAGTATAAGGGAGTATATTCTTAATTATCTCACTTTTCTCCCCTCGAAGTGTGGCATAAACTTTTCGCCATAATTCGAAACTATTCTCAATTTTATTTCTTAACTCTTATGGGGAGTACTATTTCCTTATTTTACTTAAACAACTAAGCTTAGTGTTTGGGATAGTATAAGAGCTGTTCCAAACTTTTCTCCCAATGTGGGATATACTAAGGCACATGAATCATCCCGCCATGCAGATATTATAATTTAAGTGGTATACCAACTTTACTCTACTATGCGGGTTATCCGGTATTGACCAAAACTCTTCCCGCCAAGCGAGATAGTTCCCTTGAAGGGACTTAAATGCCAAGATTGGCTCTTATTGTCATATTAGAAATAAGTCAATATTCTATAATATACACATGCTTAATCCGACGTTGGTCGAATAAACATGCATATAACTTATTATAACTCTTATCATAATGACTAAACCGAAAAACAAATTTCGCAGATAGTGAGTACATTAAACAATGCTTAAACTGATTTTTTTTTTTATCGCTCTATTTTATTGATTAATATCCGTGAAGTCAAAACTTTAAGTTCTAATCTATAACAACCGCTAGCGTAAATAGAATAGAACATTATTCTTCTACATCAATTCTACATCACCGTTGGGCGTAAATAGAATTAATGCATAAATCTAATACATGAATCTCATGAATAACAACTATAATATCTTTATAGAACTTTGGTCTAAAGAATGACAATACGACTAATACAACATCCTTTTTACATTAATTCTATATCACCAAGGCGTAAATAGAATTAGTGCCTTGCTAAAATTCATAATATTGCTATTACAACAACATAATACAACTTTGGTAATATATGCAACTATTCTTAGGTATCGAACATCCTTTGTAGCGTAAATTTTGTCTTTATCTTAATCTTCTCTCGAAAAATTGGTCGGCTTTTGACACAAAAGGTTTATCGAGATTCAAACTTAAATCGAAACTATAAATTATAATATTATTATCATCAACGTTGGTCGTAAGATAACAATACCATAATATAGCTTAAAACAAAAACTTTCTACTCCTCTATTTAAATTTTCTCGTTGGTTCCAATTTAAATAAAGGATCTAAGATCTTAATTCACGATTGAATCAATCTTACTTTCTTCATCCGCTCTCAAAAAAAAAAATCTTACACATTAGTGCACTTTTGCCAGAGATTTGTACTTAACTAAACTCATCAAATAATATTTCTGAAATTCTTCACAAATGAAACATATACTAAAATCTGAAATTTCTTTGACCGTAAGCTGCCTCATAATACTTATTTCTCTCTCTCTAAACAAATTATCCCGTTGGTTCAAATTTGAATAGAGATTGAACTTATACTCAAAAAAGATCAAAGATAATAGCTTATGGAAAAAGAAACTCAATTCAAATAAACATAATCTTAATCTTTCGAATAAACAAAATTGCTCTTTAAATTAAATTCTCCCGTTGGTTCGAATTTAATTAAAAGAGACAACTTAAATTAACTTAGCGGTGGAAAACGTGTACTAAAATTAAAATTTCTTTGTCCGTAAACATGCTAAAATACTAAATTTCTCTCTAAAACAAATTATCTAGTTGGTTCAAATTTGAATAGAGAGACAAATATACTCAAAGTATAAATTTACAGTTTTCGGATAAAGAAAAACTTAAGCTCGATGCTTAATTTCTATTCGCCCAATGGCCTTTGCGAAGCTGCCCATACAGCCCACGTAGCTAAATAAGTGTACTTCTGAAAATTCTTAGCAGCGGAAACTAATGAATAATCTTATAATAATTCTTAGAACCTTAATTACTAATTGTTTTAAAATTAAACTCTCCCGTTGGTTGAATTTATTTAAAAAAGAGAAAACTAAATATTATTGTCCGTAAAAAGCTAATAAAAGATCTTATAACAATTCTCAATCATCTTACCTTGCTTAATTACTCTCTGAAAAATTTAGTCCCGTTGGTTCATAAATTTAACAGAAAGTTAAATCTCAAATCTTAACTCAAAAATTCTGAAGTTACTTCTTAAATTCGTGAAGAAAAAAAAAAAGTACCGTGCGTTGGGACAGCCCATTGCGTTGGGACGGCCCAGTCCAGCACCGTGCAGGCTTGCAAGGTGAGACGACCCAGCAAGGCCTGTACCTTTTTTTGTTGCTGATTTCTGAGAAAATAAATAGGAAAAATTACTATTTCTTACACGGACTCGAGCGAACCAATCGGCCCAGAAGCCATTCGGCCCGAGCCCTACTCAGTGGGGGCAAGGCGCCGCCCGCCTGGGCCTCAATGACTCGCCGGCCCAAGTGACCGCACCAGCTGATGTGCATCGTTCGATCGGACTTGATCGAATCCGATGGCTGAGAGGAGTTCTCGGAAGTATTTAACCCATCCGGTTGTAACCCTAACCCTAATTCCTCATTTCTGATTCTCTCTCTCCCCAGCAGCCGCAGCTGAGTAGCGAGGGTAACTCACCCTCGGCCACCAGGCCACGCCGGCGACACTCTCGGCCACCAGCGCCCGGAGAGGAATGGGCGCCGCCAACGGTCCGGCGAACTCCACCTTCCTTGTCTTCTCTATCTCATCTCAGCAGCGGCACAAGGGGAGGGCCGCGCGGCGGCGCTGCCGGCGGCCGCCCGGGAACCCGCGACGGCGGCGGATCCCGCCGGCGGTCCGGTCCCGTCCTCCCTGGCCTCTAACATTCTTACTCCTTCCCTTTCTCGAACACGCACACAGCAGCAGCTGCCATGGCGGTCACAGGGAAGAACGGCGATGGCGCCCCCGCCGGTCTCCTCGCCGGCGCGCGCGTTCGCTCTTGCTGAGCGCGCCACCGTCGAGTGGACGGGACGGTGGTGCCCTTACTCCAGCCAGGGTA
This sequence comes from Hyparrhenia diplandra, assembly GCA_015847255.1. Classification (NCBI taxonomy): domain Eukaryota; kingdom Viridiplantae; phylum Streptophyta; class Magnoliopsida; order Poales; family Poaceae; genus Hyparrhenia; species Hyparrhenia diplandra. The sequence goes on from JADLZK010000916.1 coordinate 353,965, forward strand.
AGGACCTCCGGCGCTGAGCTTAGGTTAGGGTTTGGGTAGAGTAATTTCTGATCCCAATCCGAAATCGAAACTGAGTTATATTTTGAGTCCCAATCTGTAATCGGTTGTTCTTCCCTGTTCTAAAACTGATTTGACCTTAGATTAGGGTTTCTGAGGTTCTAAAATTACTGATCTGAGACAACTTTTAACCCAATCTAGATCCACTGACTAGACCTAGGCTCGTGATACCATTGTTAGAACAAATACATCTTAGGGGATCACTAGTAGTGGATAAAGATGGGTAGATCTTAAACAATAGTGATGAACAGCAGGGTACCAGATCCTAATTCATCTACTACAATATCTAGTAACGCGAGATCTACTTACAGTAGGAGGTTAAGATGACAGACCATCATTTCCCTTGCCGGTGGTGTTGCTTAACTCCGCCATGGATCCGTCGGGTGGAGCAGTGGCGGCGGTGGAGAAGTTCCCGTCGCTGGCAGTGCGCCCTCTCGATCGGTTAGGGTTAGGACAGTGGGGCTGGCGGCTGAGAGTAACTTGTCACCTTAGTCCGTGGCCCCCACCTCCTCTTTATAAGACACCGCGATGACGGGCCTCCAACCACTAATGGGTTGGACTCCCGATCGTGAAAGCATCAAGTCCCGTTGTGGGCCGTTGGGGCCCAACAAATGGTGAGAGGAGATCAATTCTAACAACTCGGTGAACTAGAGAGGAGCAGGGGGAGGTGGCGCCAACGGCCAAGGAGAGGTGTGGGCGACCGGGAGGCCGTCGACGAGCCCGACTTCGAGGAAGGAGGAGCGCCGGCGAGGCAGCGCGGCGATGTAGAGAAACATGTCGAAGATGAGAGGTGTCGCGGTGGGTGAGAGAGGAGGAGTGGGAGGTGAGGCCATCTCGCCCACGGGAGCTACCAAGCGCTCCACTCAAAGCCCAATTGCTACGCCAAATTTTGGCGCACGAATGGAGCCAGGCCGCGGGCTGCTTTGAGTTGCGTGCGAGCCGGGCGGGAGGGGGGACTAAAATGACACCAAACAGGGAAAAATAGGCTCCGAGGGCTTAGCTGAGCCCCAGGGCCACCCTTCCAAACACGCCCCTAGTGGTGTTGACATGTTGCGTTGGGCGTAGAGTCACAAAAATTTTGGAACGATCGGGGTGTGGAATAGGGATCATGGAAAGAGAGGATTTTGCATTGTTAGGATGAAACTATACACTCTTGGTTTGGACGTACTCGACCACAGAGCCATGCAAAATTGACCGAAAAAGAGCTAATATCTTATTTTAATTTACATATATTGCCTCGCATTCAAGCAACGTACTAATAAGGAATCACATCCCAATCAAAAGCTAACAAACCGCGCGCAGCATCCATTGGAGATCGAGGAGCTACTACAGTGTTTCTCAACGACTAGCTAATATGTCAACGACTAGCTAACAAACCGCGCTTCGGGGCAGGGCTTCCGTGGCGGCGCTCTAGGTTTCGCCACCCTCCGGCCCGGGGCTGCGGGCGGCGCGCGGGCCCCCACTCCTTGCGCTGCGGCTATGCGCGCCGCGGCTGGCCGGGCGGCGCCGGGCGCTGGACGGACGGATCCGGCACCTTCATAGCGGGATCCCTCCCCATCGCCGGATCCGAGGTCCCTATGGCGGCGGCGGGCGACGTTTGGGGCCGCTAGGGTTCCGATTCTTCGTGCCTTCGGGCGCGAGGCCGTGGTGGGAAGCCTTGGCTCCTGCCTCACCTGTCGACCGGTCTGGCCTCCCCACCTCCCACGCGCTCGTGGGGGGTGTGAGGTGACCGGCGACCTTCTTCTTCCGTTCGTGGGTACGGTGGTGGTGTGCCGCCGTGGTGGCGGGGGGCGAGGTGTATTCGCGGGCGTGCGTCTGCAGCTTCATGGCGTGCTGGGCATGCCGCTACCTCCTGGCGCGATCGTTGCGAAGAAGGTGCATGCTGCCCTCGCTGGATTCCGGGTGAAAACCCTGTCCGCTCCGGACAAGCAATGGCGGCGCTATGGCGCCGTGTCCTTCTTGGAGGCATTGCTTTGGATCCCAATGGCGATGGTGGCGCGGCCGTGCCTTGGTCTTCCTTAAGGCGTCGTCGTGGTGTTGCGGCTCTTCTTGCGTGCTAGGTCGAAAGACCTTTTGGTGCTCCTCTTGCGTTGTCGGGCGTTCGCAACGCCGAACCCTTCCCTGAAGGCACGCGGAGAACGGCCGGCAGTTCCTCCCCTCACCGCCGCCCGGAGTCGGTCCTCTCTGTTCTTGACCTGCATGTGTTTTATTTTCTCTTCGCTTAGGTTTGTCCTGTCTCAGTTGGCGTTGCTTTGCCTAGTCGCTTGCTCGGCTCCTGTTGGCCTCTGGTCGCCGTTGGAGTGTCGATGTCTCTCGGCTCCACAGCGGCCGTGGTCGCCGTTGGAGTGCCAATGTCTCTCTCGGCTCACAGCGGCTTCCCGCCACCGTTGGAGTACCGATGATCTCGTCCGCTCCGCGGCGACTTCCGGCCGCCGTTGGAGTGCCGTGTCTCTCGGCTCGGCCGCTTCCCCGCCACCGTTGGAGTGCCGATGATCTCGCCCGACTCACAACGACTCCCGGCCGTTGTTGGAGTGCCGATGGTCGCTTATCTCGCTCGGCTCACAGTGACTTTTCGCGCTGTTGGAGTTGCCGACGGTTCCCTTTGGTGGATGCTTTGCCACCGCGGCTTCGTCTTCTGAGCAGGCAATTGTGTTGATTTCTCTTTTGCAGGTCTAGTCGGTTAGAATTGGTGTTGGGTCCTCTTTCTCCCTCCCCATGTATTCTTGATGTTGTTTGTTTGTTTTTTTGTGTGCGGGGCTATCTTTGGTAATCCTAGGATTATTTGTTGAGCCTTTGTATCGGTGCTTTCGCCTTTTCCGCCAAACTCGTCTTCTTAATGAAAAACACGTCGATTGACGTGGTCTCAAAAAAAAGACCAATATTTTTACAAGACACAGATGTTTAAAACAAAAAGTCTCATGCACCAAATAAAGTTTAATCGACCAAAAACAACATATTGATAAGTCATCATGTGTTGTTCACATTTGTATGAACAGTTCTTATGTCACCAATTAATATAATGTTGAGATGTATAAAAGAAAAAATGGAGCTCTATGTGGCACAGAATTTCAGCAAACAAAGATCATAGAAGCAGCAGAGCAAGCAAGACAAAGTTACCTTAAAACCAGGTGATGCAAAGTGAACTACTCTTGAGGACAGCGGAAGTGCGGAACTAACACAGCACAGTAAAACTGAATGCTTGGGTTGATCTTTCGACTCAATAAGGACCGAGATATCACTTGCCTCCGCTGACAAATGAAGAGCCTGTAGGAGCATGGAAGACCAATGAATTGAAGCACAGCACAGCAGAGCAGAAACAGGTAGGGAAAAGGGCCGACCGACAGCTCACCACAACAGCCGACGCAGAAACAGCACAAGCAGAGGCGAGCTATGTTCCCAGATATAATGGTCCTTCCAAGTTCAAACACAGCCGACGCAGGACCTCGGCATGTTTTGGACACTTTTGGGTTTGATGATCGATCACTCCATAATAATCAATCAAGACTCCCAGGCTAATAGACGAATCAGATTCCTTGCCCAGGTCTCAGGCTTAGTCCTAAGGACTGGGTAATGCTATATATATATAACCGCTTTTAATAAGGAAATAAAAGGCACTAGATTTAGCTTAATCTACCTACATAGTTGCATTGCATCCAAGCAAAGTACAGTTCATCTTGGATCACAAGTCCCAATAAAGCTGACGCAACAAACCCATCTACTAGAGGGAGGAGCTGCCCTACCATACTACAAAAGCAGACAAGCAATTTAAATTTAGAGGTGGCTCTCCATACTACAAAAGCAAATAATAAATAAACAAGACGTTTAGACATTTCAAATGTCGTTTGGTGTTGCTTGAGCTTGATACCTCGTGCCGCCCCCTCCTTCCTCGTCGCCCATGTCTTTCTTAGTCCCGGTATGGGGACGCTCCACCACACCTGCTATAGCCTCGCACTACAAAGATTTCAAAATGAGGTGGAGCAAGCGAGAAAAGGCCATTCTCAGGGCTTGTTTGGTTGCATACAAATACGCCCCATCCACGTGGTTCTTGATAAAATGGGCCCTTTAACCAAACACAACCGTTAAAATTAAAATTGGAAGCATGATGACAAATTTTATTTTGTAATAATAATAAGGAAGCCATTCAATATCACTCTGTATTGTCATGCTGTGAGATTTGATAGAAGAAAACCGCCAAATAATGTACTCACTCCATTCTAAATTATAAATTTCTTTAATTTTTACATCTAATTTGGTATGTATCTAGACATATTGTGACTAGCTAAGTGCTTTTTTTCCATATTTCGCTATGCATGAATGATGACAATATTTGTATAAAATAATATCAATATTTGATGACATCAAATAGGCATATTCTAAAAAATTATTCTATGATAAACATAAGCAAAAGATATATACTTAATTGGTATTATAAGTACTAAAAACTTTTTTATTTAAACGTATTCATACTTGAAACAATTTTACACAGTATTGTGTTGGAATTGTAAACATTTCGGATGGAGTAACTATTATTTCGGTGTTTTTGAAGTATTTGTCTATTTGGTTTATTCATATCTCCACTATGTCAATAATAAAACGATCTGGGCCGACCAGACCTTGTTTTTTTTTTATAAGAGTTGGGCCTAGTGGGCCTGTTTTTGTTTACCTCAAGACGTGGGGACTCCTCTCCAACGAGCACGAGTTCGTCAGTTCGAGCCGCCACCAGCAGCAGCGCTTCCACGCGACCTCAATGGCCGGAAGCCGCCGCCGCCGCCGCCGCCGCCAAGAAGCGCGGTCGTCACAGAAGGGAGTCGAATCCTTGCCGCTGGAGGACGGCAGTCTCAACACCAGGTCTGCAGCGTGACCCCAACCCTAACCATTCATCTCTCTTTCTTTTCCCCGTCTGCTTCTAGTTAGGGCGTATTTATTTATTTCCTGAGCGGATGGGATCAGATCCATCAATCAGTCGGTAATCTTTTTTCAGTCAATCATTAGTAGTTAATAAACGAGCTCGCGATCGGTGTATTACTGAAATCTCGAGTCTTGGTGTCCAAAAAACAGAAGTGTCAAATCTTTTGGACTGGTAGACTGGTAGTGGTAGGGAAATTTAGTGTATTACTGTTTTAGGGTATTTTTTGTGTTGATGAAATAATGTTTGAGATTATTCTCTCCAGATCAATTCTACATCCCCAAGGTTCCGCCTCTCCTTTTTTTCCCCCAATTCTCTCCAGATCAGTTCTACATCCCTTTTTTCACCCAATTCCATTAGATGTCTATATATCTATTATGAGTAGTCTTGGTCACGCCACTGCCTTGAACTTTGGTCTCTTGGTTTAGCGATGAGGTGAAACTCAATGTCGAATTTGATTTTGATGGATAACTTTGTGGTGACCCTGAGTCCGTCATGGAATAAGCTATTAAAAAATAAAAAAATCAAAGCTAATCCCCCCCAAAAGAGAGAGAGAGAGAGAGAGAGAGAGAAGAATCAAAGCTATCCACATAACCCGGGGAAGGGATGACCGCCGATTTAATATTATTTTTTTTGAATGTTTCAATTTAATATTATGAAAATGCATATTCAGAACCTGGTGTAACTCATTTTATTTACTGGATGCATTGTATCCACAGTAGAATCAGAAAAAGAACGCCTCCCATGTCTCCTCGTAGTCTCATGTGTATTTCGTCATCCTGATAGTTATGGGGCTGCTAGGAGCAGTGCTCACTTCTGTTTACTGACCTAGTAAATACATTATTATAGAAAGTCACATGAAAGTTGCCTGGGTAAGAAGAAGAGCATATTACTGTGCTTTTAATGTAATTCATATTTATTTTGAGGATATTGTACAAATCACCCCCTCTGCCATGATTTGAAACCGTTGGCACACCTAAAGAATTCTAGTTATACTATCGTGGAACGAAAACAAGCTGTAGGTTGCTCTGATGTAGCTTGTCCTGATTAAAGTTTAGTATGTCAAGATAGATCACCATGCTTGTTGTTCAGTTAAATCCTGCTGCATTTTCTACAGTGTATTAACTCCAACTGTGTAATTCTATTATGTTTCAGTTCTTTGTTCTGATCCATTGTTACTGAATTTCTATGTGGCAGAGAAGTTACCACTGTGGAGAAGTCAGGCTACACTTCATCTGGGCCTTATGTTTGTGTAGATCTACTGGACAGCCTGCTTCATGAAATCATTGTTCTCATCAACTCATTCCAGGACTTCCTTGCTTTTATTGGCACCTGCCAGTCTTGGCGTGCAGCAGTCTCTTCCTTCCCCTCTATGTATGCTTTCAGCTTCCCACCTCTCCACCTTGAACCAGATGGTCCTTACAGCAGTGGTATGAGGCCCCTCACCCTCAGTTTGTCTGACTGCAAATGGAAGCTCAGTGACATTACCAAGAAAAACCTCTCCCTTCGATGTTCAGTGGCTGAAAACACTCCAAATGAAATGCGCTATTTTGGCTGCTCACATGGTTATCTTATCTTTACGTATGAGGAGCACTGCCTCCTTATCAATGCATACACTGGTACCAAGGTGATGACCCCCAAACTCCCATGCAACTACAATCTTCGTTACTGGTCTGGCATTGGCATCCTTACTGCTCCATTCAGTTCACCCGACTCGCGCGTCCTCCTTTTCTCAACGGTCTCCATGTTTGAGTGGCAGGTTGGAACAAAGTCTTGGTCAGTGCATCCTCTTGATCTTGAGCATGAAAGAATCTATCAGGTTGTATCCTTCAAAGGTCATATCCTTGTCATAGATGTTAGTTTGAGGCTTCACACTATCCAACTAACACCTCAGTTCAGCATGAAAAAAGTAGGAGGTATGTGGAGGTACAGGGGGAAGTCGCCTCTTAACCCATGGTTGGTGGTCTGTGGTGACGTGCTTCTCATGGTTAATCGTGCAATTGCTCTTCCCTCACCTGGCAATGACACCATGAGTTTTTTTGAGGTCTTTCGCCTTGACTCAGACAAGTTTGTACAGATGGAGAAGTTGGAAAACCATGCGCTGTTTCTTAGCATGGACAGGAGGAACCCTGCTTTTTGTTGCGTGAACCCCGAGAGATGGGGAGGAAAGAGTAACTGTGTTTATGTTGCCAAGCTATATGATGATGCTGATCCTGAACAGACTTGGACTGCTCTGGAGGTCGGTCAGTCAGTGCCCAACCGCCGCATATTTGACGCCATGATGTATGATGTTGCATTTCAACCAGACTATGGGCAAATCGCTAGCATGTGGCTGTTCCCTAGTCTGGTTTATGGTGCCAGCCAGTGATCATGTTGGCCTTGCTGGTTTTTGGCTAGCAGTTTTGCACAGGCAAAGGAGATTGCTGTTTTCTTAGTTTCAGTTAGAAATGTCGATGTGACTCGAACAGTTTCTACTTGTAATCTGGTGAAGAACTGGACATGAGAATTGCATTTTGTATTTGTCATTTGAACCCTGGTACCTGGTACACTTCTAAATGTATCTGATGGTCTTCAGGTTTCGTTATGGTCTGCAGTTGCTATTCTTATTATTACTGGAGGAGAGAACTGAAAACGGATTACAAAAATTGTGCGGAGTCGTTACCGACGGCTTTGTCATCTCTGCGTTTCCATGCATTTTCCCCTTATTTTAGTTTCCTGCGTTTCCATCACTGTTTAGCCGTGCATTTTCTAAAGTATTCAATACAAGTTGGGCAATTATACTTCTACGGTAGCGATTCAAACCTAGCACTCTGGTTTCTCAAGTGAGTCCACTCCTAGCTGGCATGGTTCGTCTGAGTCTTCTACTCTCTCTTTTTTTTCCCTTTTCTTGTGAGAAACAGCCCCGGCTCATCTTTATTCACAAAAAAAAATATATTACAAACTTTTTTTTTCGACTGAAATTATATTACAAACTCCATAAGGAGAAGAGAGGAAAGCTAACATAACAAGTGAGCATCGTTGGCTATGGGCCAATTGTGTCATGGCCCACAGGCCAATTTTTATTGTCTTTCTCGTTCTCCATCTTGTTTTTTTAGTATAAATAAACAAAGTTCAAATTCAAACAGAATCCTATTCTATCAAACAAGTTGAGATTGAGATCAGGAAGAGAATAAAAATGGCTTGCTTTTCCCGAGGTAATGGGACGTACTAGTCTTTTGTTTTCGTTTCTTCTTCTTCTTGTTTGCTTTCTAGTTTCAAAGTTTGCTCTAACCTCTAATTAGAGCCTTGTAAGTTTTTTTTTTTCCTGAACTTTGTCTCTTTTAATATATTCCTCGCCGCCGGGGGATTTGCCCCCACGGTTTTCTGCTAAAAAATGGGATGTACTAAGGGCATCCAAGAATGGTAATAGTTAGTGCTAGCTACGTAGTGTGTTTATGTGGAGATGAGAGACAACAACAAAGATTATTTTATATTGTTGGACTCACATACTCCTCTCACATATCCTTGGGCTACGTGAAATAGTCTATTTATTTGCATGTAGCTAGTGACTTCTCTCTCCTACTTTTTACTTGCCACGCCACATCTAGATAGCCAAATAGCTAACCATTATCAAGGACGGCCTTATGGAGCCTCGCACGGATGACTGTGCCTTTTGTTTTCTGAACTTTTCTTAAAAAAATCACATTTGCATTTCTGGACTATGGTTGTGTTTGATTGTCTAAGTAAAAAAATTTAGATTACGAAAGGCGGGCCAAGTTCAATTGTATTTTTAAATAAGAGTGTTTGAACACAAATGTAACTAGTGATTCCCAGCGCGTTGCCGCTGGTTATGAAGTAGAAATTTATGAGTTAGAATATTACTATCACCCTCGTATTCTTTTTTCTTTCTTTTTCCCTTTTTTTCATCCTCTTTTTTATTTTTTACTTTACTTTATACCAACTTCCGTCGTTGGGGTTTACCTGTAATTTATCAGAATATATCCATAAGAGACCCATGACGACCAGATCGAGCGGTCAATATGATGTGTTTGCCAGATCCGATGGCTAGGGGCCTAATGGGTGACGTGGCCCAACGACGAGAGCAGAGCTTGGCTCTGGTTTAGAAAAGTTACTCCCTCGTCCCCAAAAGACTAGCGTTTTTTGACTTTCGGAATTCATGTTTGACCGTCCGTCTTATTCAAAAAAAATTTATGCAAATTACAAAATAAATAAATCATTACTAAACTATCTTTAATAATAAAATAAGTCATAACAAAATAAATTAAATTTATACAAATTTTTTGAATAAGACGGACGATCAAACATGAATTCTAAAAGTTAAAAAACTTTTCTTTTTGGGACGGAGGGAGTAGAGATTAGTTAAAACATGGGGGCTCATCATTTGGATGTTATGGTCTTAGCGGGGGCTGCGAGGTGGCATGCTTGAATGTCGAGAGAACTTCTTGGTGAGGATTCTCTATATAGGTGTAGTAGATTCTATCGTTAGTTAAGTTGTTCGAATTAATTTGAATTTATAAAATACTATATCAATATTTATATAAAATTAAATAGGTGTAGCATGAAAATTTTTATTCTATGATAAATTTAATGAGAAAAGTCGGTATTATAAATATTAATAATTTTATATCAATTATATATATATATAGTTAAATTTAAATTGTCTCAGCCCCGTTTGGATGTCTCGCATTGAGGCCTTGGCATTGGAATTGGACATGGCAAATCGAATTCCATGTGTTTGGATGGCTGTGGCATTCGAAGTCCGGAAACGGGCCATGATTCTCAAGGCGGCATTCACTTCGCCTCAAGAACCCGGACGCAATACCGAGCCGAGACCCTCCGTATTGGATGGAATCGCATCATCTCCAACTCCGCTCGTCACTCCAACTACAGCCCGCTCGCCGTTCCCAAGTCCGGCGCCTTCCCGTCCGTCCTCGCAACCGGCCCCTTCTTCCTCCTCCGCCCGGAGCTCTGCCACCCCTCGCGCCCCCCCTCCGAGACCTACACGGGAGGCGCCGGCTCCTCCTCGGCGCCGGGCGTTGAGCTCTCTCTTCCCCCCCACACTTCTCTTCCTCGCCGAGCTCCCCTTTGCCCTCGTCGAGCATGCGCGGAGATGCTGCCCGCCATGGCCGCCATCAAGGGAGCCCGGCTCCGCCAGCGCTCCCTCCCCCTCATTTGGATCGAGCCCGGTCCACGCCGGCCATCGATTTCGGCGGTAAGGGTCGGCCCGGGCGAGATGGCGCCGTGGCTCGCCCAAGCTCGCGCGACGCAGATGGAGATGCGCGCCCCGCCGGGCGACGCGATGGCGCGAATGGCGGCCCGACGGAGGGCGCCCCACGGCAAGCAAGGGGCCGGAGGAGGATGGAATGGGAGCGCGGTGGAGCTTGCTTGTGTCCATGGTGATGCTGCGGACGAGAGAAGAGGGAACGAGGTGTGAAGAAGAAAGATTCCAAGCAAGAATTCCATGACATCCAAACAATAGATTTGATATTGGAACCCAATGCCAATACCAAACTTTGAATTGATATTGTAACCAATTCAATTCTAGAGCCTCCAATACCAACATCCAAACAGACCCTCAATTGAAACGGTACTAACTGTAATCTTTTTCCGCACGGCCGCACCGCATAAATAGTTGTTTTCAATTTCTTTTTGAAGTATATATATATATATTTATTATTATTATTATCTTTCAACAATACGTAATAATGAAGTGGGACGACCAGACCTTGTTTTAGTTGGGCCGAGTGGGCCTGCCTTTGTTTTACCTTTTGGGACGTTGTCGTCGACCATCCAACGCCTCCACGCGACCTGCATGGCCGGAAGCCGCCGCCGCCGCCGCCTCCTCCTCCACGGAGCGCGGTCGTCGCAGCAGGGCGCCGAATCCTCGTTGCTGGATGACGCCACTATCAGCACCAGGTCTATAGCCTAACCACCCGTCTCTCTTTCTCCCCCCTGACCGCTCCGTAATTAGGGCGTATTTATTTCCTGAGCGGATGGGGGCGAATCCACGAGCTCATGCCAATCAATCAGTAGTCTTGCGTTTAGCCAATCAGGACTCAGTAATCGAGCTCATCAATCAGTATACTTCTGAAATGTCCAGTCTTCCTGTCAAAAAAAAAAAAAAGTGTCGAATCAGTACAGGAATTTAGTGTATTTTGTTGATGAATTAGTGTGACATTTTGACGTACTGGCAGTGATGTATTTTAGGCATTTTGTTCAATTAGTAGTGGTAGTTAGGGCTTGTTTGGTTCAAGCCCTGGGACAAATTTCCCTAGACTGAACCTTGCCTGGAGTCCCTGTTTGGTTGCTGTCCTGAGTAGCTGCCTGTACCAGGCAAGTGCGTGGATGTCCAGGCGACTGAAATCAAGCGCCTGGCTGGAGTGCTGGTGTTGCCTGGGCAAATTGCTCTGATTAGTTGATTGAGAGGTGGAAAAGACTATGTACTCTTGTGTAGCTTTTTTTGGTCTTGCTTGTTGTCTGGTTCCTACTTCTCTTAAATAAAATTGAATGGCCTTTTTCTTATCATGGTGATTAGTTGCTTGATGTCCATGAATGGATCGATTAATCATGAAACAAAGCTCAACTATTTTTTCAAATACTTTTTTTTCGCTTATGTCTCTTATACGCATGTGGGAAAAATAACACTAACCAAACCATCTATTTATTTGAGTCAAACTGTAAAAGCATATGTTAATCATACAACATAAGTATTATAAACGCATTAGTATTATACATATCCAACGCATTAGTATTATACATATCCCCTATTATCAGTTTGGGGCACAGGCCTCCAACCAAATGGACATTCTCTAGACTAGCCTGGCCAGGCAAAAATCATCAACGTTTCTGGCAACCAGGCAAGTTACTCAGGTTTCCAATCAAACAGCCCCTTAGTGCACTGGACTTGTTTAATTTTGGGTCTCCTCCCCCTGTCAATAAGCTGTGTCTGCTCGAGATGATTCTGATTTACTGTGTTTTCATCAGCATTCTTTTTTGCAATTCTCTGAGAAGAAAAATAGTTTTAGAATTTCTTGATTCCTTGGTAACATGTCCATATGAATTTGTAGTAGTCTTGATTATGCTGCTGCCTTGAACTTTCCTCTCTTGTTTTAGCGATGAGGTGAAACACAATGTCAAATTTGATTTTGAAGGATACTTTTGTGGTGACTTTGATTACTGTCGAATAGGCTTAAAAAGAATCAAAGCTATCCACATAAACCGGGGAAGGGATGATCGCTCGTTTAATATTATGGAAATGTATATCCATCACATGATGTGGCTCAGTTTATTGACTGGATGTGTTGGATCCACTATAGAATCAGAAAAGGGCGCATCTCATTTCACTGCGTAGTTTCATGTGTATTTTGGTCATTCTTATAGTTATGGGGCTGCGGGAGCAATGCTCTCTTCGTTTAGTGACCTACTAAATTATTATAGAAAGCCACATGAAAGTTGTTTGGATATGAACAGGAGCATATAACTGCGCTTTTATGTCAAATTGATATTTATTTTGAGGATATTATGCAAATCACCCCCTCTGCCATGATTTGAAAAAATATACAGTTATATGTACCGTTGGCACACTAAAATAATTCTAGTTATGCTATTGTGGAACGAAAACAAACTGTAGGTGGCTCTGATATAGCTTGTCCTTATTAAAGCATAGTACATCAATAGAGACCACCATGTTTGTTGTTCAGTTAAATCCTGCTGCATTTCCTAAAGTGTATTAACTCCAACAGTGTAATTCTATTATGTTTCAGTTCATTGTTCTGATCCATTGTTACTGAATTTTTCTATGTGGCAGAGAATTTACCATTGTGGAGAAGTCAGGCAACACTTCATCTGGGCCTTATGTTTGTGCAGATCTCCTGGACAGCCTGCTTCATGAAATCATTGTTCTCATCAACTCATTCCAAGACTTCCTTGCTTTTACTGGCACCTGCCAGTCTTGGCGTGCAGCAGTCTCGTCCTTCCCCTCTGCGTATGCTTTCAGCTTCCCACCTCTCCACCTCAAACCAGATGGTCCTTATGCCCCTCCACATAGCAGTGGTATCAGGCCCCTCACCCTCAATTTGTCCAACTGCAAATGGAAGCTCTGTGACGTTACGAAGAAAAACCTGTCCCTTCAATGTTCAGTGCCTGACAACACTCCAAATGAAATGAACTATCTGGGCTGCTCACATGGGTATCTTATCTTTACGTATGAGGAGCACTGCCTCCTTGTCGATGCATACACTGGTACCAAGGTGATGCCCCCCAAACTCCCATGCAACAACAATCTTGGTTACTGGTCTGGCATTGGCGTCCTTACGGCTCCATTCAGTTCACCCAACTCGCGCCTCCTCCTTTTCTCAACGGTCTCCATGTTTGAGTGGCAGGTTGGAACAGAGTGTTGGTCAGAGCATCCTCTTGATCTTGAGCATGAACGAATCTATCAGGTTGTATCCTTCAAAGGTCATATCCTTGTCTTAGATGTTATTATGAGGCTTCACACTATCCAACTAACACCTCAGTTCAGCATGAAAGAAGTAGGAGGTACGTGGAGGTCCATGGGGAAGTTGCCTCTTACCCCATGGTTAGTGGTCTGTGGTGACATGCTTCTCATGGTTAATCTTGCAATTGCTTCTCTTCCCTCACCTGGCAGTTCGTTTAGGTTTGGCATGTGCAATGACACCATTAGGTTTTTTGAGGTCTTTCGCCTTGACTTCTCAGTGGAGCCAGCCAAGTGGGTACGGATGGAGAAGTTGGAAAACCTTGCGCTGTTTCTTAGTCTGGACAGGAGAAGCCCCACGTTTTGTTGCGTGAACCCCGAGAGATGGGGAGGAAAGAGTAACTGCATTTATGTTGCCAAGCTATATAATGATGCTGATCCTGAAGAGACTTGGACCGTGCTGGAAGTTGGTCAGTCAGTGCCGAGTTTGTCAGTGCCCCACCACCGCATAGTTGACACCATGGTGTATGGTCTTTCATACCCACCGGACTACAGTCACATCGGTAGCCTCTGGCTTTTCCCCAGTCTGGTTTATGGCGCTACACAGTGATCGTGTTGGCCTTGCAGGGTATTGGCTAGTTTTGCACAGGCAAAGGGGATGCTGTTTCTTAGTTTCAGTTAGCAATGTCGACGTGCCAAGAACAGTTTCTTGAGTTGGACCGGCATTGTGTGTTCAAATACTTTTCATGTGTATTGGGCAAGCCTGCTTGTAATCTGCTGAAGAACTGAACATCAGAATTGCATTTTGCATTCGTCATTTGAACCCCGGTGCCTACCTGTGCACTTCTAAATCTAGCTGATGGTTTTCAGGTTTCGTTACCGTTTGCAGTTGCTATTCTGCTTATATTATTACTGGAGCAAGAGAAACTGAAAATGTCTTACAACAAGTCTGTGTCATCTTTGCGCTTCCATGGATCATCCCTTTATTTCACTTTTATGATTTAAGCATGTGTGGTGTGTGCCTTACGTATTTCTTCATTGTTTGACTGCGTATTTTCTAAAATATTCAGTACAAGTTGGAGCATTACATTTATGCCATGCCATATTAAATTTATGACATATAAATGTCCCTTTTTTTTCCTATTGCAGTTAGCTTGGTATTTGCACTACACTGTCTCTTCATTTTACGTTTTTCGCAGGATGATTGTATATGTAAAGGGGTTTCATAACACTATATACCAAATTTGTTTTTAAATTTTTTAGCCGTTTAAATAACCCCTGTTTTTTTATTTGCACCAAAGTTCCTTCGGTGGTGTTGACAATCAACTTCCTGTGTCAAAACTCTATGTAATTTGATTTTATTTTCTCAAATTTGACAAGCTATTCTAAATACGGTCCACTTTAATTTTATTTCAAGCACTTCACACACAAATATCAGATATACCAACCATATATATAATCAATCATGCAAAGTCTATGGGCGCGGCATAGCGCGTCCGCTGTCAACTCTGCCGTGGTAAGCCACACGATGGTCATACATCAAGGAGAGTTGCAGCTCAACCAACTCGAATGTTTTGCCATGCAGTTGGAAATAGTCCATGGTTCTCCTCTGAAACTCAGACGGACAAATCTTGCCATCCACAAACTGACCCATGCAGATGTAGAGCAGGTCATGCGCACCCTGCAGAACTGATTCATCATCCAATTGCGATGACTGTGTGCCTGCAATAGGGTAATTCCCGTCTTTTTGCTCAATAGGAACACCGTAAAGGTATCTTCTTATCATTTCTAGCCTGGAGAAACTGAGTCCCCAAACTCTCTCTCCACATTCTTCAGTACGCCCACGAGATACATCACAACCGCAGGTGCGACCAATGGCCCACTGCCGCCCATGTACTTGTAGAGGACATAGCCTGCTCCAAGTGCCCAGGTGGCGTCGATGTGCCTAGCTGGGACCCTCCCATCAGTGAGCTACCGCTGTTCTCAATGGGTGGGGAAGAGTTTGAGCCTGAGTTCCTTTTCTATTTCCTTTCTGTTTTTCCTATAGAATTAAACTATTGTTGACATTTGGAATGATTGGTATTACTGGATTCAAACAAAATTCAAGGCGGAGTACCACCATACGTTCATCAAACAATTGAAAAGCAAAACAACGCAACATCACACATGCAGGTTGATTTTCTTTTATAAAAGTTCTACTCGCAGCAAAAGTAAGGCTGGGCGGTTTATATATTTGAAAAGTTTAAGGGATTCTGTTTGGTTTCCATAAGTCGGGTGACTTATAAGTCAAAAATTCAAAATAAGTGACTTTTTTTTGCCAAACAGTAGGGACTTATAAGTCATGGAACTTATAAGTCACTTGCAACCATTTTCTCTTCTTTTTTACCCTGACTTATAAGTCACCCATTTTCTCTTCTTTTTTTCCTTGACTTATAAGTTAGTTGCAACCAAACAGGCATGACTTATAAGTCATCGATTTTTAGTCACCGACTTAATAAGTCACCCGACTTATGGAAACCAAACGGGACCTAAATTGTTAGTGGTTTTTGAAGCATGGCAAAATTCAGGGTGTTACACTATAGCAACGCAAATAAACTGTGGCAGATGGCAATAGTAACATGATATTGCATCCATTTATGATTCTAGTTGCAATAATAAGAATCACAACGGCTTTGAATATTATTACAGACACAAAAAACCGTGGCTTTGAACATGACCATTTCATAATCCTAGTACCTAGGGTGTGGTATAAACACGCCCCTGTGATCAGACGTGGAAGCCATGTCCTCGTGATGAGAGCTCAGCGGTAGAACGGGCAGAGGTCTCGCGCTTGGATCAGGCGGAGGAATCTTGTAGTCATGGTCATAACCATAATAACGAGGTGGGGATCCGCTTGGCCTGGCTCTAGGAGGCGGACGCTCGTCGTAGTAGTCGTGGGGTTTGAGGTGGGGTGGGTCATTGTCCTCATCACCATAGAATGGTAGTCCACAGCTGCAGCTGCAGCTTGTCATGATGGATTTCACAAAATCTGTTAAATCCACGAAATTTAGGAAATTCCAGAACGAACCATGCTTTCGCTCCTTAAAGTTTGTTTGGCTGTAGTTGACGCGATTAAACTCGGCCATGGTCAGAAGCCACACGGCGGTTATCAACTCTCCGCCACTACTTAGCTGCCTGGCATGGGACTCCCTGCTGCAATGATGTGCCGCGTAGCACAACATCTCCACCCACACCCCGAAAACCACCGGCAACAGCTCGTTGGACCCTGGCTTCTCCGATTCCGCCAGGCGTAGCAGTTGGTCGGCGAGTTCTGCTCCAGGATTAAGGACTTGCGTCTCCTCATCAGTAGTACCTTTGTTGTGGCTGTCTCGCTTCATTAACTGTGAATAATGCAATTCCCGCAACACTTTCTTGGCTTGGAGATGCAGTGTGGGTCGAACAGGGGGTGGCAGCATGTACGGACGCTCCACAAGGAGGAACATCATGTAGTCGGAGATTCCCTTGGTTGCCTCCATAAGGGAACGAGACGACCCTACATTTCTTGTAGATAACATTGAGTACATGAGGAACTTGTCGGTGGCAAGATGCCAGGCAAGGATGCTTTGATCAAACTCCATGCTCGTGCTCCAGGTGAGATCCTTCAAGGATAATCCAACATATTCACCATCAGGTTGCTCCAGCCTGCACTGACCACGGTAGCTCCTCATCACGACCTCCTTGCCTTCACATGCTCCCACCACTCTCTCTATCTCTTCCAGCACCAGCTTCTTGGCGGCCATCGAATAAATCCTGCTGTTGCTATCTCTGTAAAAGGAAAGCATTTTGCTGCCTAGACTTGTTTTGCCTCTCCCCCTAACAGATACTGGACTTGTTTCATCACCTTTGTAGCAGTAGGAGTCCAGCAAGTTAAGCTGGCCGATGGAAGAACACCATCTTCTTGCTTGTGCTATCCTGACACACCGCCGAAGAGACACGTGCAGGTTTTGCAGCCAGTCCCACTTGGTCGCTTTTAGCGTGGCACATGTCCATGTTGACCCAATTGCCCTCAAAACTGATGCTATCTCCAGAATGAGAGCCCCAGCTGCCAGCATGTAGGTGACGGCTGCATCAACTCTGTTGTAGCTATCTTTGCCAGCAGTCCTGAACTGAAACAGAAAGAATGATGTGGCAGTTCCAAGCAAGGAAATGGCACGGAAGCAACGTCCGTACCACGTGTGGATCACCGCTGCCTTGGTGTAGAAGATGTCATACATCAAGGAGAGTTGCATTTCAACCAACTCGAATGTTTTGCTCTTCTCATGAAAAAGCTTCATGGCATTATTCTGAAACTTGGTTGGACATATCTTGTCATCCACAAACTGACCCATGCAGATGTAGAGCAGGTCATGGGCACCTTGCAGAACCGATTCATCATCCAATTCTGTCGACTGTGTGCCTGCAGTAGGGTAACCCCTGTTGTTTTCCTTAATAGACACACCGTCGAGGTACCTTCTTATAATTTCTAGCCTGGAGAAACTGAGTGCCCATACTCTCTCTGCATTCTTGAGTACACCCACCAGATATATCAGAACAGCAGGTGCCACCAATGGCCCATGGATGCCCATGTTCTTATAGAGGACATAAGCTGCTCCAAGGGCCTGCACGGCAAAAGTGAGCAGGTGGCGCAGCCAGAGTTGGCTGTCCTCCATGGCGTAGGCGGTGATGGTGTCCTGGCCACCTAGATGCATGAGAAGGAATGGTGCCCAGAATGCCATGAGCTGGTGCTGCTGCTGCTTGCCTGCTGGCTTGCAACTGGTGATGGACATGTGGCCGAGGGTGTATGTCGCAGTGTACTCAGCCAGCAGGTACATGAGCCAAAGGAGGATCCTCAAAGCACGGGAGATGCTGCGCCGGCGCATCCACGCGAAGCTGAGCAGGAACACCTGCAGAGCAAAGCTGACAAGGACCAGGATCTGGATCTCCCAATTGTTCCAGAGATGCAACACTCCGGCCATGGCCATCGCTTGCTTGGAAGCTCTGTAGTGATGAATTACCCGATCAATCAGTCACTGAAACACAGAAAAGGACCATCATGAGCAACTGATCAACCATATTACACACGCAACAACAAAAATAAAATATTCCAACCAATGGCAGTGCATTGTAGATTAGGTGCACCAAAAGACAAAGTTTTTCATTTTTCATTAAAAGATATTTTGGGCCAAGTAATGGGACTTGGGACAGTTGCCTTAACAGGGATTTGGGTCATCAGAAAGGCAATTGCGTATTCCATGTTGCATGAAGTTTTCACACACTCATGGTGTAAGTGCATCATAGGCTCGGAGCTTTTGCAATTCTGCCACTATAATCCAAGACAACAGCAGGAATACAGGAGCAGAGCCATTGTCGAAACTCCCAAGGGATCAATTTTTTTATAAATATATCTCTTGCCATCTGCCGTCACTCCTTGCATAAATGTCATGGTCTGTAACTTGACCTTTGTGACACCATCTGTTTCTTTATTAATATCATATATTCTAGAATTTCCAAAATTAATCTTTTTTAAAATTTTGTGCATTTCTCATTGTACAAAAATCACTGAAACTTTTAAATTTACAACAGAAATGTAGTTTACATGTAATAAATAGGTCAGACCACCAATTTCACTAAAAAAAAATTGAACTTTCAAAATTCTAAAGCAGGGTAATTTGCTCCTTTGGGTCTATGGCGTAAGTTGGATTTGTTGGGATTTAATTTGGCCTTAGGCAGTCAGGTGCTCTTCTGCAAATTTGAATTTCACTCAAATGTAAACCTCTTCTCTCTAAGAGTAGAAAGCAATTCCAAAATACAAAACCCTCCCAGGCCCTTTTGTTTGGGGCAGATTAGTTCTGTAGTGTTGAAAGAACATCATCTTAGGAAAGTACCATGATCTGTGAAATACCACCAAAAAAGTTGTGTGGTTACCTTTGGAATAGCATTCTATCATGGTCGCACCTGATGCCGTTAATGCCCTTTCTCCAGGCCAACAAGCTAAAGCTAGTGAGCACTTCTAGTCCTCTTGTCTAGTAAGCAGTTATCAGGTGTTTTCCCACATACCTGGTGCCGTGCCGGTGTGTGACCACCATGCTCGATCAGGTTGGGCGGACGCCACGATGGACCTGTACTACTACACCAACAGCGCACCATGGCAAGGTGTACCATGCTGCTGCTGCAGGAGGCAGCAGAGCTTCCAGCTCGAGGGAATGGGGATGGGCCGTGACAGGCCCGCGCATGCAACCGCCCTCTGCACTGGCGCGTTTTATCGAGCACGTTGTGGGCGAGGTTGAGGAAGCAGAACCGGCCCTGTTATGGCCTGACGGGCAAGCTCCTGGCCGAGCAGGTAATAGCCAATGGCGACGACGGCACCTCTCAACAAGCGATACACGACGAGGTGGACGGCGACCCTCATCTTGAGGGAAGAGCCCCCAGACCGTGGTGGAGTACATCATGGAGATGTGCCTCCAGCCGCCAGCCCAGCACAAGCGCGCTTCGCGGCGCGGCGCAACTGCACGGCTGCTGCAGGCCTGCAGCTGAGGCGCGAGCGCTGCAATTGGACTGCCTCGAGTAGTCGCGGAGGAACAGAAGAACAGAAGCTGCACAGCTCAAGGAGCGTCTTCCAGCCGGTCCGGTGATGTCGTCGCGCTGGCATAGCGGTGCCAGGCATGACCCAGCTGACCTCGTGCTGCTGCTCCGCGACGGGGTCGCTCACGCGGCGAGGTCATCCAGTGTTGGGTGGGGCTCGACGGCGAGGTCGCTCGGCGGCGCTCGGCGGCTTAGGAATAGATTCTTCTGCTCTCTCTTTTTTTTTCGTTTTATTTAAAAAGTTCAGGGCAGCTGTGTGTACGGCTTCTCGAGGCAGTAAGTTAATTAGATGATGCATAGCGGTTTGTAAGCACATTTAAAAACATTTAGAGAAGAGCTTAGTGCAGGGTAGTTTAATAATAGTATTATGTGAGAAAAATAAGCTCAAACAAGCCAAAACAAGCAAAAATTTGAACAAGCGAACTTGAGAAATGGACATTTTGGAATAAGCACGGGACTTATGCTTCACACTTACGTTTTACCATGGAACTAATTGTTGACACCTATTATTTATGTGGAAATGGACACTAGAGAAGAGGTGGACATATGGAGACGGTCCAAGACCGGTGTTATAAATCAAAGAACTTATCACTACTAGGGCCTTTCTTCCATGAACACTAGAGAGATGGGTACCAAAGAAAAGGCCAAGAGCACAGTAGACACTAGTCGGTCAACAGAAGATCTAGTAAACCTGAGAGCTCTTGGAACATCTATGCATGATGAAGGCACTAGATTTGGGTGCTAGGTCATTGCAGGATGAGAAAGTACCATACTGACATTACATAGATTATATCTCCCTCTTAGTGGACATTGGACTTCTCCTATACTGCTAGCTGGAGAGCACCGGAGTTGAGGATCGCTCAACTCAGGTGCTCACCGGAGTTTTCCGGTGAGTGTCCACCCAACTACCTAAACGGGTATCATAGCTATTTCTTGGGTGTCAATAAATAAATGTGTGGTCGACCATTTTAGATCTCTTGGTACTCTTAGCTGATAGCCATACATTCATAGAGCTCAAAAATACACTCCACTCATATAAGCACATGAGAGATAGCATTTATGTGAGATTGGGAGTGTTTTATGCATTCCTTTGAGAGTTAGCATCTTATGGCACTAGAGGATCATTGTTGATGTTGTTTTTTTATTACTCTATGTGGTTGTCGTCATCTAGATGGCTTTGAGGCAGCAATGTTCGTTGAGCAACTAGGATATTGTGTGGGGATAGAAGATTGTGAGTGGTTTTGTGCTAAGCCCTGCAGTAGTATAGTGAAGAGCAACTCTAGTGATATCTAGGTTTACTAGAGTGTCATGTTGACAGACCGGCTAATAGTCAAGCTTTGAGGCTTACTAGGTTTGTGGAGGAGCATCGACCCCTGAACTTGCCTCAATGGGGAGTAGATTGCCAACAAGCAATCGAACCTCGGAAGAAAGTCAACACATCGTCTTGTCTCCCCATGTGATTTGCTCCCTTCTACACTTGCTACTTGTCTATCTTGTACTTGTGTAGTTACTAGATTAGTCCGGTAATTGAATATCTAAATTCGAGTAGTTGCTTACTTTGTGTAGCTCGACTAGTTGTGTAGATTTCCACGAGTAGATTGCTTCCTCTAGTGATAGCATATTGAGTAGGGACTCATTTGTTACTAATCTTGTGTCTAGTTTTGTTGGTGTTATTAAAGGTTTTTATAAGAAATTCACCTGCCCTAGCTCTAGCCATCCTAATGTCCTTTCACTCGGTGGTCCCGTTGAACTGTACCTTGGGTTAAATCTTGTACCTTGACCTCTTGGTTGTTTGAATTGAATCCTAGGGTTCACATCCTTGAGTTATAGATGCAGGGTCGTGGTGCAAAAGATAGGAAACATCACTAGCAAGCTTGGTATTTAGCTCAACCTAAGTTTACGCTCTTATCATGTTATCCATTTGAGTTGCAGTAGTTTTTAGCTAGGATGCAAGGAACATTCACTACATTGAGTTTAAGTTTTTAAGAACCTATTCAAACCACCCTCTAGGCCTTGCTTGATCCTATTCGTAGTTTAGTCATGTGTAAGCGACCACACGATGAGGTCCTCACACCCACTACAAGAGCGACATCACCGCCGCAACCCTCAATGCCCCTAAGCCGAGCTCCCTGTGGTGCCCCCCTTGCCAAAGCTCTTTAAGGTGCCCCAATGCCCCGAGCCAAATCTTATCTTTCATGGCCCACAATCTCACGTGTCTTCTTGCTGGACTAGATGTAGCTTGCTCCACCGTCACCTGCGATCTGTCCACTACCACCCTGTTGGTCCACTTATCGCCTCCCTGTGTCAATCACTCTAGGCCCTGCCCATCCTCTCTTCATGTTGTTGCAAAGTGGAGGATCCCGCATCAAATAGCTCACCCCATTGTAGTCCGAGTGTTGCCACATATCGGAGGAACCATGTCTAAAGGGAGAAGACGACGGGCGATTGAATAACGCCATGGTTGGTCCCCTCAATTTCGAGGGATAGCTCAAACCCGAATAACTGAGGAATATTCATTTAATAGGTCTATCACATCTCTCTTACCTCCAATCAAACACTACAAAGGAAGGTTAGTTCAAACCAAACCTACAATAAAAGTTGGTTTGATCGTTCAAGCACAACTGAAATTATGCAAGAACTCGGATGCATTAGTTCATCTTTCATGGTAAGAGCCATTTGTGTAATAAATAATTTGAGAATCTGGTTCCTAGCCCACTGCTTTACATAGTCTAAGCCTCTAAGCCCTCTGGAGACGTAATGCCCTGCTTGGCACGAAATGAAAGGCAATGTGTAGACTTATTTTATTTTACACGTATTGCCTCGCATCCAAGCAACGCATTCAGGTCTCTTTGGATCAGTTTATAAGGCATTTCAAGTTCGTCTGTAGGTAAAATTTAAAACATTCTGACCAATAACTTAGCCGACACTTTTTTAACTATTGCAAGATATATATAAGCTCAATAATATTATTATACTTGTAACCAAATTGCAACAATAGCAAGTTTATAATCACACATGTTATAAATATAAAAATTAAATGAATGGCCACAATATGTAATTTTAAAAACATATCATATCATCAAACTATGTCTTATAAACTGGACGGGATGAAATATATCCCAATCAAGCTAAAATTGAATGCACAAAACTATATAAGAAACTAGTGTTATGTCACCATTTGTGTTGAGATGGATAAAATTTTGTTTTGGAGCACGGAATTTCAGCAGACAAAGATCATATCATAGAAGCACCGGAGCAAGCAAGAAAAAAGTTACCTTAAAACCAACCAGGAGATGCGAAGTGAACTACTCTAGCTTGACGGCATTGGAACACCAGTAGTCACTGCTCAATCAAAATATATACATAGTCGATCGACACAGTAAAACTTGGATCGATAGTTGGATGCTTGAGAGGTTGATCTTCCGACTCAAGGACGGAGAAGCCTCTGTCTCCTCCGCTGACAATGGAAAACATGCATGTGTAAGGCCGATGAAGCACGTACAGCAGAACAGGTAAGGACCGGCAGCTCACCACAATGATGGCAGAAGAGCGAGGGGAGCTATGTCCAGTCCCGGCCTTCACTCAAACACACAGCTAACGAATGAAGAAGGAACTCCGTTTTGGCCTTTTGGTTGCTTCAGTCTTCAAGTTAAACGCCAATTGGCTACGATGATCACACTCCATAATAATCAAAGACACCCGGCCCATGGAGGAATCAGCTTCCTTGCCCAGATCCTAAGGACTGGATAATTAATGCTATATAACCGCTTTCAAGGAAATAAAAGGCACTAGATTTAGCTTAATCTACCTACACAGTTGCATTGCACCCAAGCAAAGTACAGTTGATGGATCACACGTCCCAATAAAGCTCACACTACCCTCTCGCTCCATACTACAAAAGCGAAAAAAAAAAAGTATTGAAAAGACGCTTAGACATTTCGAGGTCGTTTGGTGCTCTGGCTCCGGCTGCCGCTCCTTCGTGGTCCATCCATAATTGCTCCTCCTCCTCTGGCCATTTTAAGAGTTCGCGTGCATTTGTATTTGCGCCAAAGATCTGCACAAATACACACAAAACAACAAAAATAGCACACAAATTTAATATAAGTACCGAGCTTTATTGCTAACATAAACATTAAGGTCTTACAACAGTTATGTTCAATGACATAGCCATAGGGATTACATAACTAGCGATGTTCTACTACCATAGAGCGGCGATTTATTACATAGGATGATAGCTACTACAACGGAAACTACATTGAAACGGTGCAACACTCCACAGGCAAGCTCGAGCACAGTCGAAACCCTATATCCTAGTAACTACTTCGAACATATTTGTAGATCCTTGCGCGTCTTCTAGTCCTCACAGTTGTCCTCCTTGTCGATATCGTACTCCTCCTCTAGATCAATATCTGTGAGTCAATAACGGGTGAGTACATAAAGTACTCTCAGCAAGCCCTAACAAAGGGGTGGATGATGGAGATCATAATATTATTTGTTAAAATGTAAGGTTTGGGCCCTAGGGAAGCATCACCTTTCCTGCCAGTTCTCGAGTTGTAATATATATATTATTTATTTATTTAATATCATCGACACAAATCATTATAGACCGTACTAATCAAAGGGGGTCTCATCCTAGTGGTTGCCCATTCCAAGGATGTGGCTCTTGAATAGGTTTTATACACTCTGCATAGGGGTACACAATTCCCCACATGATAGATACAATCTAACCATGATCGGGGATTGTACTAACAAGACCTCGTACTTGGATGGTGTGACCTTAGGTTTCCATATAATTCCACTACAGAGGTGGTTGTGGTTGCCGACCTACCATACTACAAAAGAAGACAAGAAATTTAAATTTAGAGGTGGCTCTCCATACTACAAAAGCAAATAATAAACAAGACGTTTAGGCATTTCAATGTCGTTTGGTGTTGCTTCGGCTCGATACCTCGTGCCGCCCCCTTCTTCCTCGTCGCCGATGTCTTCTTCGGTCTGTTGTGGAGACGCTCCGCCACACCTGCTATAGTCTCACACTACAAAAATTTCGGAATGAGGTGGAGCAATCGAGAAAATGCCATTCTCGGGGCTTGTTTGGTTGCACACAAATACGCCCCATCCACGTGGTTCTTGATAAAATGGGCCCTTTAACCAACCACAATTGTTAAATTAAAATTGGAAGCATGATGGTAAATTTTCTTTTTAATAATAAGGCAACCATTCAATATGACTTTGTATTGTCATGTGGTGAGATTTGATAGAAGAAAAATCCAAATAATGTACTCTCTCCGTTCTAATTGTAATTTTTTTTTAAAAAAATTACATCTAATTTGGTATGTATCTACACATATTGTGACTATCTAAGTGCTATTTTTTTTTTCATATTTTGCTATGCAGGAATGATGACAATATTTTTATAAAATATTATCAATATTTGATAACATCAAATAGGCATATTCTAAAAATTATTCTATGATAAACATAAGTAAAGAAATATACTTAAATGGTATTATAAGTACTAAAAACCTTTTTTTATTTAAACATATTCATAATTAAAACAATTTGACACAGTATTGTGTTGGAATTGTAACCATTTCGGATGGAGTAACTATTATTTCGGTTTTTTTGAAGCATTTATTTAATTGGTTTATTCATATCTCCACAATACTCTATGTAAATAATAATAAAATCTCCACAATACTCTATGTAAATAATAAAATGAATATGGGCCGACGAGACCTCGTTTTTTTTTTTATATATATAAGAGTTGGGCCTAGTAGGCCTGTTTTTGTTTACCTCAAGACACTTCCTCTCCAACGAGCACGCGTTCGTCAGTTCGAGCCGCCACCAGCAGCGCTTCCACGCGACTTCAATGGCCGGAAGCCGCCGCCGCCGCCGCCGCCACCGCCAAGAAGCGCGGTCGTCACAGAAGGGCGTCGAATCCTCGCCACTGGAGGACGGCAGTCTCAGCACCAGGTCTGCAGCGTCGAATTCTAACCATCATCTCTCTTTCTTTTCCCCATCTGCTTCTCAGCTAGGGCGTATTTATTTATTTAGTATTTCCTGAGCGGATGGGGTGGGGGTGGATCCATCAGTCAGTCCGTAGTCTTTCTTTAGTCAGTCATCAGTAGTTAATAAACGAGCTCATCGATCAGTGTATTCCTGAAAAAAAAATGTTTGGTGTCCAAACAAGATGTGTCGAATCTTTTTGGAATGTGTGGGGAATTTAGTGTATTTTGTTGATGAAATGTTGTGTCATTTTGACGAACTGGCAGTGATATTTTTAGGGTATTTTTGGTCAAATATTAGCAGTGGGGCAGTTCACAGTTGGTGCACTGGACCCCTTTACTTTGGGTCTCCACCCCTGTTTGGATGCACTTCAATCCACCTCAGACCACATTTGGTCTCCAATTCCTCCAAACTCATGTGGATTAGGGTGGATTGAGTGCATCCAAAGAAGGCTTCGCCTCTCTTTTTATCCCCAGTTCTCTGAGAGACAAAATGTTTGAGAATTCCATTAGATGTCTATATCTATTATGAGTAATCTTGATCACGCCGTTACCTTGAACTTTGGTCTCTTGGTTTAGCAATGAGGTCATGTCGAATTTGATTTTCATGAATAAATTTGCGGTGACCCTGAGTACTGTCATGGAATAAGCTATTAAAAAATCAAAGCTATTTTTTTAAAAAAAAAAGAATCAAAGCTATCCGCATGACCCTGGGAAGGGATGACTACCTATTTGATATTATGGAAATGTATATTCATCACATGGTGTAACTCAGCTTATTGTATCCACAGTAGAATCATAAAAAGAGCGCCTCCCATTTCACCACGTAGTTTCATGTGTATTTCGTCATCCTCATAGTTATCCGGCTGCTAGGAGTAGTGCTCACTTCTGTTTACTGACCTAGTAAATACATTAATATAGAAAGCCACATGAAAGTTGTCTGGGTAAGAAGAAGAGCATATCACTGCACTTTTATGTGAATTCATATTTATTTTGAGGATATTGTACAAATCACCCCCTCTGCCATTATTTGAAAATAAATATACAGTTATATATACCGTTGGCACACCAAAATAAGTCTAGTTATGCTATTGTGCGAACGAAACCAAGCTGTAGGTTGCTCTGATATAGTTTGTCCTGATTAAAGTTTAGTATGTCAAGATAGACCACCATGCTTGTTGTTCAGTTAAATCCTGCTGCATTTCCTATAGTGTATTCACTCCAACAGTGTAATTCTATTATGTTTCAGTTCTTTGTTCTGATCCATTGTTACTGAATTTCTATGTGGCAGAGAAATGGCCACTGTGGAGAAGTCAGGGTGTACTTCACCTGGGCCTTATGTTTGTGTAGATCTCGTACACAACCTGCTTCATGAAATCATTGTTCTCATGAACTCATTCCAGGACTTCCTTGCTTTCACTGGCACCTGCCAGTCTTGGCGTGCAGCAGTCTCTTCCTTCCCCTCTGTGTATGCTTTCAGCTTCCCACCTCTCCACCTCGAACCAGATGGTCCTTATGTCCTTCCACATAGCAGAGGTTTCAAGCCCCTCCGTTTGTCTAACTGCAAGTGGAAGCTCAGTGACATTACCAAGGAAAACCTATCCCTTCGATGTTCAGTGCCACAGAATACTCCAAATGAAATGCACTATCTAGGCTGCTCACATGGGTATCTTATCTTTACGTATGAGGAGCACTGCCTCCTTGTCGATGCATACACTGGTGCCAAGGTGATGCCCCCCAAACTCCCCTGTAACAACAATCTTGGCTACTTTTCTGGCATTGGTATCCTTACGGCTCCATTCAGTTCACCCAACTCGCGCCTCCTCCTTTTCTCAAGGGTCTCCATGTTTGAGTGGCAGGTTGGAACAAACTACTGGTCAGAGCATCCTCTTGATCTTGAGGAAGAACGAATCTATCAAGTTGTATCCTTCAAAGGTCATATCCTTGTCATAGATGTTCTTATGAGGCTTCACACTATCCAACTAACACCTCAGTTCAGCATGAAAAGAATAGCAATTACGTGGAGGTCACTGCGGTCCCTGCCTCTTACCCCATGGTTGGTGGTCTGTGGTGACATGCTTCTCATGGTTGATCTCGCAATTGCTTCTCTTCCCTCACCTGGCCGCTCGTTTATGTGCAATGGCGCCATTAGGTTTTTTGAGGTCTTTCACCTTGACTTCTCAGTGGAGCCAGCCAAGTGGGTACAGATGGAGAAGTTGGAAAACCATGCGCTGTTTGTTAGCCTGGACAGGAGGAACCCCACATTTTCTTGTGTGAACCCCGAGAGATGGGGAGGAAAGAGTAACTGCGTCTATGTTGCCAAGCTATCTGATGATGCCAATCCTAAAGAGACTTGGACTGCACTGGAGGTTGGTCAATCAGTGCCCCACCACCGCATAGTTGACACCATGATGTATGGTCTTACATTTCCATCGGACTACAGTCACATCGGTAGCCTCTGGCTGCTCCCCAGTCTGGTGTATGGTGCTACCCAGTGATCGTGTTCGCCTTGCAGGGTATTGGCAAGTTTTGCACAGGCAAAGGGGATGCTGTTTTCTTAGTTTCTGTTAGCAATGTCGCTGTGACTCGAACAGTTTCTTTAGTTGGACCAGTGTTATGGATGCTGTTTTCTTAGTTTCAGTTAGCAATGCCGCTGTAACTTGTTTCTTTAGTTGGAGCAGTGTTATGTGTTCAAATACTTTTGATGTGTATTGGGCAAGCCTGCTTGTAATATGGTGAAGAACTGAACATCAGAATTGCATTATTTGCATTCGGCATCTGAACCCTGGTACCTGTGCATTTCGAAATCTAGTTTCTACCTGATGGTTTTCAGGCTTTGTAAGTTTGTAACCATCTGCAGTTGCCATTCTGCTTATTGTTACTGGAGCAGGAGAAATTGGAAAATGAATTACAAAAAGCTTGTACCAACTTCTTACCGACGACTTTGTCATCTCTGTGCTTCCATGCATTTTTCCCTTTTATCATTCAAGTTTTCTGTTTTAAGCATGCGTGCCATTTGTATTCCTTCTCTGTGTGTTTATTGATGTCGATTGGGCAACTGCTTGTAATCTAGCCGATGATTTACAGTTTCTATTCTGCAGTTTCTATTCTGCTTATTATAAATGGAGCAGGAGAAACCCAAAACGGATTACAACAACTCGCTTCCATGCATATATATCAGTTTTTCGATTTAGGCATGCGTGGCTTACATATTTCTTCACTCTTTGAGCGCGTATTTTCTAAAATATTCAGGACAAGTTGGAGCATTATACTGTATCACCATCTTTGCTTATGATCACGTACAAAACTTAGGACAGTTTTGTGAGGGATACAGTACAACCAAAGTTTGCTCTGGATTATTTTATTTTAAAACTTTTACAGCGGCGGTTCAAAACATGTCTGAGTATATGGGCCGATTCTGCCATGGCCCGTAACCCGCCTTTATATCTTGTTCTCCGTCTTGTTTGAATTCTAAAACATAGTTTAAATTCAAACTGGATCGTATCCTAGTACGCCCTCCTTTGGGTAAAAAAAAACATGCAACTGCGACATTCGTGCCGGTCATTTGACTGAAATTTAATCAAGTTTCTAGTAATTAATACTAATATTTATATATCAAACAACATTTATTACGAAAATATATTCCATACTTAATCTATTTGTACTTATCTTATATTATGTGTTAGTAATCTTTTATATAAATTTGATCAAAATTAGAATTCTTTGACTTTTAGAAAACAAGATTTTTTTTTTTTTTTTTTTTGACCAAACCCAATGGCGGCGATTTCGGGTTCCCACCGCCAACACACAATGAGTGTTAGCTTGTCGTCTCCACGCTTGTCAAGTATGGAGAGAGAGAGAGAGGGCGGGGAGGCGACTAGGGTGAAGATCTCTAGATTGGTTTTGGCTAATTGATGACATCCTTAGGACTAATCTCTCTATGCTAAGTGTTTGATTTAGTTGGAGATTGGTCAAGCCAAGTGTGATGCATGGTGGTCATGTTGGATGGATCGAGATGGTTCAATTGATGATCAAGTGCATGACTTGAGTGGATCGTGGATCAAAATGGGCTCAAGGCAAAGGTATATCATAGGGCCATTTTGATTTTACACTCAAGACACCATAGAGGGTGTGAGTGATTATAGGATCGATAAGCCGTACTATAAAGAGGGGAAAACTATCGTACATATCGATCCTCATGTGCCTCTAGGTTCAAAATCATTTGCATGCATTCTAACCTAGAGAGCTAACCTAACCTTCGAAATTGATTGTGAAAATGCTAACACACGAGCACATGGTGATGTACGCGTGGTGGTGTTGGCACATTTACGGCGGTGATGGTTGTAGGGTTGAGTTGGGTTTGGGAACCGCTCACCCTCCCGCCGAGCTTGCGAGCGGGATTCGGGCGCTTTCGAGAAAATGAGATGCATATTTTCTATTGCTTGTAGGGATGCAAGTTGGTGGTGAAAACATGCTAGTCCTCGTGCACAAATTGGTATATTTGTTGGATAGCATGTCGGAGAAAAGACGGCGAAGGAACGCGCGACGAAAGCGATGACTTTTCAGCTGCTCGGCGTGACCGGACGCACCGGCCGGAAGCTGGTCAAATGTGACCGGGACGCTCCGGTCGGTCGCGTTCAGCGTAGAGCCCCGCAGGCGGATTTCACGACGCGGGGGACGGGACGCTGGCCGGACGCTTCCGGATTTCGGCCGGCGGCGAGCCGGACGCTCGAGGTAGCCGTTGGCTGTGGGCCGAGTTCCTTGTCGGTTGTGACCCGGACTACGTGACGGACTCGCGACGGACTATTGGCCTGGTGAGTCCGGTCGGTCGCGTCCGTCGGCTGTTTTTTGTGCGGTTGCACCCCAGCGGTTGATTTCGTGGTGGGGGTATTTATACCCCCTTGGCCGGTTCTAGGAGGT
Organism: Hyparrhenia diplandra; assembly: GCA_015847255.1. Taxonomy (NCBI): domain Eukaryota; kingdom Viridiplantae; phylum Streptophyta; class Magnoliopsida; order Poales; family Poaceae; genus Hyparrhenia; species Hyparrhenia diplandra. The sequence goes on from JADLZK010000916.1 coordinate 384,887, forward strand.
CTCTTGGACATTTGAAATCATTCCTAACACCTCTAGAGCTGAGCACACATCCTCCTCCTCACTCCTTCCCTTTGAGAGAGCATCATTCTAGTGAGTTGAGGTGATTCAAGTGCACTTTGCTTTGATCATTGCATCTAGTGGCGCTTTGAGGATCGTTGTGAGCCGGTGGATTTCTTGTTGCTCTTGGGGAGCACCACCCCTAGCCGGTTTGGTGATTGGTGGAGGCGTTGGCAAGAGTTGGTGATTGTTCTTGGCCACCTCCGGTGATTTGTGAGAGGACCGTGCATCCTCGTCGGGGACGACAAATAATTGCAAGATAATATATTGCTCGTGTCGGTGAGTACCTCTCATTTGCTTTGGGTGCGGTAAGCCTAAAGGCATTTGGCTTGGAGTGAGCTCCACACCGACCCACACGTGAGAAGGTCGACACAACGGAGACGTAGCTTGACGGGTGCTCAAGTGAACCGGGATAAATCATTGTCTCCACTTGTCTCTTGTTGTCCCTTGGTGATTGGCATCGATTTGGTTATCTCATTGTGTCATCTTGGTGATTGGATTGACTAGCCTCTACATTGTGGTACATCACTATCACTCTCTTGCATTACTTTGATATAAACCTTGTGGTAGAGTAGATAGAGTAAACTTGCTAGTTGCTTAGCCTTGTTTAGAGTAATCTAGCTTGTTCACCTAGTTGGTAAAGTAGCGACTTAGCTTTTTGTGTGTGAACTAGTGATCATAGCAACTAGAATTGTCAATAGGAGGCTTGCCGACAAGTAGAGCTAGAGCAAACGCGTTTATCGCCTTTTGTTATTCTAACAAGGTTGTCCGGTGTTTTGTAGAAAATTTTATTAGGCTATTCACCCCCTCTAGCCATTTAGGACCTTTCATAGGGTTCCAACATTGGCATCGGCTCACCGACCGACAACCTCCTCGCTCCGCCAACGTCGCCCCCCGTGCTCCCTCCTCAGCCAGGTGGGTTGCGTTGGGGGCCTCAGCAGTGACGAGCACACGCCCTACGTTGACCGCTACCACGGGTGCCACTAGTCCCGTACGACGAGGCCCAAATGAAGGCCCAACAACTTAAAAACTGTCACATATTGTATGTACAACCTCAGTGCTGCATCTAGGGAAAACATGACTGAAAGTCAAATCGCGAGTTGGCCACTCACCACCGCATGAGCGCGATCATCAAGCGTGAATGACACGCCCGCCTCCATATTCACCACGTTCGAGCGGGGGGATTTCTCGCCCAAAGCAACACGTAGAGTAAAGCGAACCGTGTGGATGCAACTCTAGGAAGGGATTCCGAGGCCCGTTTGGTGCTTACATTGGTGGCGTCGACGCCATTGATGGAGATGATGGGGTCGCCGCCACCACCGCGGCATCGGCGGCGACAAAGGAGCGGGCGAGGCGATGCATGGTGGCGGGACGCATCCGGAGAAGCTAAGGTCATGCGACTGCGATCGGAGTGGCGAACATGGCTAGGGACTTAGGGTTCGGTGGAGGGAGAGGGATGGAAATAGGTCACGAGGAATCGAGGATTACGGACAAACCTTGTCAAGCATCGCGCCGAACGACATGTAGTGTAAATATTTGGGTTTAACGAGTTGCCTTCTCCTAGGCACCCGGTTCCGTGTTATATAGGCTCAGGGAATAGCCGCTTGACGGTAAGGCAGAACTTTACATCTAGCTATTGTTTGCGCTTACAATCCCTATGTTACATCATACTCCCTCCGTCAAGAAATGATAGGCGTATTTTGACTATGGAAAGTCAAATTTTATAAACTTTGACCAACAATTACTTAAAACATATGTAAAAAGTACACAAAATTTGCATCAATATTTTTTGTATTCAAAGTGGTTTTGAGATTATACTAGGTCTTTAGCAAATTGATATTATATTAAAAAAAAATTAATAGTTAAACTTTTTTTAGAAGACTTTCCCGGGTCAAAATATACCTATTTCTGGACATGGTGCTTGCGTCCGCGCTGGTACGACACTGCGGTTCCGGTGGGGACGACGAGGAGAAGGGATTTGATTTGATCGAGTGGGGCGGTGGGGCCGGAGTCATTTGAGCGGGAAAAGAATAAAAATTTGGCTTCGTTGCTTTGCGGGCGCACAGTCTGTTTTGCCACAGGCCCGTGGCCCAGTTCGAGATAGCGAAATCCTCGTCCATGTGAGGCCCAAATAAAGGCCCAACAACGAAAGGCAGTGGAGGCCAAACGTCAGCACCAACCCAAACGCGGCCGCCCCGCCGCCACTTTGCCCCAACTCTTGAAGCGCCGCCGCGTACAAGGCGAAGCGTCACCGGAAGGAGCAGCAGAGGAGCTAGAGGGGAGAGAATGTTCCCAGCCCGTGCCCGCCGGAGCATGCCTAATCCGTAGCGAGCGGAGAGAAGAGAGAGAGAGAGAGCTGGGCGAGGATGCCGACGGTTACCTGCAACGCGTGCAACGCGGGGTTCGACGACGAGGAGAAGCAGCGGCTCCACTACCGCTCCGAATGGCACCACTACAATCTCAAGCGCAAGGTAACGTCGCGCCCCGCTGCATCACCTGGCCTTCTGTCGCTAGAATCCTAGTTATTATTATTATTATTATTATTAGGTTCATCGGTTCGTGCGGCTTGCCTTGCAGACTAGATCACTAGAATGAGAGGAATTGAGGATTGAGAGTAGGGGTCTTGACATTTCGGTGTCGGAATTTTGATTTTATCAACAGCTGAGGTCAACCTCGATCTGCACCTGAGTTTTATCGATTTTTATGGGTTTGTGATGGATTGATTTGTATGTGAATATTTAGTTATAGAAAATTAGAATTAGAAATACTCCTGTGGATTGATTTGTAGTTTGTAAAATTGTTCCCATCTAGATACTTAAGGCTTCCAGTTCAGTCATGAAAATTGATTAGAATTAGGAAATTCAGGAACCGGTGGATTTAATACACTGTACAAGGCAAATATTCAGTCATCACCCATCTAGGAAATCCAGAAAATACCTGTGGATTTCTAGTTTGTAAAATTGTGCCCATCTAGATACTTAAGACTTCCAGTTCAGTCATGAAAATTGATTAGAATTACGAAATTCAGGATATTTTCTCTACTTTTATCGACCGAAAAAACAAACATATATTGTTACATTTCTGGCCTGGCTATGATGGATATTACGTGTAGAGGATTGTTCAATGTTTTTTTGTCGGTTTGATCATATTGTTACTTCCTTGTGTGTTATCTTGATATATGTTAAATTCTTCAGGTGGATGGAGTTCCTGCTTTGGCGGAGGGGAGCAAGCCTGCCAGCACCCCAATGCTTTACAGCTGTGCTCTCTGTGGAAAGGAGTACAGGAGCTCCAAAGCTCATGAGCTGCATCTTAACTCGCCATCACATCTTTTGAAAGCCTCCCAGGAGCCCAATGCCTCTATTGCTGGTATCACAGTAGTCAAGCCACTTCCTGAACGAGTCCCACGCAGAGCTCCATCTGCAGTAGAGGAGGATGAAGACGATGAGGCGGAGGAAGAGTTGTTTGAACTTGACCCAAATGATATGGAGTTGGCCGATGAGTCTACTTCAAACATGCAAGGAGATGAGCAGTCCTCCAAGTCAGATGATGACATGGCTGATCTACAAGAGCTGGATATCTCGTCGTGTTTCATGTGTGATGTCAAACATAACACCATACAAGACTGCATGGTCCATATGCATAAGAAGCATGGGTTTTTCATTCCTGACAGTGAATACCTGAAGGATCCCAGTGGTCTTCTTACTTATGTTGGACTGAAGGTATACATTTTCATCAGTGTAACATCAAATGTTGTATGTCTGCAAACATGCAGTTTAATCCTCACGTTGAATTGGTTATCCTATCTGCAGGTGAAGTGTGATTTTATCTGCCTCTACTGCAATGACAGATGCCAGCCCTTCTTCAGTCTAGAGGCTGTCAGGAAACACATGGATGCAATGGGGCATTGCAAGTTGCGGTATGGAGATGATGAAGATGCTGACCTTGAGGATTTCTATGATTACAGCAGCAGGTTTTGTTATGCTCAACTCTACGTTACTAAGTTTGTTATTTTTAAATGGTCCAATAATTTGTATATAGATTATATATATATAGTTAAATTCAAATTGTCTCCATTGAAACCATACTAACTGTAATCTTTTTCCTCAAGACGGCGTAAATAGTTGTTTTCAAATGTTTCTTTGAAGTATATGTTTTTGTTATTATTGTCTTTGACAATACGTAATAATGAAGCGGGCCGACCAGACCTTGTTTTAGCTGGGCCGAGTGGGCCTGCCTTTGTTTTACCTTTTGGTACGTTCTCGTCTCCAAGGAGCATGGGTTCAACTATCCAATGCCTCCTTCAATCAATCAGTAGTCTTGCTTTAGCCATAAACGAAGCTCATCATTCAGTATACTTCTGAAATGTCGAAGTTTTTCCTGTCAAAAAAAAAAGTGTCGAATCAGTACAGGAATTTAGTGTATTTTTTGATGAATTAGTGTGACATTTTGACGTTTCGACGTACTGGCAGTGATGTATTTTAGGCATTTTGGTCAATTAGTAGTGGTAGTTAGGGCGTTCAAGCCCTGGCTGGGACAAATTTGTGTAGACTGAACCTTGCCTGGAGTCCCTGTTTGGTTGCTGTCCTGAGTAGTTGCCTGTACCAGGCAAGTGCGTGGATGTCCAGGCGACTGAAATCGAGCACCTGGCTGGAGTGCTGGTGTTGCCTGGGCAAATTGCTCTTATTAGTTGATTCACAGGTGGAAAAGGCTATGTACTCGTGTGTAGCTTTTTTGGTCTCTACTGTTTGTCTTGCTTGTTGACTGGTTCTTACTTCTCTTAAATAAAATTGAATGGCCTTTTTTCTTATCATGGTGATTAGTTGCTTTATGTCTATCAATGGATCGATTAATCATGGCATAAGCTCAACTATTTTTTCAAATACTTTTTTCGCTGATACTTTTTAGTCTCTTGTACACATGTGGGAAAAATAACACATAAAACCATCTATTTATTTGAGTCAAACCATAAACGCATATGTTAATCATACACCATAAGTATTGTAAACACATTAGTGTTATACATATCCCCTATTATCAATTTGGGGCACAGGCCTCCAGCCAAATGGACATTCTCTAGACTGGCCTGGCTAGGGAAAAAATCATCAACTTTTCAGGCAACCAGGCAAGTTACTCAGGTTTCCAATCAAACAGCCCCCTTAGTGCACTGGCCTTGTTTAATTTTGGGTCTCCACCCCCTGTCAATAAGCTTTGTCTGCTCGAGATGATTCTGATTTACTGTGTTTTCATCGGCATTTTTTTTTTTTGCAATTCTCTAAGAAGAAAGAATAGTTTGAGAATTTCTTGATTCCTTGTTAACATGTCCATATGAATTTGTAGTAATCTTGGTCATGCTGCTGCCTTGAACTTTGCCCTCTTGTTTTAGCGATGAGGTGAAACACAATGTCAAATTTGATTTTGATGGATACTTTCTTGGTGACCTTGATAACTGTCGAATAGGCTTAAAAAGAATCAAAGCTATCCACATAAACCAGGAAGGGATGATCGCTCGTTTAATATTATGGAAATGTATATCCATCACATGATGTGGCTCAGTTTATTGACTGGATGTGTTAGATCCACTGTAGACTCAGAAAAGAGAGCATCTCTTTTCACCACGTAGTTTCATGTGTATTTTGGTCATCGTCATAATTATGGGGCTGCCAGGAGCAATGCTCACTTCTGTTTAGTGACCTACTAAATTATTATACAAAGCCACAAGAAAGTTGTTTGGATATGAAGAGGAGCATATCACTGTGCTTTTATGTCAAATTGATATTTATTTTGAGAATATTATGCAAATCCCCCTCTGCCATGATTTGAAAATATACAGTTATATGTACCGTTGGCACACCAAAATAATTCTAGTTATGCTATTGTGGAACGAAAAACAAGCTGTAGGTGGCTCTGATATAGCTTGTCTTTATTAAAGTATAGTATAGAGACCACCATGCTTGTTGTTCAGTTAAATCCTGCTAAATTTCCTACAGTGTATTAACTCCAACAGTGTAATTCTGTTATGTTTCAGTTCTTTGTTTTGATCCATTGTTACTGAATTTCTATGTGACAGAGAAGTTACCATTGCGGAGAAGTCAGGCTACACTTCATCTGGGCCTTATGTTTGTGCAGATCTCCTGGACAGCCTGCTTCATGAAATCATTGTTCTCATCAACTCATTCCAGGACTTCCTTGCTTTTACCGGCACCTGCCAGTCTTGGCGTGCAGCAGTCTCTTCCTTCCCTCTGTGTATGCTTTCAGCTTCCCACCTCTCCACCTTGAACCAGATGGTCCTTATAGCAGCAGTATGAAGCCCCTCACCCTCAGTTTGTCTGACTGCAAATGGAAGCTCAGTGACATTACCAAGAAAAACCTCTCCCTTCGATGTTCAGTGGCTGAAAACACTCCAAATGAAATGCGCTATTTTGGCTGCTCACATGGTTATCTTATCTTTACGTATGAGGAGCACTGCCTCCTTGTCGATGCATACACTGGTACCAAGGTGATGCCCCCCAAACTCCCATGCAACAACAAACTTCGTTACTTGTCTGGCATTGGCATCCTTACGGCTCCATTCAGTTCACCCGACTCGCGCCTCCTCCTTTTCTCAACGGTCTCCATGTTTGAGTGGCAGGTTGGAACAAAGTCCTGGTCAGAGCATCCTCTTGATCTTGAGTATGAACGAATCTATCAGGTTGTATCCTTCAAAGGTCATATCCTTGTCGTAGATGTTATTTTGAGGCTTCACACTATCCAATTAACACCTCAGTTCAGCATGAAAGAAGTAGGAGGTACATTGAGGTACATGGGGAAGTCGCCTCTTACCCCATGGTTGGTGGTCTGTGGTGACATGCTTCTCATGGTTAATCTTGCAATTGCTTTTCCCTCACCCATGTGCAATGACACCATGAGGTTTTTGAGGTCTATCGCCTTGACTTCTCAGTGGAGCCAGCCAAGTGGGTACAGATGGAGAAGTTGGAAAACCGTGCACTGTTTCTTAGTCTGGATAGGAGGAACCCCACATTTTCTTGTGTGAACCCCGAGAGATGGGGGGGAAAGAGTAACTGCGTTTATGTTGCCAAGCTATATAATGATGTTGATCCTGAAGAGTCTTGGACCGTGCTGGAAGTTGGTCAGTCAGTGCCCCGCCACCGCATAGTTGACACCATGATGTATGGTACATGCCCACGAGACTACAGTCAGATCGGTAGCCTCTGGCTTTTCCCCAGTCTGGTTGATGGCGCTACCCAGTGATCGTGTTGGCCTTGCAGGGTATTGGCTAGTTTTGCACAGGCAAAGGGGATGTTGTTTTCATAGTTTCAATTAGCAATGTCGACGTGACTCTGAACAGTTTCTTATGTGTTCAAATACTTTTGATGTGTATTGGGCAAGCCAGCTTGTAATATGGTGAAGAACTGAACATCAGAATTGCATTTTTGCATTCGGCATCTGAACCCTGGTACCTGTGTATTTCGAAATCTAGTTTCTACCTGATGGTTTTCAGGCTTTGTTACCATCTGCAGTTGCCATTCTGCTTATTGTTACTAGAGCAGGAGAAATTGGAAAAACATATATTACCGAAAAAGCTTTGTACCTAGTTGTTACTGACGGCTTTGCCATATCATCTCTGTGCTTCCATGCATTTTCCCTTTATCATTTAAGTTTTCTGCTTTAAGGATGTGTGCCATATGTATTCCTTCTCTGTTTGATGTCTATGGGCAACTGCTTGTAATCTAGTTGATGATTTTCACAGTTTTTGTGAGGGATACAAGCAAAGTTTGCTTGGATTATTTTTTTTGTCTTCCTTCCTTGTTATCCCTCTTGTTTGAATTCTAAAAAACAAAGTTTAAATTCAAACTGGTTCATATCCGAGTACTCCCTTATTTATATCTCAAACAACCTTTATTACGAAAAATATATTTCACCCTTAACCTATTTATTTATACTTATTTTTGTATTATAAATGTCAGTAACATTTTATATAAATTTGGTCAAGTCCTATTTATTTATACTTATTTTGTTTTATAAATGTCAATAATCTATAATATAAATTTGGTCAAGTTAGAATCACTTGGCTTTTTGGAAACCGAGTTTTCTTTTTTTTTTTTTGACCGACCCAATCGCGGCGGTTCCGGGTTCCCACTGCCAACACAGAACGAGTGTGAGCCTCCGTCGTCTCCACGCTTGTCTCGTACGGAGAGGGAGGGAGAGGGAGAGAGGGAGGCAACTAGGGTTCATCATCTCACCGGCGGGCCGACGACCTCCTCCCTTCGCCGACGCCGCCCCGTGCTCCCTTCCCGACCTCCTTCGCGAGGTGGGCTGCGGTGGGCCCCAGCAGCGGCGAGCACACACCGTACCCTGATCGCTGCCACCAGTCCCGTACGAGCTCCCGCCGCACCGCACCGCACCGGTGGCGACAAGGGCCCCTGATTGCGCGAGGTACCTGCTCTGTTGCCCACCCCTCCGCTCCTCTGGTGATGCCGTGGTGGAAATGGATGGATCCGTGTTAATCCGTGCATGGCGCGGGGCTGCTTCTCTCAGCGGTGGCCGCCATTTCTGCGGCTCTGACTGAGCGCTCGCCGCCCGTGTGGAATTCAGGATGTACCGAGTCCGGCGATTTGTCACTTTTTTCTTCTCAATCAAAGTGAATAGAACACACGGACTGTGGGTTCTCTCTCAGCTTGCTTGTATAATTGGGCGGTTGGGAGGATAAAAGGTCATTCTGAGCCTACCCCCTCCCTCCTCTCTGCAATTCTCTGTAGTGCTTTCGTTGTTGAGGAGAGGGCTTGCTTCTGCTATATATGTTCATGACATGCATAACCAGCATTGGCTTGCACTGGTCTGTTCATGACACGTTCATTAAGAAGGAACTTAATTGACCATGGTGATGAGGTAGGTTTAGTTGTCATATGTCGTGAAATCGATTCGTCACTTTAGCGATTTAAGTGAGTTAAGTGGAGAACAGACTAGTCATATGCCCCCTAGTGCGAGTTAAGTGGAGAACATACTAGTCATGACTCAAAAGCTTGACGGCAGTTAACATCGGATCGTAATCTTGGGTGATATGTTCCCGTATTGGAAAATGAAGTTTCTTCATGTTTTTGTTCATCAATTTATGCAGCATGTCTTTCCGACACCAATTAACTATGAAACATGTATAAATTTCCATTTTTCTTATTTTCTGGTGCTTTGCGGTCACATCTTTGAATCCAGGGATACGAGTTATCTTGCTTCTAGTTTTCTACTAAAAGGGATGCAATAGTTAAAAGCTAGAGATAAGCATGTACATCGCCTTTAGTTTCAACTTTGAATCAGTTGCTTCAACTTTCAATCAATTGCACAACTGAACAAGTGGCCAACTCAATCGCCTTTCAGAGGATGGAGAATATGTTGGTGACATTGTGGAAACTCTAGGAAGCACAGCAAATTAATATATTGGGGAAAAAATGAGAACACACTTTACTTCAAGTTCCAAATCGATATTTTTCAGAGTTTAAAATTTGGTTCCTGTGGCTATTGAAGTTTTTGAATAATTGTCTGGCAGCATCATTGGCTCCACAAATTAGTTTAGTGCTTTGCAACCATTATTTATTAGTCAACTTAATTTCACTGATTTTTGTTTTTATATCTACCTTGTAGTCTAGTCTGGTGGATTTCTGATTGTAGACTTATGATGTGCAGTGAATGAGCAAACACTTATCAGCACAAGAATGGATGGGAATGCTGAGCCAATCCAATTCTCATGGGGGGGCAAGCCTCGTGGAAGGGGTGGTAGTAAGCTGGATACAAAGTTCTATGGGTCCTTCACATGGACAATGTGAAGTATTCATTGTATGACTGTGTCTATCTATTTAAGCATGGTGATCCTGTACCATACATTGGAAAAATAGTGAAGATTTGGGAGCAAAACAATGCTAAAAAGTAAAAATTCTTTGGTTTTTCCTCCCTGATGAGATTCAGAACTATTTAAGTGGCCCTGTGATGGAAAAGGAAATTTTTCTTGCTTGTGGTGAAGGTACTGGACTTGCAGATATCAACCCACTGGTATGTTTCTCATAACTTCACTCCTTATGTTCTGTCTTGTTTTTTTTCTTTACCATCATCCTTAAACTTGTGCATTCTGACATAATACTCCCAGGCGTGTTGTATATATGGGTTCTTCTTAGTGCAATGATGTGAAGCTCTCGTATGCGTATTTGACTAATAAAAATGTGTGAACAATTTGCAAAGATCAATCAATTGCAATACTACAAATTTCAGAAGTATATTTTTAAAAATAAGTAGGTAATAGCCAAGACTGATTGAGGCACCCATGTTTGTCACACTTCACCTGATCATTTTTAAAGCCTGTTCAGAGCTAGCTTGATTTGCATAGCAATCATATAATCATTCTAGTTGAGGTGAACAGTTAAAGCTAACATTTGCTGAGCTATTTATGAGATATGGGAATGTTAAATCTGTCGTCTTTCCATTTTTGGATTTCTGTTACTATGAAAAGATTATAATGGCTATATTTTTATTTCTCAATTAGGAAGCTATTGCTGGAAAATGCACTGTTATATGTATTTCAAAGGACGAGAGGAATCGTCAACCTTCCCCTCAGGAACTAGAAATTGCTGATTATATCTTCTATAGGTTCTTTGATGTTAAAAAGTTTAACACTTTCTGATGAGTTACCTGATAGTATTGCTACATTGACAGGTCAGCAGAGGTTCTATACTTGATTTGTGCCCTCCAATTTTATCTGGTAATGTTTTCAATCAAATTGTATATCTAACTATTATCCTTCTTGTGCAGCTGATCTTCTGCTGAATCCAAAAAGATGAGCTAGTCATATCCACTCCTGGTATAAATGTTCCACTGAATCCAAATGTGGATGGAAATCTGGCTGCTGCACCCCTTCAGTAGTTAAAACGGAGGATGGAAGTCAGGCTGCTGCACTTCCTCTTCCGCAGCCAGCATTTTGGAGGTGGATGAAAAATCTGAATGGAAGTCAGGCTGCTGCACTTCCTCTTCTGCAGCCAGCATTTAAGGTGGATGAAAATCTGATTGCCACAGTTCCCCTTTCCCAATCAGAGGTCAAGGAGGAACAGAAACCAAGCATTATCATTCCCCTTTCGAGCCTGTGGCCAAGAAAGAGGATAAGGAGGATGAGAAACCAATTGCTTCGATTGCCCCTCCACGGTCTGCAGTTACAAAGAACATTCCCAAACATACACAGTTACAGGATGCTCACACTGGGGAGAGGCTGCCAAAAAAGTTGAAATCATCCCAAGTAACTACAGAGCAGGACATGGACCCAGAGATTACTGAACAAAGACCTTTGGAGCTACCACCAAAGAATATTGTAAATTCTTTGGACTTACTTTTCCTATATCCAACATGCTACTTCTGCTCTTACGTTTCATTACAGGAATGCAAGTGTGCACCTTTTGTATTTAATTAATGTTACAGCCTTTTGAGTGATTTATTGGTCTGAGAGGTGGCATGAGACATAACTATGCAGTTATGAGTACAGCACATGTTCAGTAGGGCATATGGTCATCTTGTGCTGCTTTCTGTTGATTCATTGTTTGCCAATGGTCGTAATCTTTACTAACTTTGAACTGCCAACCCAGTGAAGTTTTATCCCATACCTACTGCACACAAGTAATATTCTTCCTGTTTGTGGATCATGTGTCTGAACATTCTTTCTGCTTTTGCTATATGTTTTTAATTGCTTTTTATAGAGTCTTCTGATTTCCCATGTTTCCTTTTTGCTAACACATTATTTTTCTATTTAACAGGACAGAAGCAAATGGTTTAAATTTGTGAGTGACCTTTTCCTTGCTATGGTCTCTTGTACATTTGTTATGATCGTACTGAAGCATGCCATACCCATGCTTGATTATTCATTAATCATTATTAATCAAAACTACCACAAACTGATTAATATTTTGTTTGGCCTTGGATTTTTTATGATCTTTTTATGGAATTTCAGGAATGGGAGGACAGATTAAATATGGCTGCTGATAAGGGTAGAGTTGTGTACATTCAAAATCTTGATGTTCGGTTTGGACCTGCTGAGATACAGGTAGCAAGTAGCATCCTGTCTTTTTTTGGTTCTCATAAAGCCCAAGCTACTTCTCCTTTGTATCCCTGGCCTAGTATTTTTCAACTATGTGAACATCTTCTGCTGTCTGTTCGGGTTGCAATTCTACTTCTGCCCACATAAATTATGATTGTCTCGTACAGTTTCTCTTTCAACAGTACGTTCATTCCTTTTAATCTCAATGTTCTTACTCCTCTGTTTGTTTTGGGCTTTGTTATTACAATTTGGTTGGTTTTGTTTTCCTACATTAAGTACTCCAACATTTTCATGATAACCATGTTTGCAGGAGCTGATTCTTAATGCATTACAGCTAAGTTGCACTGCGAGGCCCATTAACCATCCCCGTATGATGATCCAAACAATGGTGAGTTGTTCACAAATTAAAGAAAAAAAATGCTATATATCTGTTGAATTAGAGACAGTGAGGGTGAGGACCATGCTTTTTTTTTTGAAGGGGTGGGGCTAGGTGGGGAAAGGTGGCTAGCCCAGCGGTGATGGTGGAAGACCACCAGTTGGGTGGGGCTGTATGCTGTGGTGATGTACCATCAAAGTGGTTAGCAAGGGAGCCGGGCGCAGCGTGGATATGGTCTTGTGTGGACTGTGGGTGGGGCAGGGCCATCTCACTGGAGATAGAGAGGAGGCTGGTGCAGGCAGGAGATGTGTGACAATACTAAAGGAGGGAGGGAGAGGGACAATGGCCAGTTGTGGATGTGTTCGCTGGCAAGCCATGCTGGTACCAGGGATGGTGATGACAAGGTTGGGGTGGCAATGCTGTGTAAAATGACCTATCTAGTTGATGTAGTGCAGGGGGAAGGAAGTGGACATCTGGATCTCCATCCTAGCGTCCAAAGTCTTGTCTGATAGTTGGCCCAGCAACCTGTTGACAGATGCATATACTGTTCCTTGAAGATTTTCCATAAATAGTTAGCTTTGTCCACTTAATGGGAGAATGGTATTTTTCTTCTTCTTGCAATTTTACAAGTGGTTTTCTTATCTGTAGGCAAAGCATATGCCATATTCAAAACTGAAGACGCTGCTGATGCTGCCATCTCAAAAATCAATTCTGGTTTGGTTATTGATGGAAGGTATGTGTTTGTAGTTGATGTAATCTACCTTGTATCTTATTCTGTAATGATTTTTTTTTCTTCAAGTGGTGTTCTGTTTGTTTTGTCAATTGTCTCCTGGCAAATCAACTGTTGGAATTTATGAAGTAAACCTAAGAGCTCTTCTTAGGTCATATTCTGATTCATTGATTCTTCAGTCAGTTTTCTAACACAAGCAACAGTTTCCTTGAGACCCCTTTCTTATTGTCTGCATTAGAATTCCTTTCCTATATGCTTGTTGGGAGGAAGTCTCAAAGTAGCATTTGTTAGTCTGTAGACAAATGTGCCAGTAGTCAGCTATCTATAATTAACTTTGGATAACTTGTAATATATCAAGACTTTGCAAGGGGGCAAGAAACAAAGAGAATCAATTAAATTATGCAGCTTGGCTGCAATAGAAAGAGCTGAATAATATGTGGTTCGAGTCCGCATAAAAACAGCTTGGCTACAATACAAGAATAAGTGATCGCTGGAGTTGTATGACACAAGTTTGAGTGTGTAAACTAAAGGGAAATTTTCACCATCATAAATTTGGTTTTGGGGCGAGTGAAGTTTGTTAATAAAGTTGTTGGCATCATTTGGCTTGGTTAACCACTGATAATTCTTGCCTATTGTATAACTTGCAGACCTCTTTACTGCAGCAAAGGGTTACTTCAGGTTCCAAAACCGGATCCTTCAAGGAATCTTGTTGGGCACCTCTCCGGAAATATCAAAATTGGCCACAAGCAGCGTGAGGAGCAGGTTAGTGCTTTATGTTTTATAAGCACTGCGACGTTTTGCATGTCTATGCCTTGATATTTTACACAACTATTCTTTTTGCAGAGCAAGGCTGTAGCAACCTCGCATTGTTCCCAGCCCAACACGATTGAGTATGACTTGGCCTTGGACTGGATGCTTCTTCGGAAAAGCAAGACCAAAGCTTCAGAATACTTCACAAGGTAACCTAAGACAATTCTGTCAAGATTTGAAGCCATGCCATTGTCTTGTGTGTCACAAGCAGACATTAACTTGCGTGTTCAATTGGTTTGTAGAAGCACAGAGAAGACAGGAAAGGCTTTGCAAGTCTGGGCAGCAAAAGATCGAAGGCAGAGAAATAGCAGGCGTGGTACGACCAGCAAGTTCCATATCAGATATACGTCTTAATTGCCACGTTTCAGAGCATGGTGGGGTATGACCGGCAAGTTCGGCTCTGTTGAAGAGGGTTGTGCACAGGGGGTTTTCTTTCTTCGATAGTCATTGGCTTCATTGGGTTAATTCTGACTGCTGATGTTAGTTCGTCTTAGGAAGTCAGAGAAGCCTAGGCATCAATAGCCGATGCAGCAAGTTCGGTGGCCATAAGATTTCTGACAGTTTTTTTTAGGCTAACATATGGTTACCTCGGGTTAGCAATTTCACAGATTGTAAACTTCTTTTTTATGAGCCCTCCCTCTGCTCTACCATCGGATATATTCGTCGATGAAAGGATAGAAGGCGTTTATGATGGTGGAAATGGAGAGTGTGTGCATGCCAGCATTTAAATGGTGGAAACCGATGATGTTCAGTTCATGGCTCGTCCTGAGTTGCAGTTTTTATGCATGGCAAGCTCTGCTGGTGTTTTACACAATGTGTTGGGAAAAACGTTTTTAATTGGACCTGGAACCTCTTATGTTGTGCGACAAGTTTGCTTCTTTGAATACCGTTTCTTCAATTGAAAGGAATGGCCGCCCTTGGCCACCTGGCTGCTGACCTGGCCCCACCTACTGACACCACGGCGTCGCGGCCGCATCAGCATCAGCTTCCTCCTCCCTCCGGCTCCCTCGCTGCCGGGAGGCTCATTCATCAGTTAGCATAGCATCTGCTGCTCTGTAGTCTGTAGTCAGTATCTCTTGCTATTCTTGCTCAGTTGTTATTGTAGGCTATAGGCTAAAGCATAATTTGTGGAAACTGCTTGTCAAGTCCATGTAACTCTTTACTTGGCTCTAATCTTTGTTGGAAAGGAAACGATGATACCTCTGTAAACACAAAATTTATGTCCATGTCAAGCCAGGAAAAGGCGCTGTTTTTGTCAAGACGCAATTTTGTCACTGGCAACACACAGTTTAGAAAACATTTCGGGATGCAACTACGGTAATCACGCCTCAAACCCACATCTTCTGAATCTGACAAGAATTTGGCACCTCTTTTTCTTTTCCCACTGTGTTATCAGTTTGTGACTTTGGTTAGCGACAAGTACTCTGTAAACACAAAAAAATTTGGTTTGGTTAACAAAGCGTGTTGCTAACTAAAGTAACAAGATGCTGGCAACACAGTTGTGAAGAGCACAACATTATGTCGGCCATTTCTTTTCTGACACAAGTCGACGTCATCAGAGTTGGGATCATATTGTCACTGCATGCATTTTGTAGGAGGAAAGCAAAGCCTGGAAATTGGAGCTTGTCACAACGTGCAACGTAGATGAACTGAGCATAAAAAGATCAAAGTGGATTTTAGATTTGAAGATATCGAACACTGGTTTTTGTTCGACCATTTTAGAACCATGGACCTGTACGAATGATCTGCATCTTTTGCCCAGGAATTGTGATTTCTTTTTGAGCAAAGCATTCTTTTGCCCAGAAATTTTGATTTAACGTAGTGTACATCTGACGAAACAATTAGCATCAGCTCTGTGCCTTTGTAGATCTCATTTCACCTGTTCCATTATCAGATGCTGCTAAATGCTCGATGTGATGCATTGTGTGCATGCAATTGCTAGAATGCAGATCTCAGTCAACTGCTAAATGCTCAGTGTCATTCAATGGACAGCCATCGAGAATCAAACATTTGACACCAGACACAATTCTCTCTGTAATGTTAGGCACCCAAATTTCTTTACCACTGATCAGTGACCACAAACATAACTGAACCCCAGTCATGCCCATTTGCCATCTCCTTTTATTGCCACTGAATGAAAAGATGGCAAATTATTACTAAAACAAGACCATGTCATGGTACAGCCTAACACAAACAAACCACGCCGATACAAATTGTTCAAAGACTGCATGCTACATATAAGATGGATTACGATTATGCACATCTAATTCAAGTGTATATAAGCTAGATCACGTCTTGGTCTCCTCATCAAGTCTGCATCCTCCTCATATCTCAATATGGTGAGAATGGCTCTGGACATCTCCTTGGTCGTCCAGGGGCATGTACTGAGCCATGATGGCACGGATCTCTGAGTCCATGTATCTCTGTAGGCACATGCAATGCAAGAACGGAATTAGATGGCAGCCAGAGTTATCAGAAGGTAATGAAGATTGAAATATCAAGCTGCTTTTTCTTACCGGATCCTGTACTTGTACACTGCATATCCTCCAATTCCTGCTGCAACAAGTCCGAAGAAGATGACCCACAAGAATCCCCAGCCTGCTTCTGATCCTCCGCTTTTTGCCTGAGTACAACAATCCCAATTAGCATCACTCAAGTGCCAAGTTCATGTCTATATGACTATATTGAGCATAGTTGCTACTTTTGAGCTTTGAATTGTCAAGCTGTCAAAATCCAAAACTACTCGTGCTGGACTCATGTGCCTCAAATACGTGAAGTAGCCAGCAACTTCTGCTTACTTATGACCTCTAGCATTAACTATTTCAACATGAAAACTGTGACTCGATAATAAGCTGATAGTGTACATGTATGGGGGCTACATACTTATGCATGTATCATGCTCCCTCATATAAAGCAAGCCTCCACTGCAGCCGCACTCATAGCTTCCCCATGTGTTTTGCATTTGCATTCTTTGCACTGGCATGCAGTCTTTTTCCTTACATTCGTCAATATCTGTCACAACATGTTTCACATCAGCATTGCAAGTGCGAGAAGTTCAATGATATATGGCAAAACAGGGCAATTCTGAAGTGCATTACAGCAGAAGCTGGGGAGGGCAGGCAAGCACTTCTAGAAAGATTTAATGGGCCTGGGGAATTGTCTCTTACCTTCACATTTGTGCTTACCATCACCCTTGAATCCATCTGGGCATTTGCAGCCATCATCCTGCATATACGGACAGCAGAACCAAAATATCAGATTTTATAAGCACTTTTAACTTGAAAAAAAATGGACAGGATCCTACTGTTAATATGGCAGTTTTAAGGACCGCAAAATCCTCAGTGACACTTACAGTACAGGCAGAGTATGTCCGACCATTCATGGTATCTTTCCAGCATCCTCCATTGTTAATTTCACATCGCCCAGATCCGAGGAAGCTCAAAAAATCACATGTTATAATTCAGAAGATCTGTTAACATATATAATAAAATAAACTGCCAAAAAAAGATGAATCTCCTGATGCCTTGTAGTGTACCTTCACAGTGAGTATAGCCATCACCAACAAATTTTACTCCTTTCACAACAGGACACTCGCAAACTCTTCCACGGAAGGTATCCTGTATATAAACCGAACAAGTATTATATGCATAAGGTAAACAGAACAAATATTGATAAACCAAATTTTCAATTCCAAGGAAAAAAAACTAACACAGCAGGAAGTACCTTGCATGCAGTGATGTTAGCAGCCTTATCGTGCCAACAGCCGCCATTGTTCTCTAGGCACTCATTTGTTTTTGTATATCTAAGGTTGAAATAGAATGAACATTAAGAGCATGCTACATGCAGATTACACTTGAATGTATAAGCTAGATTATGTAAGCAATGAACATGGAAAAATTAGGAAATCAATGCACCAACCTTCACTCAAGCAAGCGGCTGGTTCAGTAGTTTCCTTAAAACCAGCACAAAGTGCTTTAAGAACTGCTCCTTTGTCAAGCTTCCTGAGAAATATAGGCTCCGGATAAGTTCATGCAGTGATCTCAGCGAACTCCTTGTTGTAATTTACAGGGAGATAGAACAGCACATACCTCTGTATTGTCTATTGTTGATTACCAGAGTTGGTAAGATGGTAACATCACCACGAGAGCCCTTGCCAATCTATAAAAAGTGGATGGTGATGATGTGTCCAGATCAATAATGGGGGTGAACAGAAAAGATTAGGCATTCACATTGAAGTACTAACCTGTGCATCCTGCTCAGCTTTCAGAACAGGGTTTTCTTCATCAGCATCTGGATCACCAATACATTTATCTATTGCTTTATGATCAAGGCCTGGAAATGAATAGACCAGTTCAGTACAAATACTGCACCTCACCACAAAACATAGAAAAACATATGCAAATACAGCATACCAAGCGACTTGATAACCCCTTCAGCACACTCCTTTGTGTACTTCTTTTCCTTCATTGGGCACCGAATCGCAAAATCAGTAACATAGTCCCACCACAACCAAGGCTTCTTGTGCTCCTTAGCAATCTTAAAACACACAAACTTGGCATAAGTTCTGGACCACCACATCTTTGCCATCATATCCTTTGCTAAAATCTTGTTCTGGGTCAGGTGCACAGTATCTCCCGTGATTGATGCACTGGGACTTGCACTGCTTGCTTGCTCAGAATGAAGGCCTCTGGGCAATACCAGGTGATGTAGTGAGGAGTGAACTCCGTATAGCCCTTCTTCTCAAGCACCTGTGCTGCTCCTTTGAAGCTCTTGACGAAATCAATCTGACTATCACACTTTGGGCCACATTCATCATTGCTGTTGGTCCAAAATTCATACTCAACACGCTCATCAGGATGAGCAGGGCCTCCCTCCAGTCAGATTCACATTAACCATGTCACCGTTCTCAATTGCTTTCTTGAGCCTGTCCCCAAAGCTCTTGGTTATTAACGCCGAAGGAATAGTGATGTTCTCTAGATAATCCGTGTTGTTGCCACTCTCCTGAGGGTTGTCCATTGTAATTAGAGGGCTCGTCTTTGTCATCAGCGACAAGAATCGCCGCTGCTCCGGCTTTCTGTGCATTCCATGCCTTCTTTGCAAAGTAGCAATCTGTAAACAACAACATAGTAGTTATATGCAAATCCATTGTCTATTTTAATGAACCCTAGTAAGATGCAACATCAGAGAACAGACAGGAAGCAGTGTTAAATAAATAGCAGGCTGGATGAAAACAAAAGCCAGTGGAGCACAATAGGACGGCCAAGACAGTGATAGTAAGCTAAGCTCTCAGGCTAAATTCCCTTTCTGCACACATCAAGGTCTTTGTACCAAATCAAGTCAACGGGTACTCACTCAAAGTAATCACATGGAGAGATCTAATCTTTGCCGCATCTATCTGAAGACCAAAGACTAATAATAAACAGAAACTTGGGGCACCTGTGGTCAAACCCTTCAACTACACTCTACTATGTCTTCTCTATACCCAATCCAACCGCCCAGTCCACGCATGGGTGACCTAACAGAGACCAACCGTGACTCCGGCGCCCGGGAGGAGGAGTAGGAGGGCAAGCAATAGCCTCGCGTCGCGTCGTGCTATGGTGGTGAGATTCCGGTGACTCACCTCCCTATCGACGAGCAAGAAGGTGGGGAACGCCCGGGGCTTGGCCTTATAGGAGATGTCGAAGTCGTCGAAGCTCTTGCAAGCCTTCTTGTTAGCCTTGGGGTAGGCGACGAAGCCGACCATGGTGCCCGCCGTACTGGGGCACCCTGAAGTTTGCCAATGGCGCACTCATAGGTACCCTTGGGGTCGTCGGGCGCCGTCACCTTGAGGCTGTTCTTCTCCACCACGAACCTCCCATGGCAGCAGCCCAGCAGGAGCGCCGCGCACACCACCAGCAGCAGCAGCCGCCGCAGCCGGACCGCCGCGCCGGCGGATCGGAACCCCATGCTCCGTCCACCAGCTGGGGATTGGATTGGATTGGAACTGGTGGTATCTGCGGCTCGATCCGCGCAGGATTGATCAATCTTGCAGCCGTGCGGCCTCCGAAAACGGCGGCGGAGGAGAGCGAAAAGATTGGGGTTTTTGACGGCCGGGGGTCTCTAGGGCGAGAGAGTTCTACACTGCTCGGATGGAGGAGTTGGGAGGTTTGGTTTGGGGAGGAGAAGGAAGAGAAGGGAGAGGTGGCGAAGGAAGGAGGCGGAAGGACGCGGTGTAGGAGCCTCGTGGTGAACCACCAAGACCAAAAGCAGGGAGAAACACGTGAGCAAAGGCAGGCCAGCAAGTTACTAGCATGTGGTTTCTTTTTCTTCACAATAAAGCAGCTTGAGAGGGAAGGGAAATTATGAAG
Source organism: Hyparrhenia diplandra (assembly GCA_015847255.1). Lineage (NCBI taxonomy): Eukaryota > Viridiplantae > Streptophyta > Magnoliopsida > Poales > Poaceae > Hyparrhenia > Hyparrhenia diplandra. The sequence goes on from JADLZK010000916.1 coordinate 405,268, forward strand.
TAACCAAGGTGGCAAGTGAAGGGGAGAATTCTAGTTTTCCTGTTTGTTTTCAGGGACTTTTTTTATGTTGGGATTAAATTTTTTTTTTTTTTTGTAAAAGTTTCTAGAAAACTAAATAGAGAGGACTCTTTTTTTTTTTTTTTTTCATTGAAGTCCACATAGGTACCTTATGGAAGGACTTTTAAAGTTCTAGGACTTTTGAAACAAACAGGGTCTTTAGTATAGTAAATTATAATCTTAAATGAAATTGTCGTGTCTTATAATAACCATAGATTATGGAAGCTAGATTGTAAAAAGATTGGGAATGTAAAAGCTAGATTAGAAGGTTGTTTGGACTCTAGATTGTAAAACTCTAGATTGTAAAATTGCTTTTTTTTTAGTAATAAAGTTCCAAAATATTCTCATATTTATTTGAATTTTTATAAGGTAAGAAAGATTGTCTTTGAACTCCAGGAGCCCCAAGAAGCTGGCTTCCTTATGATTCATCTCAAAACGTTTTACTTTAACCCCTCAAACCAAACAAAGTACAAAATTCCTATCTTAAGTTCCATCATCAAATAGTTTCCCTAACTCCCATGTAGAATTCTCTCAAACTCCCTCGCTAATTTTCATTGCATTCCCCGTTGCTAGCCAAAAACTTGTCATTTTTTAGGGTTGGGGGAATGAATAAAGCCGATTAAAACACTGAGGTCTGGTGGACACATTTTGGGCCTTTTCTCCAATTCATTGATTGATATTGGGCCTACGTCTCTCAGATTGGTTCTTATCCTTCCAAGCATTACACAAGGCCAGGTTAGTAGGCCCAATTTTAGACACAATCATTCATGCATGTTGGGCCGATCGTACCTATCCTATGTTTTGTATTCGTAATAACTGGCCCAGTTTCTTGGATTTGAGCTCTTGCAGTTTCACCACTCGGCTAGGCTTATAATCTTTTTAAAAGGCTTGCTATTTATCTGTTGGATTTCTTTGAGTACCTGTCGGATTTTCTATAAATTTGTGCTACAACTATGAGTTTATATTGTATAAAATATTTTATAGATTTGACCACATAAAAATTTATCAACAGATAAATAGGCATTCTCATCATTAAAATTAGTGAAAACGTCATTGTGATCTTTTTCGCTATTGATGGACATGTCAGCTACATCTTCTAAAACTTTTGACGTTTTTAACCGACTAGACAGAGTTCATTTGTTATTTTAATTTTATAAAGAGAAAAACAAAGAAAAGCTATGTAGCCTGTGGCTGCAGTCCTTCTTGGGCCCTTTGAATCGATCGTGGGCGGCGTGGTTTCACATGATAAAAGAGTGATTTTTTTTTTAAAAAAAATTGACAAAAAGTGATGCTTAAAAAAATCGAGTGCTGCACAAGACTCATCAGTTCTCTTCATCTCTGCTGTAGTAGCTACCCATCGGTCGGTAAAGACAAAAAGAAGACGGCCTGAAGATCGATCCAGTGGTAACCATACTTACTCAACATAAGTATATAACACCTTGCCAAAAATAGGTATATAACTAAATATATATAATTATATACGGATAAAACAGCCGTCGTATAGATTCTATATATACACACTATTTGATATACTGCTTAAACTAGTACATTGTTCGTTTGATTATTTGTATATGTATGCACAAGCCCAATTTATCAGAAATTCCAGTACTGCAAATTATATGGGTGCTTTATTTAAACTCTCTCTGTTCAGATAAAAAAAAATCTAGCTACATTGTTAAGTAAATATCTTTGGTTCGACTACTTTTTTTAAAAAATAATAATAATTAATATTTATAATTTCAAATAATGGTCATATTATTATATTTACTATCAAATATAATTTTCATAGTTCAACTATTTGGAATCACAACGTTGATACAATTTTCTACAATATCCGCCGTTACGGATCCGAGGGCC
>JADLZK010000917.1:0-64759 GCA_015847255.1 Hyparrhenia diplandra
CAAGATGACACGAATGTATAATAGACCAATGCTCATAATAGGGGTAAAATAAAATAGGTAGTAGGATAACTTGACACACACACCCGAGCCAATCTCAAGGATAAATATAAAAGAATGAATAAAAGAATAAATCTAATATGGAGCAGGCATATCCTAGATAGTCATGTCAAGATAGCAGATACACACATGTTCAATTGTTAGAGATTCCAATTCAAGAAAGCCAAGGTCTCTGTCGAATTACTTCGGGCACCGGCCCGCTCCCAACTGGGTAGAGTCCGGCAATTAGCTCTACGACACAGCCGAACGTGGGGGGATTTCAAGGGACGGACAAGGTTTGTCACGACCAAGCCGCCTACCCCCTCAACCGTGGGATGCACCGCAAAAGATAGGCAACCCCTAGCCCAGACACCACGTCTACACTAGTGATTATCACTCTAGCGTGTTAACAAGGCTTACCCGTCCCCGGGGTCCTTCTACTAGAGCGCCGCCCCCGAAGGAACGACTATCAATCCCGCAACCCAACATCAACCAAGGCTAACTCTAGGTAGAACTCAACATATCGATCTAGCTCCTTGGTCTAAACATGTATGTATGATAAACTAAGCACGAAGTTCTATAAGACAAGATCATGATATAGGAACTATAGACTAGTTCTTCAACCAAGATTATATCACAAGAACTTTGCTCTAATTCAAGAACATGACTATATTGATAAGTAGAGAACAAGAACAAAATGAAGAACTCTAAATTGCTCATACCGCATAGCTTCAAAATGTCTTGCTCTCTTTTATTATCCTTGCCAAACTCCTCCTAAGTACAAACTAAAGAGAAGAAGAAGAAGAAGAAGAAGAAGAAGAAGAAGAAGAAGAAGAAGAAGAAGAAGGAGAAGAAGAAGAAGAAGAAAGAAGAAGAAGGGGGAAGAAGAAGAAGAAGAAGAAGAAGAGAGAGGCTACATTGTGTGGTGTGTGTTACAAGTGAGGGAGTGCCCATCTATTTATAGGACCTTCACCATGGGATCCTCTCTTGGCTAAGCCATTTGGTACTAATCCCGCACCGTTTTCTGGGCAAGCAAACACCGCCTCCAAACTTTTCAGGTCGAGATGGGCCGCCGGGACGAAGATGGGCTGATTTGGCCTCCCGGGACTTGGTGCGGGCGCACCAAGATTTTGTCCATTTGGCCTGAAACTTCGCATGAGCACGTGGGCCTCGGAGTTAGCTTCGTTTCGAGTATTCGTTCGCTGAAATCCGATTTCGTATGAGAAAGTTATGCCCAAAATATTGAACCCATGTCCTGCGGCCCGTTTATCATTTCATGTTGGACTCGGGCCTCGACCTCTTGGGCTTGTGCTTGGATATTGATATTTTATGGACTTTTCTCCGTTGGGCTTGATGTTCTCAGGAATGCGCTTTCCGAGGGGCGCCTTTTGGTGCCTTTTCCACTTGGTTTTTATATAAATCCCGCAAAACATTATTTGGCACTACAAGTGGAATTATGTCAATAATAAATGTATATGTGTGTAGTAAGGTATAGTTTCACCCCCTTATTGGTAGAATGTTGATGTTAAAAATATGTCGTTGGTGACCGTCAACACTCACCTTGGAAGTGTTTGGCGGTTTGCGGCACCGGGCAAATGGGAATCACGACTTAGGGTGAATGTGTGCGCCAAGCAGAGTATAAACTGATATATCAGCCGTGCTCACGGTTATGAGCGGCCTAGACCCTCACATGATTAGAATCTTGATTTTTACTAAAAAGGATGACGATGAGATTGGGATGGACTTTCCCGGATTTATTTGAGGATGATGCCTTCTTGAGATGGATTTATGGTTATTTAATTTCTGTAAATTTCTACTTCATTAACTATGGGTCTTGGGATGCTTTACTCAAGCTAGTAATAGGTTGTTTTAATAAAACTTTGCCAACTAAAAGCTCATTGCAGTACACCATGTGAGCCTTATATCCATGTTATAGCTTTGCATCTCATTTACCCGCCTGTACTTGCTTTGTTCACTTTGAACTCATCCTTGCTGTAACTACAAGAAATCTTTCATCTTATGACATTTTCAGGCATTTGTAATGTCACAAGTTGAGTGTCTATAATGACAATTTCTGACATTTTGCCGTGGTTTTATGACATCAAAAAACAGTTATGACAACAGATGGTATCAGAGTTGTGTCATAACTATTTCTGTAATGTCATAACATATGGTATCAGATGTTTATACTCGTTGTAACCAAAAGGTTGCCAAGATGCTGAGGAGGCATGGGACAGAAATATGGAGGATATCCCTGGATGCTAGGCGCGTGTGCTAACGTCAACCTTGCCAAGATGCCGATGGAATTGTAATAATAATAATAATCATCATCATCTATTCTTTTGCACTGTCTTTGTGTACCCATAATTTTGTCAACTCATATGTGTGCAAAAGATCTTGGCACACATATGATATGCATCCAAATTCATATTTGGAATTTAGGGTGTGACATTTGGGGGGGGTGTTCAATATCAATCCCTCATCTCCTTTTTTCCAACGGGTTGGCATAAACACTGTGTGTCTTGCCCACATACAAACCAACAAAATGGGCTAGCACAGGGAAAGCATGGACACACAGCGAGAGTTGGCTTGTCCCATGCATCGATGCCCCTTAAGTTTTGGGATGAATCATTTCTTAGAGTCGTGTTTATCATCAACCTGCTGCCCTCATAGGTTATTCAAAATGAAACTCCACACTATCGAATCCCTTAAATCATCCTAAATATTCTTCTATTTGAACTTTTGGATGTGCTTGTTGGCCTAACTTGCAACCATACAATGATAATTAATAAACTTAAATTTAGATCAAAACGATGTGTTTTGCTTGGCTATAGTAATATGCACAAAGCCTCTAAGTGCATTGATCTGTCTGAAGGAAGGGTTTACATCTCATGTGATGTAAAATTTGACGAAAATATCTTTCCTTTGTCACAACTTCATCCAAACGCCGGGGCCAAGCTTTTGGTCACTCATGCTCTTGTGCTAGTTTGTGAATACTCGAGGATGCAATATGGCCTTCTCCTGGTAGCTTATGTATAATTCCTTGTGCTTCCTATTTCTATGTGTCGCTTATTGTTTGTTGCCTTCCCGCCTTGCTTCCTGATGAAACTGGCAGGCCCGCGCACACATACCCCTCTTCCGTTTTACCCTTTCCTTTTTATTCTACCCTATTATGGCCATGTTTTTTTTCAATCAAATAATAACGTCTAAAATTTATGTCCGTTGATTTCTGTTTTACATCTTTTTGGTGGCTGGTCTCTCATGGCTTCAATTTCTAGGAATTAATTGACATTTCACTATTACAGCTAGAAACTCTTTAGAGGCAGCTGGGAAGCCTTTATAGAGAAGTCTTTAATTTGACATTCGTAGCCAGATCTATTTCTGGTGTATATAGTCGCTCTTGAGAATACAGAAGTAACTGGGTTGAATTTGGATCCAACGTCTATGGAGACAAGTGAATATTTTTCACTTAAACCCTCACACCTGAGTTAGATTTAAACCCCACAGGTGGGGGGTTTAAGTGAACAAACCCCACCTGTCTCCTAGACGTTGGATCTAGATTCTGTGACCTTGATTGGAGTTTTCATAGATTGCACATAAGCTGGTTTCCAGAGCATAAGTTGTCATGAAAAAACAATATTCTACATGGTCTATCCACCTATTCCCCCTTTCCCTTTTTGCCTCCCTCTACAATAGTTTCATATTTGACCCCAATTTACCACATACTCCCTCTGTCCCTCTTTGTATGTTGTTTTAAGTTTTGGCCTAGGAAACAAGGAAGCTAGGCACCCCTACGTCTGCAGCGGTACAATGGGCAGGACAGATAAGCTTTTTCAACAGTGACGCATGCAATGCATTTCTTGACATAAAGAACAAACAATTGCCGGTCGGGGGCAGTGGTGTGTGTGGCCAAGGCTGCTGCGGTATGCCTGCAGCGCTGAACACGAGACGTGGTGGGAGCCTGCACCTATGCCTACTGTACCAGAATGACACATATTAAGAGACAACCATCCCAACCTAGAACGACATACATTAAGGGACGAAGGGAGTATATCTATAGAAACTCAACATGCTATAGTAATAGTAGTCATTTTTATAGTACAAACACCTGATTCCACATATATATTACAAAGAGGGAGTAAGGGAGCTAGTGCTGCATGGGAATATTGTTCCACATATATGCTTTTTATGTTGATACATCGATTGTGAGAGGCAGCTCTTTGTTGCTTAGGTTGACACAATATGTAAACAAAAAGACTGAATTTTAAAATGAGATTAAGACATTGGCATCCCAGCTATGGATCCAACTGGATGGCCTAGGATCAAGTGAGGCTCACGCCTTTCGAGGCAGGACGCATGGGATCAAAGCAATATACACATGACAAATGAGGAACCAGGACATACCATCTCTACATTATGGAGATCCTGTGCAGAAAGGGCAACGACTGTGATAGTACAATTTTTCTAACTCCTCACTAGTGGCAGGTGCGCTGCTCCCCTGAGCACAGTTTGTATAGGATCCTGTGGATTGTAGTAGCATGATTGTCGTGTGCGGACAATACCATTCCAGACCAGATTTGCGGGGAGGGGGGTGTTGAATATCAATCCCTCAGCTCCTTTTTCCCAATGGGTTGGCATAAACACTGTGTGTTTTGCCCACATACAAACCAACAAAACGGGTCAACAGAGAGAAAGCATAGACACATAGTGGAAGTTGGCTTGTCCCGTGCATCCATGCCCCTTATGTTTTGGGACGAATCATTTCAGAGCCATGTTTATCATCAAGCGGCTGCCCTCATAGGTTATTCAAAATGAAACTCCACACACTATCGACTCCACAGAAATCATCCTAAATATTCTTCTATTCGAACTTTTGGATGTGCTTGTTGGCCTAATTTGCAACCATACAAATGATAAGAAACTTCCATTTAGATGAAAACGATGTGTTTTTCTTGGCTATAACAACATGCACAAAGGCTTTAACTGCCTTGATCCGTGTGAAGGAAGGGTTTACATCTCGTGTGATGTAAAATTTGACGAAAATATCTTTCCATTGTCACAACTTCATCCAAACGCCAGAGGCAAGCTTTTGGTGACTCATGCTCTTGTGCTAGTTTATGAATACTCCAGGATGCAATATGGCCTTCTCCTAGTAGCTTATGTATAATTCCTTGCGCCTCCTATTTCTATGTGGCGCCTATTGTTTGTTGCCTTCCCGCCTTGCTTCCTGATGAAACTGGCACGCGCACACACACACATACCCATCTTCTGTTTTACCCTTTCCTTTTTATTCTACCCTCTTATGGACATGTTTTTTCAATCAAATAATAACGTCTAAAATTTAAGTCCATTGATTTCTGGTTTACATCTTTTCAGTGGCTGGTCTCACGACTTCAATTTCAAGGAATTGATTGACATTTCACTATTACAGCTAGAAACTCTTTAGAGGCGGCTGGGAAGCCTTTATAGAGCAATCTTTAAGTTGGCATTCGTAACCAGATCTATTTCTGGTGTACACAGTCATTCTTGAGAATATAGAAGTAACTAGGTTGAATTTGTGGAAATTATATTATATAATATCGCTCTTTGTGTTTATCATAGAATCAAATGCGAATGGATGAGTTGCTTGTTTAAACTAAACACACAATAGCTAGTGCTAATTTAATTCCCTCCTTCTGAAAAATATAAAACTGGAATAAATAATGCCTATGCATACCAAATTATTGTCAGCCTAAATATACCTCCAGCAATACAATGTTTAAAGGATTCATGCCCAAAAATAGGAAACATTTTTACAGCATGAATTGATGTCAGTCATTGCATCAGTGCTCAACAAGGCCAGATCTCTAGATAACGAACCGATGCAGACTAGTGGCCATGGTACGTGAATACTCCTGGATGCCTTGTCGCCGTGCTGGTCAAGCGAGGACTGGTGTGATTCCTCATGCCTCCTATTTCTAATGAACCGCTGCCTGTTTGTGTTGCGTTGTGGTGTTTTTTCGTTTTTGCTGAAAGCTGCACACTCACATATACGTCCTCTTAAACTGTTCCCTTTGCTTTTGACGCTATCCTTTTTATAGCCATGCTTTTAAATAAAAATAAGGACACTTGTAGTTATGTGTTCAATGGTTTAGCTCTATAAATACAGCCAACTTTCATGGCCACATAGCCAGTTTCTACCAAAACCAACACCATCCTTATTTTTGGGCGCGCCTGTCAAAGCATAAAAGACAAAAGGTCGTTCATTTTACAATTCAGCACCCTGTCTAACAAACAAACTCAGAACTAGAAAGAATTGCAGCGGCCCAGCCGTAATTAATCTTGGTATGAAAACAGTCCGCATGAACAGGGAAGCAGACTGCAGGTGGACCAGCAGGCAGCAACCAAGTAATTAATATCTATCGGATTCTCTCAGTCCAAAAGTACTTGATACTCGAGCATCCAAGAGCAAGCAGGTGTGGCTTGATCCAAGATGAAAACAGAGTTCTAAGTGGAAGTTACCAGGGCATGGTCTAGAGCAAGGAAGGAGCATGCTGCAGGAGCAGGATATTGTTAGCTATCCGTACTTTCTATACCTTGTCTGGTCCGATCCTGTTGCGTCACATGTACAACACATATCTATATGAAATATAACTATCTCATAGTATATCTTTACGCAAACTCCCTCCGGGATGGTATTAGAAGTCGTTTAGGACACTGAAACGGTCTCCAAAACACAACTTTGATCTCTTATTATTATAAAAATATTTATGAAGATGTGATATATGTATACTTTAATCAAAGTATTTTTTAAGACAAATCTACTCATATAATTTTTACATTTAAAAACTCAACAATTTAAAAGTTATTGATGATTTATATTCCCGATCTTTGACCCAAACCTTGTCCAAAACGACTTCTAATATCAACCCGGAGGGAGTATATACTATGAGCTAAAGCGCACTTATGTGTTCAAATTATGTAATTCAATTGATTCAACAACTAATTTCCTGTATGTTTCGACTTAATTAATTAGGCACTCAATTTTACATACTATAGGAAGATGATTTTTGGATCGGTTCATCGTCAGTCACATCATCCTCTCCATTACTATCATTTGCCACTTACCAACGGACCATGCAGAAATCACCAGGCAAAGTCTACACTACTACAGATTCTTACATCGCAGCCAGGCTCAACCCCCCTCCTCACTGACGGAAAATGAACCGGCAGAACCAAAGCGGTAGTGATGTGAGGTTCAAACATTGCCAGTCGAAACACCGGCGGTGATTTGAGGAGAGGCTGTCGTTTTCGCTATCAAACCGACAGACTCAATGTCATCGAACACCGTCCACGTGCTCCTTTGACCGGCAGCATTTTTTATCCAAGCAAAGGCCGGTTAGGAAGTCAAACGGTAGTGTTGATATTGAGAACTCTATCGGGCTTGAACGAACCGACAGAATTGAGGGAAATAATAGTATCGGGTTAGATTTTGCCTACACTGTAGCGAAGAGATAACAATGTCGGTTGATTGTGGACCCTACAGTGATCTTTATATGAATAGTGTTGGTTGATCTTTAACCTGATAGTGTTATTATAGTTGACACTATCGGTTGGTTAATGCAGCCGACTATGTTGTTTCTGTCATCAATGACGGTTTGTAACTCATACCGATAGTGTTTGGTGTAGTTACACTACCGGTTTGTAACAATTACCAGGGTAGCCAGAGACTTGAGCAAAGTAATCTTTCCAGGTTCGATAGATCCCTGTCACGTGACCAACATGCACTACATACCACGCCATGATTTCCTATACATCTTACTATTACAAATTGGAGGCTCCAATGGAGGCACCACGTTAATTCTCACGAAACGCTAGGAAAAAAAGATAAATCCTAGAAATTCTCACAATAATCGAGAAAAAATCTAGCCTTTGATTCGGTAGGCTCTAATCATCATCAATGATAATAGCCATTGGATCTATTGTAATTCATATAAAAATTACCCACCACTGCCATTATTAAAGATAAATAAAGTAACCCCTAATTTTGTGTCTAAATTACCCACCTATGCCATTATTAAAGATAAATAAAGTAACCCCCTAATTTTGTGTCTAAATTACCCACCTTTGCCATTATTTGTTTTCTATATTAGATAAAAACAAGGAAATAAAAATAATAAATCGTTACGCATATTTATCGGATAGAAGGAAGGAAATAAAAAGTAAAACCATCCACGGATGGCAATGAATTTTGCCTATGACGAATTCCAAGGGTGGAAAAACCATCCGATCTATTCTATTTTCTGTAATATTACCCACATTTGTCGTCACGAAGAATTGTAAAATAAACACCCTAAATGCACATATAATTTACCCACCAATGCTATTATGTAAATTACTTAATAAAAAAAGTTTGATCACATTGAAAATTATCCTACGGAAGAAATCATGTTTTAGCCGGGCCTATCTCTCATGTGCGTGAAACGTGAAACCTACTTTGCTGCCGCTAATACCAATGCATCCCTGCGATCACATGGTCAGTTCTAAATCCGCGAAAAAGAAATCACACCAATGGGCTGCCCTTTCCGCGAAAAAGAAATCACACCAATGGGCTACCCTTTCTTCCAATCTACGGGCAACGAGTTTGCCTCATGGTGGCTCCACGTACAACGCCACCGGGCCCGCTGAATTGAGGAAGCGGAGGAAGTCAACGCAGCACCGGCACATACATTTATACCGGTGCCCACATGCCGACTCCTCCAATGTCGAGGCGCTAGATGTCCCTAGCGTGTACCAGCAACAGATCCGTGTTGCACCCACTCCCAGTTTCTTTGGACTTCACCTTGCGGTTCTCCGTTCATTGCTTCCTAGCGACTTGGCCTCGACGCGAGATCCAACATTGTTTATGTGTCATGTGAGTCTTCTTTCCCATATCTTTTTTTACCGAATCTTTCTCATATCCTTTGCTTGATGCATAATGAAATTGTTGGTTGGGAGTAGTACAACATGAATGAATGTTTTTGAGGGCGTCTATTGTAGCATGTAGGGTGGTAGATATAACCATGAATGATAGTTGAAACCAATTACTACAGTATGTATATGTATGCAAAATATTGCAGCATTAGTCTAAAGGATATGTCATACATGGCTATTCGCTCCTGCTATTTATTTTAATTACTTTTGTCACCAACGACACATAATATGATACTTATTGACCTTAGGTATAATTTTCATTTTAATTTCAATGTTCTTGATGAATTCGCACATATAAATTTTGATATATAATCTTTATTGATCATTAGTTATGATTTTTATTTGTGTGACAATAGTGTTTTCTTTGAACTGTGGGCAACCCTTGCCTATTTTTTTCACTCAAAGCAGGGACCATAGCCCTAGGTGCACAAGAGGAATCAAGTGCCTCATCTTACAAAGAGCTCCTCCTGATCACATCTTTGATCGCTATGGACGCACACAAGCTGGCTGCATGGGAAATGCTAGGCCTCAGCTCTCCGTCAATGGCATATAGAGATTTTTTATCACCTGTGGAAGTTTGGAGCAAACCTATTTATTAGAAGCACTAATGACCATAGCACGAGCAGGATGTGTGTCAGCCAAACACACATAGACGCCAAGTTCAGCGACTTCTTTATAATCAACACCTCCTTTGGAACATTCCAAAACCGAGGAGAGTGATGGCATGCATGTCGTCCTCTATAGGTGAGAAACGCATTTGATTTTCCCCTTTTCTTGCAAAGCTCCATGTGTGTTGGTTGGTATTGTCTGGACACTATACTCATGTAGGCAAGGAAGCACTAAGAACGGCCCCACATTTACATCCATGACACCACTACATCAGACGATGTCAAGACAGGTATACCAAGTGCAATGGCTCCTACCCCAACGATGAGGTCCCATGAAGAAGGTGACGTACACTGCTTGCTGGCACCAATGAGGCAAATGATGCTACACTGACTACCTATTGGTGAACACCAACGAGGAAGGTGACGCTACACCAACTACCTATTGGCGAACACAGTGAGGAAGGCGATGCTACCCCGATGAGATGGATGATTCTACAAAGAGTCCATCTACTTCGACACTACACCGGCCAATGCCAACATATTGATGATGCAGGTGTGTGCCAAGCCAACTTCACTTCTCCAAGGACGCACCAATCGGCGTCGATGAGGTGGATGACATTTGTGTCTGAGCCATCAAAATACCTTAAAATCTAGGCATCAAGAAAGCTGATCAATTGCTAGATGAGGTGACAATTTCCATCTAGCACTTGAGCACACACATGGAGGAAGTCAACATGTGCACCAACCACTGGTTTTCGATCGAGCCGCATCGAGAGGGCAAAAGGACATGTGTGTGTCAGCATCATGGGAATGATGAGGAGATCTATACGTCAAGATCGTGACATCTACAACAATGCATGCCACCAATGTCAAGACATTCAACATCCACGGCATCTACATCAATCTTTGGCACATTTTGCATCTACAAATTAAAGGTATGGCCATGTTGCTAGGTTTCATAACTACAATTTATTTTGTCTCTTCGATGTACATGATATGATTCTTCGGCTATTAGGTATAATGTTCATTTTAATTGTCCTTGGATTTGCACAAATAAGTTACAGGGACCATAGTATTACCACGAATAATATATGTATTACATTTGAATTCTTTGCTAATGTTGCTAAAAGTTAGAGGACCATAGTTATCAATAAAACCTATATGAAAAAAAAAAAAAATCCCTTTGCTAATGTTGCTAAAAGTTAGAGGACCATAGTTATCAATAAAACCTATATGAAAAAAAAAAAATCCAAACATCTAGAATTATAATAGATAATTAAGCTGATTCAATAATATTTTTTACAAACTATCATTATAAAACATACTTCTTGACCCAAGTTTGCATTCAAATTACGCACAAATGAGATATGAAAGATAATGTAATCTAATGTAATTTGTACCTAACCTATCCACCTCTCGACCGTTTTAAAAACTAATAATAAGTCTCTCAAATCTACATATAAATGCTAAACATAATTAAGCTATTATGAACAATAAACCAAAGCATCCATAAGTTAAAACTTACATTAGTTTAAGTAATTATTTTAATAAGCTTATCAAACATAAAAATATATCCTTACCAAAACCACATATTAATGGCACTTATGACAATAAATTATAAGATGTTGTATTCAAGAAAATGTAAACATTTTGAGCTACACATTATATCATGTGAATATTAGTAACTTAATATTATGAATTCTTTTGTGTAATAAAAATAGTAATGTGATACAATAAATTCAACATCTTGAATGCCTTGGTGCACGATGAAGCAACTATTTATGACATTGTCAAAACTAAGATGGTAGCCTATGACCTAGAATATTATTTAAATAAAATGAAACATGATTTTTACAATAAATGATACAATAAGCATTATTATTTCAAATTAATACATGGACAAAATTAGATCAAAAAAAATAAATGATAAAGTAGACATTTTCATTATATAATGTAATGAGATGGAATAAGAATTTATATACATTAAGTTTATTTATATTTGGACTAAATACATATGGTGCTACAAAAAGATTAATAGTACAAATTATTACTCAAGAAAATCATAGAAAAATATATTGGTCCTACAATTTTTAGAAATCATCTAAAACACTTTGACATTGTAAGAAATAGTTGTTGTATATGAGGAATTAATAACCCTAAAAGTTTGGGAAACAAATTAAAATTGATGTCTATGTCTTCAAAAATATAGAGAGATTGCATCTAAAACTATCATAGTTTAAGCAAATGTTACAACTAAATGTATATTGGAGATACACAAAGGTGTTATGTAAAGAAAAAAAGGTTATAGATATGTAGGAAAAGAAAACATATATATCAATATTCGATAGATTATCATAATTGACTATAGACTATATGGTACCTACTATAGCTATTATTTTAGAATATTAGGAAAGAAAAAAATATATTAAATATAACTAATTATTATAGGAAGTGCCTCATAAGATTATAACCCGTGCATCGCACGGGTTGGTGAACTAGTATAACCAAATTAGAATGTCAATGTTATGTCATTCAGAAAAGCATGCAGCCTTGGCCACGCTTTCCGCCTTCCTAGCCGATAGCGATTTCAAGGCGAGGGAACAGTAAAACAAATGATAGAAAATGTTGACGACATTGTTCCCCATTGTTTAAAATTTTAATTATTTGAATTAAAGAAGCTAAGTTTGATGACGCCCCAACTAGAGACCCCGTGGTTGATTTTTTTTTTTTTTTTTTTTTGAAAACGCAGAAAACCCCTCCTTGGTTATGTTTTTTACCCACTCACTTTATTCTATGAACTATATTTGTAGGCATGTTTTAAATTGTTCAGCTCTTCAACAAATCCTGTAATGGTGACCACGTCCATGTTGTGTCGGCACCATAGGAGCAGTTCATGAAGTTGATGAACAAGCAGGGGCGCCGCTGCTGACGCTGAAACAAGGGACATTGTCACAACGTACTGTACTGTTATACAGATGTGGGGAGTGCCTGCCCGTGGAAAGAAGAAAGCCTACAACTGGCAGTGGAGCGATTGGATAGTGCATCAAGCACCCTATCAATAGATAAGCTGGTGGACACAGTGTCATTTTGTGGGTTTCATGTATATAGTTAACCGGGTTTCATTCTCATGAAACACTAATAATCCTCTGTTTTTAATTTACCAGACAGAGTCATCCAAAGTGCTGATGTGAAATAGTAATAATTGAAAATGAAACTCTCAATATCTACAATCTCGACAGCAAGGTACGCTGACTTTACCAATCTCGACATCTGTGTGCTTGTGTATATAAATATTTGTGACCGCATATTGAGCCCCACAAAATTGAAAAAAAAAAACGAGTATACAATCCCTAGACACAAACCAAATCAACGAGGATGGGAATTATGTTATATCAAACTTACGCAGGTGCTGAAAGATCCGGTGTACATGGGAAATATAATCAGAGAAACGATGAGGAATCTGGTAAAAGTTCTTAGATTCTATAGACTTAGGTGAAGTGTTCACGAAAGAAAAATAGGATTGCTGATGAATGTAACGAATCACTTTTAGGAGTGATCTGTTTAGACATACACGGTTCATGCATTTGAGTGCGTGCAAGCATTTACAGACAATCGAAAAACCCCATGAATTTCATTTGCCCCATGCTTCCAGTCGTGGTGTTATCTGGAGTTGTCCATGCATGATGCATTTCCTTAACTTCCAACTAGAGTCCTCCAAACTTTCAGTGCTTCTTTAGTTTCCGAGTCCTCTCATTCCGACCAAGGAAATGCCTCATCACATTCTCACACTGCACCGATAACTCTCATCTCAATTGTTTTTTTTTTTCTCGATCATGGAAATAGCACGAGACAGGAATGAGCTGTGCGTTCCCCAGTCATCAATTTATTTGGCTGTGTTGTACCAGCAAATTGCACGTACTGTTTCCCTATATACCCTTGCTGCATTCCCTGCTTATCAATTTGTTGTAGCTTTTTCCCTATATACCCTTGCTACATTATCAATGACAATATACTTTTTTCTCTACCTCTGCTACATAAATTGAGCATAGAGGGAGCATGCTTTTGCATCCATCTAAATACATAATCATTCTATGGCTCTCCATAAACTTTACCGATGACGGGCAAGTTCCTTGCACAGGCAGCTAGAAAGCAGGCTGCAAGTGTCCGTGTTAACTGTTGTTTTCAAGGACATACAGTAATCTCCATATTAAGTTTATTATTTTTATCCATCAAATACACAGTAGTCCTTTTGTAAGAACGCGAGGCATTAGGAATTAGATGTGGTGTTGACAACAGGATTTAGCGAAACACCAGTTCAATCGCATCGGTGAGACTTGTTAGAGTCGCATCGAGGAGACTTGTTAGAGCTGTACTTGAACCATTTCTGAACCATCAAAATCTTTATGCATAATCACTGGCTTTCCACCGCCCACTGGATCTCGATCTGGGTTGTAAGGCTGCAGCAACAAATGGATGTGCGCTGTGAATATGGCTCTGTTGGATAGAAAGGATCACTGAATATGGCTCTGTTGGATAGAAAGGATCGCTAATCACAGCATACAAGTCAAGAATTGGCTAACCTAAATCAAGAACGCGCAAGAACACGAGAACGATCGGCTTAACCACCGAGGACGCCAGGCAGCGTGCCCCTTTTCACTTCACTCGAATAACTGATGTTTTACAAGTGATTACAAGCGCTCAACTGCGCCACAACACATCCACACTACTTATACCCAAATAGGTTACAACAATTTCAAATTTAAACGCACACACACAACTGGCTACATACAAGGAAACCGTCCTGGCGCGTCGTCGCCACGCTCACCGCATTCTGGCGCGCCAACCGTTCCCGCTTGCTGCTACAATTTGAGTTCCAACGGTCACCTCCCTTGCTTCACCAGCATCACGGTACACACTGAACTCCCTTCGCAGCAAGCTTAACCCAACAGGCTCTTCAGTAATACGCTTCACATGTATTCTCCCCTTGTACCGAAAAATTTGAGTCCAAGAGAAAAAATTTGCGAAGTTTGCATTCGATCCGTGAAGTCAACAAATGAGAAGATAAGGTTTCTGTGGGACTCACTTGGGGCTTAACTGACCGGTGCTCCTGAGTGTCCTCAAAACAGAGAAGACTATAGCCATATAAGCCTCCCATCATATTTAAGTCATTAGCGAAGTCTCACTCCGAGCTACGTAGACCAGGTCATCAACGTTGATTATTCAAAGAACATAATAATGATATCTTCTATTAACACATATACCCAAAAAAACAAAACTATATAAGATTCAGTTTTGACTTCAGAAGCATGACATTGAGAAAAAACTGAAACAGAGTTAACATTTTGGAGCCAAAACAAATACTCTATAAATTTTCTTAGAGTGACACAGGTTCTAGGATTTTTTTTAGAGTTCAAGGGTGGGATCACCCGAGCCTTTCGATTAACATCAAAAGACAAAGCAGTTTTTACAGCATTTCTTCTGTGGAAGAAACCACATCCATCCCTTCGAGCATGGGAAAGTTTAAGAAATAGGAAACAAAAGCTCCACACCTGAGAGCATTACGGCACAAGTTTGTAAACGAAACTAAGACTGAATGAAAATGACCACGTAGGTGTATTATTGCCGGACACAGGTTCTAGGATTTTATTTAGTTTATAAATGTGAATGTGTGTGGACTCATCAGAGACATGGGTTGGATAGACCCGTGTGTCCGGAAGATCGTCGTTAGATGGGACTGTTCCAGATTTGGGCAGCGTAATGTTCACCGTCCCATGCGTGTCCAAAAACTTTCTGCTTCTCCCCAAGTTTGCTCACCCTCCCGTAGTATGGCATGAGATCCTGATGGGAATGCGTCATTCGGACTTTATATGCATTGTTCAACGTCTTCATTTCAAGAGTAGAACAGATAGTAAGTGGGCTTTGGACATCTTTTGTGCTACCAGAATACAGAACAAGCTATTCTTTAAAGTAGGAACATATATAGATAGGTTGCTAGATAGTTTGGAGAAGTGATGAGTCTGAGATTCATCATTACATAGAGCATACTGAATCCCATCCTACTATATTTGCTTTCACTTTTTATTTTTTTCATTTGTAATGACGAGTGCATCATCTTTTTTGCAAAAGTTCCTTGGTCGGGCAGCGTGGAGGATGGTCGCCTGGCATTGACCTGGCCAAGGACAACACGTAGGAGAGCCATCTTGCCTTATCCGGCCAGCCCGTCCTGGATGATCCTCCTCGCCTCAATTCGGTTAGGAGAAGAGTGCCTCCTGGCCTTGATTCGTCCAGATCATCTAGTATTCACATGCTTCCAAAATCCCATTTTATTTCTATAATTTGAGGCAGACACAAATGTCGAAATGGAAGGTTTGACATCCTGCCAAGTCGATCTGGTTTGGCATCCTGCCGAGTCTGCTTTGACATTGACATGCGTCTGAATTGACGAACATTCACATATACAACATTGCGCCTTGATTTGGTTGAAGCACATTGAGAACAAGCATGACACATTGAAGCCTTCACCCGTTATCAAGGGTCAAAGGTTTCCACAATTGCGGAGACACAGAAAGCAACAATACCCACTATAAGTTAAGCTAAGATTTTAAATTGATGAACAGTGTGCTATATATAGAAGGAGAAAACTATAGATGGATATGTACTGAGAAAAAAATGCCCCATATATCCAACTTTGAAAAGTGTATTTTAACAAAGAAGAAGTCATAAATTTTGGTACACACAATAGTCACATTACATCAAGTTTCTGTCTTCAAGTTAGCACAAATTTAGTTTCCTTGCTTACCCCTGACATAACACCGTTTGAGGCCCAAAATGCACGTAAGGCCACATAGCCAAATAGAACTTGGTTTGAGGCCACCGAGCTAAATTCGATTGAAAAGGAAATAACGAAGTTGTGTTTTTTTGAGGACTATACACCTAAGTCTCCCCTTAACAAACACTAAGACCGTGCCTTCATACACAACTCAACCCAACTTTGACTAATAGCTGGCAGCCACATGGCCTGTGCCCCCATGTATAGCACAAGGGCAGGAAGGTAAGAGATGCCTCATGCATCATCTAGACGATCAAAAAATGCTCTTCCACAAGGGATAATTCCATCAAAAACACAATATTTATATGCTGGATACAGATTGACCAAGCACGGAAAATAACAATGGAATTCAGGTGTCTCTTGGCCTGTCCAGAAACTCTCTCAAAAGAATCTGCCCACCACTCTAAAAAGGTGACTTCAGACCCGAACTAGTAGGTTATTCGAAAAGGCCCTTTTTGAAGTCCTGAGACGAACTATGAAAAAGGCATTGGCTCTATGAGGTCGCATCACATTAATCCAGTAATAACAAGAGGCGGTTACATGTTCTCACTTCTGTCAATTCTAAAACTTATAATGAAGGCCCGTTAATATGGGGTGTTGTCCACTCTTGCCTTGATCTCAGCTGCCAAGCCTGCCAGGGCACATGGTGTTGGATATTTATCATCAAACTCCAGCAGCTGGTACATCTAATGAGCACGCAGCACTCACTTGTGCTCTTATAGGATGGTGCTCTGTGCACCGTCACAACAAGTCACTGATAAGTTTCTCCCAGGAAAAAATACGGAGACGCAGTGACGCCTCTCTTCTCTTGGCGTCACCATGATGCTTGGTATTTGACA
The DNA here is from genome assembly GCA_015847255.1 of Hyparrhenia diplandra. Classification (NCBI taxonomy): domain Eukaryota; kingdom Viridiplantae; phylum Streptophyta; class Magnoliopsida; order Poales; family Poaceae; genus Hyparrhenia; species Hyparrhenia diplandra. The sequence goes on from JADLZK010000917.1 coordinate 17,265, forward strand.
CAGTGACACATTTATGTTAAACGGCGTTACGTGAGCAGTTGCCCGGTCCCGAAATATGAAACCCAGTTGGCAATTACGGGCAGGTTTGCTTGCTGGCCACACTTTGCCATGCATAAGGTTAATTATTTGCTCTTGTGGCTTGCCACATTCGTGGAAAAATCCAACTGTTTGTTTAGGTTACTAAACTGTGGCAAATATGTGTGGTCACTGTTTGGATGGTTCCCACAAAAATTGACAAAATTGCCACATATGATTTACATCACTTAATGTTAAAATGAAATCACAAATTTCTAATGAACCAAGAATAAATATGTAAATTAAGGCAAACAATATAGACAACTTCGCGGTATAGAATACTCTCCTATTGTCACTAGTAGAAATGTGATCTTTTATGGCGATTTCCATGTGACGTTGAAGTTATGTCATGCAACTGTAGTGTTTAGTGACAAATTTTGTGGCTTCATCACAAATCACGAGTGATGGAGCCAAGCCACTAAAAATAATGACAAAAAGCAACACATGTGAAAACAAGAAACCTGTTTGTCATAGATAATCATTCACTTTGTAACCTGTGGGGAACCAATCATGAATGTAAATTTTCGTCACAAAACAACATACTCATCATCACAAAACAATAATGTCCATGCTCCAGCACCAATATGGATCCCACATGTAAGTGTGGGTCCGACCCTAGGTCCCACATGTAAGCGCCACAAACCCACTATTGTCGACGTGGTGACATGGACCCTACCACAGCGGTCCCACGCTGTAAGCCACGTAGGCATTCTAGGCATCATATAAACTATCCACCTTAACTATGCATTATTTATATATTAACCAACTAGTTGAGACAATGGCTAGACCATGACCACATGGCATGAAATTCTAATGCCTCTAGGTTCCGCATGCGGCCCACCATTATGGTGCCACATTACAATGTGGCATCCCAAGTCCACGTGGTGATGTGAACCCCACCGTCATGGTCCCACGATGTAGTAGTCCCACTGCCACATGGCACTCACGTCGTCATGGGCCCTACTAGCTTGCTCCTACTAGACAAAATCGGTGGCCAACCATAGGTGCGCCCAGTCCCACAACCACGTGCCTTCCACGTCAACCACGATCTCACTCAACTACATAAGTGGACACCATAGGTGGGCCCCATGACCATGGACCCACACCAGAGTGTTACTGAGTTTTACGATCAAGTGAATATAAGTAAAGAAACTAGCTCCTTTCAAAGATATACACCATATCAATATATAGGTCATCGGCCATGAACTTTATACTCAAATGATTTTTCTTTTTTCCATGGATCTTTAATCATTTACACTGTAACAAGGGACAGGTAGTAGTTCTAGATGTAATTGAATCAACTAGATTTATAGCATCAATGAACACATGGCTCGCTATGAACTATTGCCATCCAGTACGTAACACTTGTATTAATAAATCCACATTTATTTTTTTCAGTTTTGTACTGTCCTGTATTGCTTGATTCTAAAATATATGCAACAAGTTTGTTCGATACTTTCGAACAGAAATACAAGGGTATTATTACTACTAATTGCTAATACAATGGTAGAACTTTTGTTCTGTGCCACAATTTATCTTGTTCCATTACGATTAAGTCTTGTTCCACAAGACTTCGAGCTCAAAAAGAGGGCATTGTAGCTAGACCCTACTTTTTATTAACATGACACTGTTGTGTCAACACAAAAGCCTGATGCTTTGTTAAAAAACATGCATAGCTGCAATAGGATTTATAGGCAATAGATTTCACTTGTTGGTTTCCTGCATATGATAATACTAATATAAATTACTGTGTCCATTTTTTTTCTGTTATCCGATCCATCACTAACTTGTATTGTAGACGTAGAGAACAGCAAAATAGTCTTTTTTGTTCAGTATATTTTGCACTGTAAAACAGTGTATCATCATGCATATATACAAAGGCTGTGGGCACAAAAGAACTATGGAAGGATAAAGATACAGGAACATGCATGGCAGACCATGGTGCTGAAGCGAGATGTTAAACAGATCAAGTTAAAACCTGGGACAGCGGAAGCCTTCGTCAGAGAGACTATACTGTACATTTCCGTGCACCAGAATCCTAGCAGCAACTGTGCCAAAAGAACATGATCTAACTGTGCATCTTCAACTAAGGTGTTGGTGGAAAGCATACATACACCTTAATGCTTCTGTTGGTTTCCCTGTGCCTGCCATGCCAAAAGTCTGCACTAATTTAAAGTGAAAATGGACGTTTGTTGTCGTGTGAGGCATAACATCACAGTGAATGGATGAAGCATATATGTGATATCTATATATAGCTCTTCCATCTTGAACTTTAGCTTCCTGACCTATTAGCTTTTATGACCTAAACTTTGAGCATTAACGGCTAAGGAGACAGGCATTTTGTATAACTACTTGAATTAATCCCATCCATATCCGGATCTGTAAGCATCGAATTTACCACACTGCTGTCTCGCATAAAGTGAGTCGCTGTAACTATATATGTTCAGTTGTTCACTCTCGGTGATGTATTACAGAAATTCATTTTTTTATTCAAATTGACTGACGGAGTTCCTGAATCTACAGGAATATACTGTTTAAGTGGCAGGAAGCCTGCCTTAAAGTCAAGAAAAATTGTGATTATATAAACCATGCATACCATATCTTGAGACACACCATTGCTACACAAAGTGTTTCTAGAGGCAGAGAGTTTCACCTGCCTCTACTTGCGTGTCTCTAGAAATCTAGCTATCCAACCGCTTCTAGAATTGATGTCTACTACAGATAGATAGGATGAAACCCAAATGCCTAGAGATCAGAATTGTTTTACAGAATTTTGTAAATTGTGCAAAAAATGAATGCAAAAAAAAAAGACTATAAACTGTAAATTAAGTTAGATCAGTTTAGATTGCCTAAAAGTTGAGTCCCCAGGACTGTAAATACAAGAGCCCCTGTAACTATTGAATCTCATGTAAAGAAATTAAAAGACCAAAGAAAAGTATTCAGCTCCGGTCAACAAGCTCTCTCTTGCCCTCACTCCTGGAAACCCAAGCCGCCCCTCTCTCTCTACGCCTCTGCCACTGCACCTCACGCCGCGTGTGTGTCCTAGTGCCGCCGCCCTCACCCCACGCCACCGCCTCCACCAACGCCGCCAGCGGGCAATTCCAACAGCACCATCACAAGTTAGATGAGCTTTGAGAGGCCAAGTTCAAATCCCACCAGCATGCAGAGTCTGTCTTTTCTCTTAAAAAATCCTTGACTTGTGACTCTAATTGAAGCAGGTGGCTTGTGACTCTACTTGAGGAGCTCTTTGCACCGGTGGCTCTTATTGAAGCAGCACAGAGTTGATGGCATGTGAGGGTCTCCTGGGATTAAAAAATTGCCTTTTTTTGTCCACTTTAGTGTTAACGAGTCACCGTTTCAGGTGCGTGCTTCGTTTTTATATAATAATTGAACGGGAAGTCCCCCCTGGCATGTACATGTTGCATGAGCTGCAAGAGAGGATCACGATTTTCGATTGCTAGGTATTGCTATTTACACAAAGGGTTACTAATTAAGTACAGTAAAGACTAGGTACAAGATTGCACACGCCACATAATTCTAACACTTCTGATACTGTTGGTAACATAAAGTGTTGTCGATAATTGTTGTTGCTGGTTCTCACCCCTCAGTGATGACCAGCAACTACTGTTACCAGAAAGTGGCTCCGGTTTGGTTATACAGCGAAGCCAGGGCAAACGGCAGTCCCTGGAGGAACTATGCCCTCCAGGGACTGCAGTCTCTGGGAGCCACAAATATCCTCCCTGCAACTAATCCATAAACCGCTAATGACAATTCCTCGCGAGCCATGTACGACAGTTGGAGGATGCCTCTTCATACCAGCTTTTGTAGTCTTAAGCGGTGATGGAAGACCGGCAAACATCAGAAAAGTTCCATTGTTGTTCCTCATGCCTACCGTGCCTAAAGTGCCCTATGTAATGTAAAGAGATTGTGGACATTCCTTGTCGTGCACTCCTGGGGAGGGATACAGCTTACGGTATTGCCATGGAGACCAGTATTTATCGAACTGGTTGAGTTTCGTCCCGTTTTCTTCTGTGTGGTGGGGTCAGTAAGCATTCAATTTGTCACATGGTTCTCGGTCAAATAAAGTGAATTGCTGCACCTATTCCGGTGCACTCTCGGTGATAGCATGTTATTACTTTATTCATTTTCTATCCAACTAATGATGAACTTTCTAAATCTAGGAGATTAGTTGTTATGTCCACCACCGTCTACTCTGTCCCTTTTTATGTCATCGGCAATGTTGCTATGTTTCTATTTCCCCTACTGCTTAAAAAATATTGAGCCGCCGCTCGTATAGAAATACTTTTTACGGATGGGAGCCAGTTCCAATAGACATCGACAACTTAGGAAACCTCCCATAACCTTGGCAGGGAGCACTATAGCTAACAAACCATTGCTAGAAATCAATTTTTAGATGTGTTCTGTTAAGTACAGTCACTGAAAACATACACATATTTTAGGGATGTTAGGATTAAAAAGAACTGCCCCTGATTTAAGGATGCTTGCTTATGTCAATCGTCTTTGAAATTGAGTACGCATGGTTCGTTATGTCAAACGTCTCTGAAAATGAGTATTTTCTAGGGGCAGTTTTTTGTTAAGTCCACGCTCCCTAAAATATGTTGCAGGACAGATAAATTCATATCTTTTCAAAATGAAAACAACTGAAGATAAACTTTATATCAAAATTATAGGGCTCCATGAGATCCAAAACATTGTAGGTGACACACTTCGTATAAAAATTCTAGTTTCTGACGAAATCTAAAACTTTAATTTGTAGTATTTTTCCCTCTTTTCATCATCATTTAGGAGTCAAAGCATTGATTATAAGATTCGTATGCATTAGTACAAATAGATGGCATCATCTGAACAAACATAAGTCACTGTCCTGGTAGCGGACAGAACCCATGAGTCGAGGTTCAAATCTTGGTGTCCATTTCGTCCAGTTTTTTCCTTCGTTGGTTATTGTCAAATGGGTGATCAGCTGCGAGATTTGAAATAGGCGGTGGCTTTCTTCATCACCACCGGATAAATAGGACATCACTGTCACCATTTGTAATACAATGAAAAAGTGCCTATAGAAATTAAAAAAGCTCTCAGTTCCTATCGGCATCTCTATTCTTAGTCTAGTTCTTGTGTGCGCAAGGAGTGTTGGAAGAAAGGATCACAATCACAAGACAATTTATCAACTCGCTAATCCTAGAGATCAAGATTAGGCAGGAAAACACAGGGACAAAATGACTAGCCACCAGGGTGACAACAACCCTTTTGCCTTTGTAAACAATAAGTAGAAATGAGTTTACAACCAACTCCAAGCACTGACACGCTCCTCTTACATGTGGGGTTTTATATCAACATTAGGATACACTGTGACTCACACAGAAAATGATAATTGCACAACGGATACATGAGATGAAAATGCAAATGCTTGACACTTGACGCGTCGTGAGCGTGGTAACCACGCCCTCGTCGCTAACCGTTCCCGCAACTTCTTGAATTTGAATTTCGAACTCAGTGACTTGCAATGCCAGCTCATCCACAGCTTCTCAGTGGTCAAATCCAATTCCAGATGCCTCACATCCATACAAGGTAGACTGCACGCCAGAAACAAAATATTGAGCACCACCGGACCACTACTGCTTTGTGGTAGATGTCCTTGTTGAATTCTGTGTGTACAGTATTGAGAGTTTGATGTCGAATCAGTTAGTTTGTCTCACAGGAGTAGATATATAAAAGGAATAGATGTTGAAAGTTTAGAGAAGAGGAAGACCCATATATACGGGGTGTGTTTGGCAGAGCTCCAGCTCTGTAAAAACAGCTCCGGAGTTGTAGATCTGCGCGGCTCCTCCATGGAGCAGCTCCAATGCGGATCTGAGATCTCGAAAAGCATTTGGTATGGCTCTAGATTTCTCACCATCACTATGACATCTAGGGTCTGCATGTCAGAAAAAAACTCTTCTTCCTCTGCACCGCCCAACACTTCTACCCACCCGCGCTTCATTGCCTGATCAGTCCAATTTTAACCGGTAGAGCTCTCCGATCCATGCTGTGTGTGCCTGTGATCGAAGGTTCTTAGCATGAGCAGGCTGGGCGCGACGGAAGCCATCGGCCTTCTCCTAACAGAGTCTCAGACCGAGGTAAATCACATCACACAAGACTGAATGACCACGCTGCTGGCTGGCGACGCATGCATGCAGAAGACTGAATCCTCTCGAGCGCAAGCAACCCAAGTAATTGCCACCTACATAGGTTCGGAGTAATTGCCATAAGTAATTTCCACATACATAAGATAGAATCCGGCGATTTTTTTCGGGAGGCCGAGGGACGGGAGGACGGTGGCGAGTCTGGCGATTTTTTTTTCGGAGATCTCAATTTTATGGATAACTCAGGTGGATGAGGATGAGTAGCGTCGTGGTGGCACATGACCGTGCATGGCGGCGGCGCTAGTTGCTCATCGATGACGACGGGGAGAAAAACAAATCGAACCGTGCATTTTCCACTTAACAGTGACAGTGGTAGGTAATTTCTCTCAACTCCACGAAACTTGGAGTTGGTGGAGCACCCCCTGAGGCACTCCACGAAATCCATGGATTTGGGGCCTACTCCACCATTTTTTGAGAGCAGATCCACGATGGAGTTAATGGAGCTAAAAGCGTTTGGCTAGAAAAACTTAGAGCAGAGCTGGATTTTGGAATCTAAAGGTATGTGGAGCTCTGCGAAACACGCCCATAACACAGTTACAGTGTAGTTTGTGATACTTATGAGAGACCATTCATGGACCCCGCCGACTCAACTACTCAAGGGCTCTATATATAGTCCCAAAAAGTTTATACGGCTCAACTGTAAGCATGTTCGCCAATCTAGATTGTTGTGCTCATCATTGTTGCTGTTTGCAACAAATTACACATTCAACCATAGTGATATTATTGTAATTAGGTGAAAAATAAAATGCATCCTATTCTCTTACAAATGTTGCTAGATCGATGCTAGGAGTTCTGAGCATGGTCTAGGCCATTTGATGACATAGACTATATATAATACAATTAATAAAGAGTAAAACATACGAAGCAAACAAGTTACTAGCAGATATATATAAGCAAATGTCAAATGCGTACTAGAGTTGTAGACAGATTTGTGCTAGAGAATAGTAACTTAGGAACATGAACAATTAATTGCTCTGGCTTGCCTCACTTATAATAATTGCCCTGTTCCGGTGAAGTTAATTACTGCACGTTCTTCATTCAAGTCTTCGGTAGATTTGGCCACTGACTGACATGAAAGCGCAAGCCCAAGACACCAGCACTAGCAGTCGTCTTGCATACCCTCACAATGTAAAGAATTTGACCGTTGAAATGGATGAAATGTACGTGTAATGCAGAAGACAGGTAGGGTAGAGAGTTTTTCTTTGTTTTTGTAATTTGTTATTAGTGATGCATCTTGGCTAAACCTGTCGCCGTTAAGATCCACAACAGTGATACTACTTAGCTGGCCATGTCACCAATATACATAATTAGTGACGCATGTTGGCTGGGCGCGTCACTAATAAACATCATGAGTGACGCGTGTTCTATTATGCGTCACTATTTCTTATCAGTGACGCGTAAACACGTGACACTGATATACCCTTATCCGTGATGCAAAAATAGTGAGCGCGAAAAAACGTCACTGATGACTGTTAACACGCGTCACAAATAGCGTTTTCGGGCATAATGTCAGTCAACCCACTGTTTTACTATGTGGATCAGCTCCCTTGTTGGTAGGATAACAACAAGTGGACAAGTACAAGATGAAGCAGCAATGCTTTCAAAGAGAACAAAATGGTCCTCACTCGGGTGTAATACAAGTGTTTCCAGTGTTCTTTAGTTGTCGTGCTCTCTTATTCCGAGCAACACAATGCCTCACATTCTCACACGCACCGGTAACTCTCATCTCAAGTTTGTCATTCATTGAAATAGCGCAAGACTGGAATGAGCTGCGCGTTCGCTGGTTATTAGGATGTGTTGTGCCAGCATATTCATTATTCCCCGCCTGAATGAATGAAGACTATTTATTGTAGCCTTTGCTCTATATACCCATTCTGTTTTATCAATGACGATATACTTTATTCCTTACCTCTGCTATATAATTTATAATTATATAGCGTTCTCTCTATGCTCTTACCATCACTGGAACATGCTTTTCCATCCATATATATGCATAGTCATACTCCCTCATTATGGCTCTCCATATATCCTAAACTTTACCAATGACGGGCAAGCATCTTGCACAGGCATAGCTAGTCTGCCTATCTCTTTAGATAATGGAGCAAAGTACCATACCTCTACTATCCTGGAATGGTAAACAGATGAGGATCAACCACAAAACCAAGCCATATGGCACAGGTTGTGTCAGAGCCAGGAGAAGAAAACAAATTTAGGTCGAGTACCTCAAGTTGACTAGAAAAGAATAAGCAACGCTTCATCTAGCTACTGAGTTTCTCTTTGTATATGCTGAGTACGTATAATTTAATTTATCATCAAGTAAACACGAGACGGACAAACTAGCATGCAATTCTTGTATTTGTTCATTTGGAGCTACTAGTAGTCCCAGAACACATATGAACTACTAGCACCAATAATGTTCGGTCTGGGCAAAAATTTGTAGTTCAAATGCCTGGTCGGACTATTGATTATAGTCTTGGTTTGGATCTAAACTGTGGGAAAAATAGAATCGTGCTGGGACCTGGAGAAAGGAACTACAGAAATCATGGTCTGCTCTCCACTCACCCGCTCATCTCAATGCCGGCAACAAGCACTGAGGGCTGATCTCCCCGTGGTCACCACGACCCCCCCACCCCATTCCACCTCTGCCTTTGTTCCGAGTTGCAGAGAATGTCACCCAAGACCTGTTCTACTCGGCCATGTTTGGCGGCAGCGATGGTGGTCTGACGAGACCCACCTGTCTGGGTGGTGGCGATTGTACAACTGCGTGGCGCATCGATGTTTTCTAGCATTATTAACATACACATGCAAGGGTGGTGCAAGAAGATCTGCTCCTCCATTCAACTCTATCTTGTTAATGTCGTTGAGGTGCTCTCGCCATATTCCTGTTAGGCATCATCACCTTCCTTCATCTTCCTGGTCACCTTTTCGGCATTTGTAATTTTTACCTCCTAAGATAGGCGGACCGCCTCTGAAATTGAAGTGTCATTGTTAACAAGTGTGCTATGTACTATATTTGCCTGCAGAATTTAGAAACCATTAAACTCGTTGAATGCCTAATGGCTCGCCAACTTCTATATGTGATAGTTGACCGGTAATGCCTTTTTGGTAAACAACGTTTCCACAAATCTCAACAACCAGTCCTTAAGAACACATATTACACTATCTTTGGGTGCCATATAGAAATTTATTTGGACAAGTAGCAGGTGGCTGGATCCCATGGTCTTTGAAGTCCAATAACCTCAACTAAAGGTTGTGTCATGTCCAAGATTTTTGTTAAAATTTTCTACAATAATTGGGAAAAAATTCAATGGCTGAGAATAGCCGATTCGACGGCTACAAACGCCGGAGGCAATGAGAGGCAAAGGCACGGAGGCAAAAATTGCCTCCTGTTGTGTCTATGACAGTGGGCCATAGAAGCAAAAATCGCCTCCTGTTGCCTCCGTAAAATAGACGGATTAAGAATGGTCGGTAATTGCATTCTTGTAAAAAAAAAAATTGTGGTGATACACATATCTCACATGTAAGGATGTGCACCCACCACTTTGTCAGAATTTATTGCAACTTTTTTCTCATGACTATACACAAAAATGGTGTATCCCTGCAAGTTTTTGGATTTTTCCATCAAGTATAGGGTATTTTAACATTTATTCTTTATTAAATCTATAAATAAATATAGAAATAGGTTAACTTGCTCCGAAAATTGCACAAATACACACAACATCAAAGTTTGGATCCATGAACACCCTATTAACATTTTCAGACGATTTGAAGATAGTGGTGATACACATCCTTCTTTACCATAAACATGCTCACATAGAGTCATGTGAGTCAGCAAGAGAGGTTCATGGTTGTGATGAATCCTTAGTGTCATTTTATCCAAATCATTTAAAAAAAATTAATGACATTCTAGTGGAGCCAAACTATGATGTTGCGTGCATTTGCACAGTTTTTCTGAACAAGTTTACATATTATATTGTGATTATTTGATGGTAAATTAAAGAAAAAATGTAAAAATACCCTATACTAGGTAGAAAAATCTAAAAACTTGAATGGACAAGTAATTTTGGTGTATGATCATGACATAAAAATTTCCAATGATTTTGAGAATGTGGTGATACATTCTTCACAACCATGAACAAGTCTCACATATAATCTTGGGTATAAGTGAGAGATGTTCATGGTTATGATGGATGGATAGTTGAATATGGTTCAAATCATTTTAAATTGTATTGCATGATTGTACCCATATATTTAAATTAAAATAAATGTAAAAATGAAAAAAAAAATAAAACAAAGGTAAAAATGGCAAAAATATATTGTAAAAACAAAAAGGGCTGCTATGGGTTTCGAACCCCAGGAAATGCATCTCAAACTGTAGGTGTTGACCATTATGTTATTCAAGTGTACGTGTTTGTATCCCATCGCTGTTTGTTTTTACCCTTAATTATTCTCGCAAAGTATAAAAATTATTTTAGAAATACCAGCGACGTGGGGAAGAGGGAAATCGTGCCGTGATTTTAGGATCTTCATTTTCAGCCGCACCGTGACTATGATCACGAGATTTAAGCACTACCGCACAGTCAGCCTCCACCGAGCGCCAGAACGTGTACCGAGCGGCCAACGGCCAGCGCTCGGTGGCCCCGCTCTCTACCGAAAGCTCCTCACTGAAAAAGAAAGCTCTCGGTACAGGTTATTCTACCGAGAGCACCACCCTCGGTACCCCTGTACCCCTCGGTAGAGAGCGGGGCCACCGAGCGCTAGCCGTTCGGTAGATAATGTTTTCAAGTTTTTTAAAAATAAAATGCACTGAGAGGGTGGTTGAGGTGACCCTCGGTGTAGTTGACGTCGACGGTGGCAAACGCCGTCGACGTGACACCAGGTTTTGCGAGGGGGGCCGAGCCCTCGGTGCAGTGTGGCACGGGTTGCACCGAGGGGCCGTTTTTTAGCGCTCGGTACACTATTTTCCCCGTTTAAAATTTCACCGAGGGGCTGGTACCGAACGCGCTCCTCGGTAGTGCCTCCACCGAGCGCTATTAGGCCTTTACTGAGCGCTTTTGGCGCTCGGTAGAGCCTCAGCCTCCAGTAGTGAAGGGAGGGGGTGCGGAGGGGTAAGAGTGGTCAAAGACTATGTTACCCTTCTACTTCGAAAAAAGAATTTAAGGGAGGCAATGCGAGACAATAGGAGGCAAAATCAAGTAATGTAGAAGGCCTCTTTTTTTTTGAGGAAATGTGTCATGTCTTATATAATCATTCTTTCTCACTCATCCATGTTTCGCCAGTACTTTTGTTCCATATATATACTCTTGCCACACATAACCTCCTCCAACATATGCACTTTCCATAGCCCATCTGCATCTTTAAGCTTTTGGCATAGTGGCTGTTGTTTTCTTTGGGCAGGGCTCATCATCTGTGCAGTATGTGTGTGTTTGAGATTTTGCAGAAGCATATCACGCGTGCATCAAGCCTTATCTTGGTAAGAATGGGGGGCCACAGGAATTTGACAGCCACAGCTACTGGTTTTCCTACAAATCTACGGCAGATATGTCGAAATGATAACATAGCCAGAAGAACCACGGCAACTATTCATAATGATTGGGATCAACGAGTGGTGGGTGCAGCAGATTGTGGAGTTGGCGGAGCATGATCCATGCGAAACACAAAAAAGGGATGCCCTCCATGTAAAGGCCCATCTAGTATTCACATGCTTCTGAAATCTCATTTTATTTCCATAATTTGAGCCAGACACATATGTCGAAATGGAAGGTTTGACACCCTACAAAGTCGATCTGGTTTGGCATCCTGCCGAGTCTGCTTTGACATTGATATGCATCTGACATGAGGAAGATCCACATATGCAGCATTGGGTCTTGATTGGTCGAAGCATATGGAGAACAAGCATGTTATTGAAGCCTTCACCCATTATCAAGGGTCAAAGGTTTCCACAATTGTGGAGATATAGAAAGCAACAAAACCCACTATAAGTTAAGCTAAGATTTTAAATTGATGAACAGTGTGCTATATAGAAGGAGAAAATTAGATGGATATGTATTGAGAAAAATGCCCCATATATCCAACTTTGAAAAGTGTATTTTAACAAGTCACAAATTTTGATACACACAATAGTCACATTACATCAAATTTCTGGCTTTAGGTTAGCACAAATTTATTTTCATTGCTTACCCCTGACTTAACAACGTTAGAGGCCCAAAATACACGGAAGAACACAGAGCTAAATAAAATTTGGTATGAGGCCACTGAGCTAAATTCGATTGAAAAAGGCCAAATAACTAAGTTGCATTTTTTCGAGGGCCATACACCTAATTCTCCCCGTGCCTTTATACACAACTCAACCCAACCAAGACTAATAGCCGGCTGCCACAAGGACTGGCCCACATGGTTGGCACAAGGGCAGGAAGGTAAGTGATGCCTCATGCATCATCCAGACTCAAAACATTCTCTTCCACATGGGATAATTCCGTCAAAAATACAATAGTTATATGGTGGATACAGACTGAACAAGCATGGAAAACAGCAATAGAATTCAGCTCTCTCTTGAACTGTCCAGAAACTCTCTCAAAAGAATTTGCCCACCACTCCAAAAAGGTGTTTAATCGGGTTGTGAACAGAGAGACTTCAGACCTGAACTAGTAGGTTGTTCCAAAAGGCCCTTTTTGAAGTCCTGATATGAACTATAGAAAAAGGCATTGGCTTTATTGGAGTCACATCACATTAATCCAGAAATAACTCGAGGCGGTTACATGTTCTCGCCTCTATCAATCCTAAAACTTATAATCAAGGCCAGTTAATGGCATTCATATGGGGTGTTGGCCACTCTTGCCTTGATCAGCTACCGGTGCACATGGTGTGGATATGTATCATCGAACTCCAGCAGCTGGTACATGTAATGAGCACGCAGCACTCACTTGTGCTCTTATATATATTAGATATAGGTTGGCGCTCTTTGCCAGATCTAGCAATGTAGCTGCTCACACAGAGATGCTGGCCTGTGTTTAGTTACTGTGCTTATGAAGGTAAATCTAATGTCGACCTATATCAATCAATCCCATAGACATGATACACAATGAACATGTCTTTCGACGTTAACAATAATAACTCCAATAACTTCTCCACATTTTTAGACTCTGGCAGTGAGAAATCAGGCAATGGCTTTGTTGTTCATTGCAAAAGCAAGAAAGATATGTAACTATATACATTGTTGTATATTATCGCAGAATCAGCACCTAAAAAATGGCACCATCCATGCTGAAGCTGAGGATGTTTTCCTGGATATGCATCACATATGTGGTGATCATTGGGGTCAAAGCATCTTGAAGGTGGTGAATAGCTGTTGACATAGTTCCGGACGAAGTCTATACCATATATATATTATACAGACAATTTCCTTCCACTGCGCCACAGTACATTTTTCCATCATTCTTATACAATCTATTATATTACATAGCTCTTTGCATATGTTGTTAGCCCTGTATTTTTTTTTTCTATCCATTATTTATATGAGTTAACAAATTTAGTGTTTCTACTTTCTTGTTTCCTTCCATTCTTCTACCAAGTCCGGTTGTAGGCCTGGCCCAGCAATACTCATGGTCCTGACTCCTGGGTCACTACGTGATCATATATACTACCCAACAAAGGCCGACTGAGCGTAAAACGGAGCTCCATCGCTCATCCGTGCCTACCCCATTTTCGATTGTACCCATTTCCGCTAAACCTGTGACCAGACCTCTCTCGCTGTATTCCCTATGTCTATGTCTTCTAGCTGCCATGACTTTGCTTCCTGCATTGGCAAAGGTCTATGAATGGGTGGCATCGAGAAAATACTGTTCGCTTCAAGTTCCTGATAGCTTGGAGGATCCGCACAGTAAGGCCGCACTTCCTGGATAAGATACAGGACCATACCTATTGAACCAGCAGAGAATGTGAATGGATTTTCCAACCTCTCAGTACCCAAAAACATTCTTGCTTTTGTGTACCCTTGCTTGTTTTTTAGCCTGATCTGTTTTCATAGTGCTTATTTTTGAGAAACTGGCCTACTCCTTTTCAACTAATCCAGATAGTTCCGTGAATTGATTCATGTAATTCAATGTCTTGCCCTTTAGTATTGCTCATCATGATGTAAAATAAAATATATTTCAAGGTTTCTTACTAACATTTTTGACATGTTGATGTCTTGTAGTCATTTATATATGTAGTGTAGTGTACTAGCTATCTTAATTCCCAAAGTCCTATGAATGCCACAAAGCTTGCAGTATCGATAGCCTTATAGCTGCATCTATTTGCCCCACTCTTCTCTCCGCAGACCCAAGCTGTTATATCAGATTGGAAATACTTGATTAATTCTGCCTTAGGCAGATATTAACTCTGTCACACGAGAGCCTCGTTCACTGAGCTGATTCAGGAAATGAAGGATTTTTTTTTACAAAAATTATTTCTCATATGCTTGCAACACGTTATGTGTAGTCTTCATATATTTTTCACTATCAATTAGATCCTCTTGATTTTTTAACAAAACTGAAGCAAATTTGTAGATGTATATGAATATTAGAATTTTTACAGTGCTTGGAGGAACCATCGGTTCCTCCCATTGATTTTCTTCACGCAGGTTCCTCCCTCTTAATTGAGGGTAGTTTAGTACTTTAGAATGCACACATGTGACTTGCCAATTATACTACTGAGGCTATGGACAAATGATGATGTGCCAGGTAGTTTTGTCGTTTTAGGCTAGGCTACTTGACAGTTGTATGACTTTGAATAACTAAGATACAAAATTACAGATGCAGAACAGGAATGTATATACAAAACCTCATAGTAAATGTCAGATTTAGCAATGCAAAAAAAAAAAACACACTCAAACACAAACAAAATTGAGTTACATGCGTTCTTTTGATGCATCAATAGTAGTGTAAGGGGAATATTAAAATAGTAGTGTAATTGGTAGCTAGTGCGTGTTTAACTGAAGTATTGTGTCAGTCTGCCATTCACATTGCAACTGAGATGCCGTTTCACATCTGATGCAGAAGCTTTGGTTTTATTGGTAAAGACACAATCAATAAGAATATTCAGATCACTATTTATTTAGTTCTGATATTCGGACAAATGTTCCTAACTGGAGAGCGTTGCACAATTGTTAACAGATATGAATGAAATATGAGTGTTGCACAATTGCACAATTCATTTTCTGGCTAACTTACAAGTGAGCATATGTAAAAAGCCTAAAATAAATCATTCTTGATGAATGGGTATATGACCTGCAAGATCAAGAAAATCTCTCTAAGGGGCTGGGAAAACAAATAGCTGCAGGCCAGGACATTCCTGATGCAGCTGCAGATAATCAACATACTAGTGAGTCCCAGCAATCTGTTGGAAGTAATGGACCAGGTCAGGGTGATATTTTGGCAATCAATATCAGTAAACCAGAGGGTGTCTCCAAGGAAGTGAACAAGAAGAATTCTAAAAAACAATGGGGCCCTGTTATCCCCCTGCGTAGGAGTGCTAGGGGTGCTGATAATGGAAAGACTGTAATGGATAATTGTCAGGACATCAAGAGGAAATGGAACCTGGAATCAAATGCAGGTATACCAAAACCCCCATCTAAACTTTCTTCTAAGAATTCTCTTCTTAACATTGCCAAGGAAATTGGTGTGGATATAAAGGATGGAAATCCTGTTCTAGATAAGATGATAGATTTAGATAATAGTAGGTCTTCTGCTTTTACTAATTCCTGTAAGCATTCTGTTTGTACTGGTGCTTCTGCAAGTACTTCTCAGGACCATTTATCTGATAGTAAGATAATTCCTGGTACCTCAAGTAGTGTAGTCGGTTCATCTGGTTTAGGAATGGTGTCTGGAAGGAATTCCAATGATACTATGGCTTCCTTAAGTACCACAGTAATTCCTGGTTCTGATTTTGAACAGTTAGTGAATGACAAATTGTTGGATGACCAGGAAAAAGGTTGGTCCAAAGTTAGACATAGGAAAACAAAAAAGAGTAAAAAATGATAGGCTTGCTTTGGAATATTAGAGGGCTTGGAAAATTGGGTAGAGGTACTGCTTTGGCTAGTAGGATTAAGAGTTTTCATGTAGATTTTGTAGGTATTATGGAGACTAAGAAGTCTGTTTTTAGTCCTGGTTTTATAAAATCCTTAGCAGATAATGTTCCTTATTCTTGGCATCATTTAGAGGCTAAGGGTTCTGCTGGAGGAATACTTGTAGGTGCTAATATGGATAAGTTTAATATGGTTGTAGGTGATGTTTTGAAATACTCAATTAGTGTAATGCTTACTGATAAGTCTAATGGTTTTGTCTGGAAATTGATTGTGGTGTATGGTCCTGCCTATGAGGAGTTCAAGCAGGATTTTTTAGATGAGTTAGACAATGTGATGTCTGTTTGGAATGGCCCAACTCTGATAGGTGGGGATTTTAATTTGGTTAGGTTTAGAAGTGATAAGAGTAATGGCATTTATAAGCATAGATGGGCTGATAGTTTCAATAATTGGATTCATAAATGGGCCTTGTTAGAGCTAAGCCCAACCAATAAGAAATTTACCTGGACCAATACACAAACTCCTCCAATACTTTCAAAAATAGATAGAATTTTCATTTCAACTTCTTGGGAAGCTACTTTTCCCTTAGCTAGAGTTAAAGCCTTGGAAAGGCTGCCTAGTGATCACAATCCTTTGGTTATAGAGGCAGGGAATAACCAGTCTTTTGGAAAAAAAAGATTTCGGTTTGAGAAGTGGTGGCTAGAGAAGGAGTCTTTTAGAGAAATGGTTCATAAAGCGTGGAGTGTTCCATGTAACCTCACCAATAGTCTAGACAGGTGGCAATTTAGAGTTAGGACTTTAAGGAGAATGATAAGAGGGTGGGCAGCTAATGAAGTTGCAGCTCAAAATAAACTCAAGGCATCTTTATCTGCTGAGTTTGCTAGGCTAGAACTCATTCTGGAAAGTAGATCTTTGTCTGATGCAGAGGTAGAGAGAATGAAGAAAATAGAGGAAGATTTAGACAAGATTTGGGCCCTAGAGGAAATAAAGCTAAGACAAAGATCTAGGGATAGAAACATTTTAGAGGGGGACAGGAACAATGCCTATTTTCAAGCTGTGGCAAACTATAGAAGTAGGAAGAAGTGTATAGAATATTTAGAAGGACCTAATGGTCATGTTTCTGACCAGCATGGTATGATGAGAATTGCCACAGATTACTATAAGAACCTTTTTGGTAAAGAACCAGAGGTAGAGGCAAAACTAGGTGCAGATTTTTGGGAAGATGTAGATAAGATTTCCTTAGAGGATAATGAGTATTTAGTGGCTCCTTTCTCTGAAGAAGAGATTAAGGAGGCCATCTTTGGTTGCTATTCTGAAGGTGCTCCTGGTCCAGATGGACTTTCTTTCTTATTCTATCAAAAATTTTGGGACCTAATCAAGCTAGACATAGTTGCACTTTTTGAGGACTTCCATAAGGGTAACTTAGATCTATCTAGGTTGAACTACGCTTTGGTTACTTTAATTCCTAAGGTAGGAGATGCTTCCAATATGAAACAATTCAGGCCAATTAGCTTACTTAATTGTAGTTTCAAGATTTTTTCAAAGTTGCTTACTAATAGATTAGCTCCAATTGTGCAAAGAATTGTCTCTCCAACCCAGTCAGCTTTCATTAAGGGAAGGTTCATTTTGGAGAGTGTTGTGACTGCCCATGAGCTAGTTCATAGTATCAATCTTAGTGGAGATCCAGGGGTATTAGTTAAACTAGATTACGAGAAAGCATATGACAGAGTTTCCTGGACTTTTTTGTTTGATATGTTGGCAGATAGGGGTTTCAATCCTAAGTGGATAAGTTGGGTTAAATGTATAGTTATGGGGGGCTCAGTTGGTATTATGGTGAATGGAGAGGAGGGTTCTTTCTTTAAGCCAGGAAAAGGATTGAGACAAGGAGATCCACTCTCACCTTTCTTGTTTAACTTGGTAGGTGATGGTCTATCTAGAATGCTCCAAAAAGCAATGTCAAAAGGCTTGGTTAAGGGACTTTTAGAAGAGTTTAGACCTGGAGGTATCATAGCATTACAATATGCTGATGATACACTCCTGTTCTCAAAAGCAGATAAATCATGTCTAGAAAATCTAAAGGGTGTCCTTATGTGGTATGAGCAACTGTCTGGGATGAGGATCAATTTTCACAAGAGTGAAATGGTCCCCTTGAACTTGAGTAGTGAGGAGGTGCATGAATTAGCACATATTTTAGCCTGTCCAGTAGGAAATTTTCCTTTAAAGTATCTAGGGATCCCTCTTCACTATGAAAACCTTTCCAGAGAGGATGTCCAACCACTAGTAGATAAGATCCTGGGTAGAGTGGCAGGTTGGAGAGGCAAACTACTTGCTCTTCCTGCTAGATTAGTGTTAGTGAAAGCTTGTCTAGTTAGTATACCAGTATATCTTCTATCTTTCATTAAATTTCCAAAATGGGCCATTCAAATGTTGAATACACATATGGGTAACTTCTTGTGGAATGATGATGAAAATCATCACAAATATCATCTAGCCAACTGGGAATTAGTGTCAATTGCCAAAGAATATGGTGGTTTAGGGGTCCCTAGTCTCAGGGACCTCAACATCTGTCTATTAGCCTCATGGATAAAAAGATATAACAATGACCAGGATAAGCTCTGGAAAGAGTTAATAGATTACAAATACAAAACTAGGAAACCAAACATCATGGCTACCAAGACTAGCCATGTCTCCAGCTTCTTTAAGGGCTTTATGTGGGCCTCTAAAGCAGCAAATGTAGGATATAGATGGAAAGTGGGCAATGGTCAGAAAGTCAGGTTATGGGAGGATACTTGGGTAGGAACAACAAGCTTGGCTGTGTTGTTCTATCCTCTCTATAGAATTCTGAATGAGTATGGTAAATCAATAGCTGAGCTTTGGGACGGGGTCAATCTGAAATGTACCTTTAGGAGAAATCTGACAGAAGAACAATACCAGTCATGGTTAGAGATTGTGGAGTTAGTAGCTACTATTGAATTCACCCAAGTTGAAGATGAGATGGTTTGGCAATATACTGCCAAAGGTACTTACACCTCACAATCCCTGTATAAGGTCATTAACTATAGAGGTATCCATCAGACCCATATCCCAGCTGTTTGGCATCTGAAAATCCCTCCTAGGGTCCAATGCTTCCTTTGGCTGCTAATGCACAATAGAGCAATGACCAGAGATAATTTGGCTAAAAGAAGAAAAGTTAAGGATGAAACTTGTTTGTTTTGTGAAGAAAAGGAGTCATGTATCCATGTATTTTTTGAGTGTGCTGTAGCTAGGAGGATCTGGGATGTTTGGTCTCAAATTCTGGGATTCCAGATTGGTTCTGACATAGTAAATATTGGTACCTTTTGGCTTAGTAATAAAAGAAATGTTTTAGTTAACATGATTACTTCTGCAACTATCTGGTGTATTTGGAAACTCAGGAATGAGTTTTGTTTTCAGAATGTTGGGTGGAAGAGTATGGAAGTGCTCTACTACAAGGTGACTGGTATGCTGGAAAGCTGGATGGTGTTGTGTCCAGCAGAGAAGCAAGCTTTACTCAAATCTTACATAGCAAAACTGAAGGAGGCAGCAAGAATCGTGCTGTGGTTACCCGAAGGCGCCAGTTGAAGTTTAGGCGTGCTGAGGAAGGTGTTGTCAAGACAATGGAGAAGAAGACCTCGCAAGCCTGGTGGGATGACCTGAATGAGGCCTTAAATGAGATTTACTAGCAAGATGCAAATCCTTCAAGTCACTACTGGGGAGGATGATGTCGAAGTGTGGAACTTTACTTTTTCAGCCTGGGAACTGTAATAAGTGTACTCTGTTTCTCAGAAGTTTGGTGTGTGTGCCTTTTCGGTAGAGGTTGTTTTGGGTTCGAGGATCTGCTTGTCTGGGACAAGTGTGATCAGTTGGAAGGGGTCTGATGCTTTTGCATCCTGCGCTGTAAACTCTGAATGCTTTGTGGTCTTTTAATCATTTGAAAGGCCGGGGTCTTGGGCCCTGAAACTCTAAAAAAAAATAAAAGAGAAATGGCCGGTTGCAGAACATTATATGCAAATGTAGTGTTGGGAGTTGTGTGGCGCAACGAACAGATGGATGCCATACTCCAGATGGCTACCTGGAGCGCGCAGCCCGGATGTACAAATGGGAGAGTTGTGTGACGAACAATGACAGCGCTGGCCAGTTTTGCAGATACTTGCAGG
Organism: Hyparrhenia diplandra; assembly: GCA_015847255.1. Taxonomy (NCBI): domain Eukaryota; kingdom Viridiplantae; phylum Streptophyta; class Magnoliopsida; order Poales; family Poaceae; genus Hyparrhenia; species Hyparrhenia diplandra. The sequence continues at coordinate 37,775 of JADLZK010000917.1, forward strand.
GATTACGTTCATGGCTGCTGACTCTAATTTATGGAGCCGAGCAGGGATACTTGAAGGGATTACGTATTACGTTCATGATTTGACCATTTGTGGACCGGAGCAGGCCCTAACATGGATACATTATTGATCTGGTCCTCTTTAGTCACAGCACTTTTGGTCGTATATGTCTCTTTTATATATTGTGAGCTGATGACCATTTAATGTACAAATAATTCATTCGTTAATTCATTTGATCCAACTAATTAAATGTACGTTATTTGGACTTCATTTGTGATTTGTTCTTACACTGTCAGTCTCTGCAGCTGAGGTCTATATCAGAGGTTCCTTTGCCACCGATCAAAGGGTCATATTCAAGTCACCCTCTACCCATATCAGTAGCCCAAGGAGTATATATAAAACGGAGTTTCCTCATCATCATCTCCCATCACAGTTTCGTCCTCAGTCTTCCTTTGAATTCTCTGTCTCTGTATGCCTTGACCAGCATCCATGGTTGTCTTATGTGAATGGGTGTCACCGAGGAAAAACATCTAGCGATGCGTGTCCTTGTCCCATCACTGCTTCAAGTTTCACAGCATAGGGGCCAGCAAAGGATCAGTGCTGTTGGTCAGACCCTTCGCGCATACAGTGTAGCGGCACGCTTTGGAAATTATGCTAGAAACTAACAGGACACTGTACCATCTGAGAACGCAAATTACCAACCATCTCTAATCTGTACCTATCCTATTTAAGAATTGATGGCCCAGCCGAATAAAAACACTGCTATCAGTGAGGGCCGTCACATTGTGGCCCTTGGCGTAGATTTCCACCCGCTCCGCCACTTTATAGGTCTTCTAGAAACAAGGTTTATTGTGTTTCCATTGTGCTAGTTTCAAAGAAGATGGTTCACGTGGCCAAAGGCTATTTCATTCAAATGACAGTGGTGGAGATCTAATTTTAGACATACTCATATATATAGCCACTACACAGTACTGGAAAATCGACTAGTTTTGTGCGTGTTTAATTTTCCTATGCATTTTTGAAAACACACAGAAACATATAATAATTCATCCTTTATTTTAAGTTTTTGGTTGCACCTATTGAAGACTACTCTGTATTAACTTGAAGAAATGTTCTTTAAGCACAATATAAAATGTTTTTTATTGATGAAGAACAAAAGATATAATAATCCATTTTTTCTGCATATATAGCATCTGCAGATGATGCACGCATGGGAATTCATCAAATAAATGACGTGTTGCGTTCGGACTCATAGTCTACGTACGATCTAGACACCTCCATATATCAGCTCCATTTATAGGTACGTATATAGCCTAGCTAAACACAGGAACACAGAGCGACGCATTCATATATTCACTCCTACAACCACGGGATGAGATAAGATATTGCGGAAGCACACTCTACAAAGTGACTGCTCTGATAGCAAATGCAAATTTCTCACCTATTCTACAAATTTTTCCAATTTGAACATCAGAGATAGGTGCAAAACACAATGAAGTGCATAACTTTTCAATCATATAGTACAAACTTTGTATGATTGTCATATAACTCAAAGCCATACAACTTTGTTGTTGACAATATTTTTGTTGGCAACGAGGCATGTGAAAGTTACATGAACGCAAGGATCAATGGAAGTGCCGGGCGGTGGCTATCAAGAACCTTGAAGTCGGATGAAAAGTAAATGACGGGTCCCGTGGGGCGAACCCCGCTGCAGCCCGGCGGCCGCCGCATCCATCCCTGCTGCTCGTGAGGTGTAAGGTTGCTCCCCTGTTCCCCTGTTTCCCCTGCCTCCCTTCTCCCTTCTGGCGCCTCTGCTTTCCATGGATCTCCCGGGTCTTTCTCTAGCTCCTGGTCTTCGCTTCCAAGAGGACCTCCGGCGTTCCCATGGTGTCCCGGTCTCCGTTTCTCTGGCTGATTCCTTTGCCCTTGTGGTGGCTTTTGGGAGATGCAAGTTTCGGCTTTCTGTTGCTTCAGTTGGACATCTCATTCAGTCGGTGATTGGTGGTAATCCTCTTTGTTTCAACGTTAGTCAGCTCGGTGATCGAGTGTTCAAATTCTTCGTGGCTTCCAAAACTGTGGGGATTCAGATTCGCAAGCTCTACTCTTTTGAGTGTGATTCTTTCAAAGTGTTCTTTCATCTTTGGGGTGGTGGAGGCCCCAACTGGCGCGCTGAGTGGGAGCTCTTCCTTGCTGAAGATTCAATGTCATGGCGTCCTGCCCCCCGGAGAATCTCTTTTGCTGATGCGGTTCGCCAGCCTGCTGGTCGCCATGATCACCGGCTGGCATGCAGTGCGAACTCATTCCTACGGGTAAGGGGCGCCCAGCTAGCTTTGCTTGCCAAGCCGCCCGTCAAATCGTCTGCATTTTTAGTAGGCTCCAATCGCCTCTTGGCGCCATGATGGCCGTCGTTCAGTTTTTGATCGCTGGCTAGACACTGTTGGCCATGGCGATGCTCTTCGTCCTCAGCTCCGGCGGCCCAATCCTAGTGGCTCAATTTCAAAAATTTGTTCCCGTTGTCTTCTCCCAGGCCATACGCGTGCTACATGCAGGTGGCCTATCCGGTGTTGGGCGTGCTGTGTCTCGGGGCATGTCGCCAGTGCATGCAAGGGACCAAGCGTTAATGACAAAACGGGCCATTAACCCGGGCCGTCAATTGGTTCAAGTCTCTAATCCCCTCGGGTCCCTCAAAGCTGCCGTGTTTCAATTCCTTTGGGGAAATGGCGTCTGCCCTTTGGGCTGCCCCAGGCACTGGGCCCGTTCCCACGACCCCTTGGGCCGAGATCGATCCGGCTTCTCGGGTGGGCTGTGAACCGGAGTTGGTGCCGGATATAAATGTGGAACCAGCACAGTGGTCGCTTGCGGCCGCTTCATCTTCCTGCTCCGTACCCCCAGCCTCGTACACTCCACCTCGCCACCAAAAAGCCCCCACTCCACAGCTACAGTGCAACCCTTCCTCTGAGCTCGAAGGTGCACCGGAGGAGGCAATGACCTTTCAACGGGTCGATCCGCGACCTTTCGTGCCTCGGTCGATGGTCTGGGAGGATGTTGTGAACCGGCCGACCATGGTTCGGGCGGTGGCTTCTAGAAAGTCCACACCGAGCAATGAAGAAATCATCCGGAATGACGACCTCGCCATCGTCTACATCAATCCGCTGCCTGGTAATGTCCTGGACTTTGGAGCAGTGGATGAAATAGTGCGCGAGTTCTTGCATTTTAGAAGGATTGGGGTTGAAGATGTTCAGCCATGCAGCATGGGGCAGGCATACGTGAGGTTTGCGCGCAACTTTGAGAGGGATCTGCTCATCCAGGAGGGACCGATTTCTTATCATAACATTTTCCTCACGTTTGGTAGGCATAACCAAGGTAGAAATTGGAGGGGAGTCCAGTTTAATCATGAATGCTGGATTATGATGCTGAACTTTCCAGTGGACTATCAGGAGGAACAGTTTTTCCAGGATGCTATAGGTTCGTTTGGTAAACACCTGTATTGGCATGAGGAGGAGCGCAGATTGACTAGGGTAATTATCCGAGCTCGTGTTGTTGATATCCTGGCGATTCCTCATTTTATTATTTTCTCTGATGCTCCCGGTTTCAATGGAGAATCTTGGACTGTGCAATGCGAGATCCTGCACCATAATTTTCTGGGTGGGGTGCCACCTGAGGAGGACCGAATCCCTGCTGCTCCAATTGTGGAAGGTGCATTTGACTTTTTTGGGCTTGGGCAGCCAGGTGCTGGCCCTGTTCTGAATGATAACCCAGAGGACAATAATGCTGAAGAACAGGTGAATGTCCAGGCTCTGCATAATCAGAATCAAGGGGTACAGCAAGGTGGTTGGGATCTTTGGCCAGCTCAGCAAGGTATTGGACTGAATCTGAATGATGCTCCAGCTCAAATGATGGAAATTGACTTGAATGCCCCTGCTCAATTTCTGGAGGATGACCCCCAAGAAGTGATCCTTAATCCTGCAAATCCTGTTCAGGGTGATTTTCTTGAGCTGAATGATTTACTGCAAGATAATAATGTGGTTGAGGAAATAATTGTTGCTGAATTCCCTCAAATGATTCCTGCTGAACAGGCATTGCTCAATATTGCTGATGCAGAAATGGATGTGCCTATGCTCCCTGTCAATTTGGTTAATGTCCTTGTAGATGATGTTGATCCTGCTGAGCTTATGGCTGCTAATGAGGAGTTTGATGAAAATGTTGATAATTTCTTTGCCCACCTTGAGAATGAGGGCCCAGAAGAGGATGACGACCCCCTGCCTGATGATAATCAAGTTCTAAATGTGGGGATGGCCCTTCTCCCAGCCTTTGGGCCTGACCCTGCCTGCATGGATTGGCAGAGAAGGCAAAATGCTGAGGCCACCAGAATCTGGGCCACTCACTTTAGTTTGGTAAGCCCAACAGATTGTAGGTTTCCATTCCATCATGCGGGCCAATTTTTTCACATTTATGCTCATGATTCCAGAAAGGTTTGACTGGGCTAAAGATTTCCTGAACGCAAGAGCAGTAGGATGCCTGGATGATGGCAATGGCTTTGTTGATCTCTCTTCGCCACTCACTTGTCCTGTTGGTAAGATTAGTTCAACCCCCCCTTGCTTTGGTAGTGGCAGCTCATCTTCTGTTATAATCTCTGAATTGCATGATGTTTCTGCTGCTGATAATTTGGTGGTGTTGTATGATTCACCTACCCCTGTCACACATGCTGATTTGTTGGACACAGGTTCACCCATGACAGACAAGGAGGCTGAACCCAGTACTAAGACTGTCCCTGCTGAATCTGGCTTTGTTGATCAGAGCCTTCTGCTTAGGGAGGATGTTGCTCTGTGGTGTTGCCCAAAAAAAGCGTGAAGCATGCCCCTCCCCTTTGTGCCTCTGAGGTAAGAAGGATTCCTAGGTTGCAGCACCAAGACAAAGGTTTTAAACATAACAGTTGTCCTGACAAAAGATGTAACATATGTCCTCCTACTCTCCCCATCAGTCTGATTAAAAAGTTGGGTGTGCAGTGTGGCATGGCAGCTGAGATGCTGGATGAGGAAGCCCTGAGGTCTGCTCCCAAGAAAAAGCCTGTTGGCAAGAAGAGGAAGGCCACCAAGGAGAAGCAAGAAGGCCCAGGAGAAGAAGAAAAGGAGTGCCAAGATGACCCTGAGGCTGCTTTAGGAGAGAAGGAAGGAGAAGACGACTAGTTCTTCTTTTTTTTTCTCTCTTTTTTCGACCCCGGGCTGTGTTGGGGCTGACATGTTGGTTATTTTGGCAAAGTGTAATTTATGGATCAAAACCATCACTCTTTTAGGAGTTGGAATGTTTTAACTTGGAATGTCAGGGGAATTAATGCCTCCTGGAAATGGAATGATATTAGGAGCAAAATTAGCAATTCAGCCTGTGATATTGTCTGTCTGCAGGAAACCAAGAAAGATTTGTTTGATTCTAGTTTTCTTAGATTGATCTGTCCTGCATCTTTTGATTGCTTTGATTTTTTGCCTTCGGTGGGGGCTTCTGGAGGTATTCTTATTGCCTGGAAAGGTAACCTGTTCAGTGGCACCATGCTTTTCAGTAATGAGTACAGCATCTCAATTGAGTTCACCTCAGCTCATAATAATGTATCCTGGGTCCTCACCTGTGTTTATGGACCATGTGTTGCTGCTGCCAAGTTGCTCTTCCTGCATTGGCTAAAAAACATTCAGATGCCAGATGGCATGGACTGGTTGCTCCTGGGTGATTTTAACCTCATAAGAAAGGCTGAAGACAGAAATAAGCCTGGGGGTAATCCAAATGAGATGCTGCTTTTAATAATGCCATCAGCTCTCTTGGGCTGAATGAGGTCATTTTGCAGGGAAGAAAATTTACTTGGTCTAATATGCAATTCCCTTCTCCCCTCATGGAAAAAATTGATTGGGTCTTCACCTCTGCTAGCTGGGTCATCTCCTTTCCCTTCACTACTGCTAAGGCTCTGGATATGTCACCCTCAGATCACACACCATGCTTGGTGAATATCTCTACCTCCATCCCCAGAGCTAAGGTCTTCAGATTTGAGAATTTTTGGATGCATAATGACCAGTTTATGGAGATTGTCTCCAACAGTTGGGCTCAGCCATGCCACCACTCTGATAGTGCCAAAGCTCTGACAGCCAAGCTCAAAAATCTGAGAAGGTCTCTCAGGGATTGGCATGGTTCTAAAATAAATCTCAAAAGTTTGATTGATATGTCTAGGGTGGTCCTCCTGTTTTTGGAAGTCATATGTGATTACAAAGACTTGAGTATAGAAGAATGGAACTTCAAGAGATTGCTCACTGATCACCTCCACAAGTTGCTGGATCAACAAAAGGTTTACTGGAGGCAAAGAGGGTCCATTAACTGGGTCAAATTTGGTGATGCAGGCACCAAGTTCTTTCATGCCAACGCTACTATCAGACATCGTGTCAATATTATCAATGAGCTGGATACTGGAGATGGTCTCACTGTCTCTTCTCATTCTGACAAGGAAAGAATTTTGTGGGAAAGCTTCAAAGAAAGGCTGAGTACATCTGAAGCTTGCAGTTTCCCATGTGCTCCCAGCTTTTTTCTTCAGAGAAATAGTAACCTTGATCTGCTTGAGACACCTTTCTCCAACCTTGAGATTGACTCCATTATTAAGGCTCTCCCCAGTGACAAATCTCCTGGACCAGATGGATTCAACAATGAATTCCTCAAAAAATGTTGGCCCTTGATCAGGCATGATTTCTATAGAGTTTGCAGTGATTTCTATAATGGTTCTATCTGTCTGAAGAGCATTAATTCCTCTTTTATCACCCTCATTCCAAAAGTTGATGGGGCTAGAAGGGTTAATGACTTTAGACCAATATCTTTACTAAATTCCTCGGTCAAGTTGGTCACTAAGATCCTTGCAAACGGACTTCTGACCTTTTGCATCACCGAAAGCTGATTCACAAAAACTAGTATGGGTTCATCAAGGGGAGAACAATTCAGGACTGCTTGGCTTGGGCCTATGAATATTTACATATTTGTCATCACTCAAAAAAGGAAATTGTGATCATCAAATTGGACTTTGAGAAGGCCTTTGATAAAATTGAGCATCAGGCCATGCTTACCATCATGGAGGCCAAGGGCTTTGGCCAAAGGTGGCTTGGTTGGATGCAGGCCATCTTCTCTTCTGGTACATCTGCAGTCCTGCTCAATGGTGCTCCAGGAAAAACTTTTCATTGCAGAAGAGGGGTTAGACAGGGAGACCCCCTCTCTCCCTTACTTTTTGTCCTGGCTGCAGACCTTCTTCAGTCAATGATCAATAAAGCCAAAGATCTTGGTCTGCTTCAGCTCCCAATTCCCCTTAGCTGCTCTTCTGACTTCCCTGTTGTCCAGTATGCTGATGATACCCTGATAATTGCAGAAGGAGATGCTAGACAGTTATTTTTTCTTAAATCTCTTATCAACAGTTTCTCCATGGCCACTGGGTTGAGGGTGAATTTCAGCAAATCCATGATGATTCCTATAAATGTCCCTGAGGCAAAATTATCGCTGTTGGCTGCTACTTTTGGCTGTTCCATTGGCAGCCTCCCCTTCACCTATCTGGGGTTGCCTCTCTTTGTTGATAGGCCAAGGATCTTGGACTTCATGCCCTTGGTGGATAAATGTGTCAGTAGGCTTGATGGTATCTCCACTTTTTTGAACCAGGCTGGTAGATTACAGCTCACAAATGCAGTCTTCTCAGCCCTCCCTACCTTCTTCATGTGCTCCCTATCACAGCCAAAAGGAATAATCAAAATGGTTGACAAGCCAAGAAGATACTGTCTCGGGGGCTCCAGCTCCAATGTCTATGCCATCCCTAAGGCTGCTTGGACAATGACCTGTGTTTCAAAAATTGCTGGGGGGTTAGGAATCATTGATCTTGAAAAGCATAATAAAGCCTTGCTCTTGAAAAACTTGCACAAGTTCTTTAACAAGGAAGACATACCTTGGGTGCATCTTGTCTGGGAAAAGCATTATAGCAATGGCAAGCTCCCAAGTCATATCAAAAAGGGCTCTTTTTGGTGGAGAGATGTCTTGAAACTACTGCCTGAGTTCAAAAGTTTTGCACAGCCCTCTGGTATGGCTGGTGATTCCATCCTCTTCTGGCATGATAGTTGGGCTGGAGAGGCTCTCTCGGTAACTTATCCTGAGCTTTTCTCCTTCACCACCAACAAGATGGTCACTTTGCAAAAAGTCCTTGCTGAACAAGATTTTCATAACTTCTTCCACTTACCTTTGTCTGAGGAAGCTTTTGAACAGTATCAGCTCCTTGAGCTTGAGATTGGCTCCAGGGAGATCAGCTCAGATAATGATGTCTGGAGTTATTCATGGGGGTCTAGCAAATTCTCTTCTTCCAAGGCTTACAAAAAATTATGTGGCAATCAGTCAGCGCATCCCTCTTTCAAATGGCTTTGGAGATCAAATTGTCAGCCAAAACATAAGATTTTCTTTTGGCTTTTGATGAAGGACAGGCTCAGTACCAGAAACATTTTGAAACGACGAGGCATGACCCTGGACAACTATCATTGTGTGCTGTGCAATAGCCTCATTGAAGAGTCGATGTATCATCTCTTCATTGACTGTCCCTTTGCAGCAATGTGTTGGAACTGGATTGGTGTTCAGCCTTCAAATGGTATCTCTTTCCCTGAGCTGTCCTCCCACCTCAGAATTCAAATCAATGCCCCTTTTTTCATGGATGCTGTCATTCTTCTCTGCTGGTCGATCTGGATGGCCAGGAATGGGTTGATCTTCAATGGGGTGCAACCAACTTTTTGCTGGTCGTCGGCAATTCTTCACTAAGGAGTTGCATCTCCTGAAGCATAGAGTGAAGCCTGGCATTCTCCCTCAATGTCTCCAATGGAGCCAAAATTTTTCTCTTCCAGGAAACTGATTTTCATGTTTTTTACCTCTTTTTTTGTTTCTTAAGTTTTTCTCCAGAACCTTTTGTATTTGTGGACTTTGTTTCTTGGTTTCAATAAAGTGCTGTAGGGCCCCGGCCCCTCCAGATTGGTAAAAAAAAACAATATTTTTGTTTGTAATCATTTAAATTCCATATGTTTGAAGTTCTCACATTTTAAAATTCATTTTTTAGTTTTCAAACGATGTCAGAAAGAGAACGGCCAAAGCCTAAAGATCTCAAAAATGATATACAACATTGCAATTCAGAACCTTTTATTTTGCTGACGGATGATTTTGGCCGATTCTATAGGTTTCACTATACATATTGACATTCTAATTGGTCAATTGACTTTGGCTGATTCAATGGTCTATAGAAGCTAGCCATTTATAGATGTGCCCACACCAAGAATGGAACTTGCATGGATATCGCTCTATTTAAACATCACCCTAGGAGAGAACAAATACACACTTATTGTTTCTCTCATCGACGACTGCAATGTCATCAAGTTTTATTTTTCTATTACTACTGGCCTGGAAGAAAGAAAGCAAGCCCAATATTAGTAGCCTGAGTTAGGTACTCTGATTCCACATGGACTTAGCAAGTGCACCTCTGCTTAAAGAGCATTCAAATACTTATATATGATCAGTAACTTACTCGCTTATAAAATTGTGGTAGAGACTAGCTATAGAGAGATTGAAATGGAGAAAGAAAGAGTTGATGAAAAATACATGTAGTTCAATCATTAGGACTGGGAGGTGTCGAGAATGAAAGAGGCATTCCTTGATCATGGGTGACGTGGGAAACGAGAGAGAGTGTGAGTTGATGAAAATACCATGTCGCTAAACTGTGGAAACTCACTCAATTGATATGGCTGGGAGGTGTCAAACCATCAATATATCTGGTTTTTAGGAGACATGGAAAGATTGATATGGACCAAGCTAAATGACCTAAAACATGTAGTTTACCACATTTTGATAGACTTGTGGGCATGCTTAAACTATACACATTTTTCCTTTTGGGCATGTGTTGGATTCGTGTTGCATGCTCTTTTACTGCGTAGGACACAATGTATCATTAGGCTTTTATGATGTTGATTTGATACATTGGCTCTACGCGATTGATATAAGCCGGAGGACAATTATCGTCCATTGGATGTCCTCAGCATGGTCGCCTAGCCTGGCGTTGTATGCTTAAGCAAATCACTATACAGAGCGTTGTACCTATCTAGCAGTGCAGGATGGTCAGACGGCATCGAAATTCCCTCATTGAAATTGCTGATGCAGAATTGTGCGACCACAATAGGCAGCAAACATCAAGCTTGAAGGATCAGCACCAAAATTGTGAATAGTCAGTAGAACAGTAAAAGCAAGTTCGCCAGGAGCTTACACAATACACACTTTGCCGAGACTCATTACCTTTCTGGAGGCCGCATAATAACCTGCAAAACAGAGTTCTCCGATATGGACAAGGGTTAGCCAATCAGTATATTGTTTGCATCTTATCATGATGGTGTGTCATATCCAATTTATAGAACAAATTGAACAATAGATTATATGTGCACCCTAGGATCAATCGCACACATATAATGACAAAATTAAAGGAAATAGTATCATCCGAGTGCCTTATTACATCACGAACTGTATCTCATACATAAATATCATAAAAGTCTTAACAATAAAATAGAAACTAGCTAAGCTTCAGGGCGCCTTCATCTCCACAGGGAAGATCGACTGGTTGACACTCAAGCCTAGTAGTCATCTTCATAGGGCTGATAACCATGGCCATCTGTACCCATCCGGGATTTTCCCAAAAATGGAATATAAAGCAAGCGTGAGTACACAACGTACTCAACAAGTATAGCATGGATAAATGAGGCTCAAAAGCTGACACTAGTTAAACTGCGGTAAGCTTTTAATAAGTCAAAGTTTTATTCATTCTAATCATTCTAAGTTCTGCTTAGGCACCTTTTATTCCCCAACAATTAATTAAGATCACCACTATTCCAGCATCACCATTATTCACCATTATCATGTTGCTTATTCCGTCAAGTTTTCTGGGCCGCTCATAACCGTGAGCACGGCTGTTATAACAGATTTTACTCTGCTTGCAGAGGTGTACACTTTCTTTGTGAGTTATGATTTCCAAATGTAAAGGCTCATGACTTCCATTACACCAAAAATCATACATAGCCTTTCGAAAGATTATCTAACAAGTTGAGCCACTATAGGTTTCGTAGGTTTTTTGCGGATATAGGACCAACCTTCCCGATGGCACAATGACACGCAAACCTATACACAAGGGGACGGGGACCGCACTATACCCAACCGACAACCCCTTTTTGTGCCACAAGGGTAACCCCCAACAAGTTAGACACGAGCTTTCTAATCAACTACGATCGAGCCACATGACCCTCGGTTATACGATTTTTCCCCAGCTTTTGCCAACGGATCGGTCCTTATGGAGGGCCAAGAGCATCAAAAGAGCCCTCGCCCTGTTGTTTCATTATCATGTTCATCATCATCATTCATCTCATAGCATCATTACTCGTCATTGGGTTCATTTATATTTATGTTGAGCGCTAGCAAAACTACCCAATGCATATATCCCAAGGTAACAAGGAACAGATAACAAAACTAGGACAATCCTTAAAGCAAATTAATTAAACTCATGCACATGAAGTAATGGTTAAAGGTGAATAGGTCAACAAGGTAAAACCCAAGCTATACTTGCCTACAACAGGTGGTTGTTGCTGGTCAAACTGGTCCTCGTAGTACTCCTCGTCACCGTAGTACCGATCACCAAACAAACCGATCACCTTCTACTCAAACACCACGCAACAACACGCAATCCGAATCATTCATGCAAAGCAAACAAGCCTATCATTAGAACATTGCACCAACAGTACAGAAATAAATTGAAAAGTTTCATAAATCAATCTACGATTTACTACGGTCACACAGATATAAAGATCACGCGAATCGGAGCTAAAACGAGCGAGTTACGAATAAAACAAGGCTAATTAAAGCGAGGTAATTAATTAAATCTAACTACGAAAATTAACAGTGGCAAACTGAACTAACAGTGGCATAAACATCTAGGAATCTTAACTACGATCCTAATGCAAGTTGAACGGATCGATTTGGACTTAAAACGTGAAAGTTATAAGCATTTGAATTCAATGGCAAATCTGTAAATAGACTGAAGTAATTTCGGGATTAAAACAAATCAAAATCCTTTTATAAACCGGAATCAGGGATCTATACGGAATTAACCGTAGACCACAGGGTTTCTTTAGCAAAATGACCACCCGAAGGGGTATGCTTGAATCTGGACCGTCGGATGTCGTTTGGATGGTCAAGATTAGATCCAGTGAGGGGGAAATATCCCCACCGGCCGGCTACAGTGGCACGGCGGCGGCGCAACTGTGCTCGACGGCGGCACCGGTCGCCGGAGATCACGAATCCGCGATGCGGACCGCGTTAGGTTGATCTGGTGGCACTAGGATGACGTGGACGCGATTGCGACCTCGTCGGACGTGTTGGTGCGGCCGGAACGCGCGGCAGCGCAGCGCTCGGCCATGGCCGACGGCGGCAATGTCGCCGGCGTGCTGGAACTCGGCCCTAGCGGCCACCATCCATCAAATTGACGGTGCGGAAACAAAGAGAGGGTCCATGGGGTCTCACCGACGCGGAGTTTGGCGGCGAGGACGGACGGGCGGCGACGAGCACGACGAACAGCGGGCGGTGGCGGAGCTCTGCAAAGCCGGCGGCCGTCGTGAGTCATACGTGAGAAAAACAAGAGGAAGACGGGTCTGCCGGTTTCGCAACCACAAAGCGAACCTCGACGACGTTTCTGACGACGGAGAACGACGGCGAGGGCGGTGCTCCAAGGTCCGGCGGCGCAAGCTCGGGAACTCGGCGGCTGCTGCTACCGAACGGGGGCGAGTGTGTGAATTGGAAAGGGCCGACGCGGCGTGGGCTGCCTCGGTTTAAGAAGGAGGCACCGGCTCCAAGAAGGAAGGAGGCGCGGCACTTGGAAAGAGCGCGGCATCAGCGGGATTTGGCGCCGCTGCGGTGTGAGCAGTCGGGCTCGTCCGTGCGGGAGGGAAGGGGATGACCCTGTAGCGCCGGGGCCGGCACGTCAGTGGCAGTGGGTCAAAGAATGCAGCGCTGCTGCTTGTTGCTCAAGTTGGGCCGGCCCGGTTAGCAAGTCAAGGACTGGGCTCGGTCCAGCAAGGAATTGAAGGAAGAGGAGGTAGGCCAGCTTGGGCCACTCGGGCTGGAATGAGAAAACAGTGAAGGAGGGAAAAAGAAATCCTTTTCTTTTTATTTGAATCCATTTCACAATACATTTGCAAACGGTTTTGAAATCCTTTTCAATTGCTCTCAAGACCAGACATCATATAGATAAATATGCAGCAGCATGAGTGCATCAACCATGAGTCTAGCCTTATGATTGATTTATTTTCTCAAAAATTATTATTTTCATATATTCTCATGAGCACAAAATGCATATTTAATTTATTTAAGCTATTTCCAAAAATAAAAAATTTCAGGGTGTTACATGGTGTGAAGATACTACTACATATATAATTCTTTCATAAATATAATCATTGACCCGAAGTGAAAGTTAGTGCAAACTAATGGCGGCTATGACCCCAAATGGCTTCGAGATTAATTTGTACTAAACAATGATTGTTATGCTTAATTATTATTATACAATATATAGATCAGTGTCGATGGCTCATCATATATGAAACCAACATTTTGTCCCTCCAAAAAAATGAAAACCTACATTCATGCCTATTTTGCTCCATCCGACACCGTAAGCGTCTTTCCCCGCCTCTCTCGTGATGATGATATATGTATCTTAATGCATGCATGGATGACGATCTGACTCCTGAAGATCACAAAAGCATTTTGGTTGTGCCAATAATTCATTTCATGCAAAAGCTTATCTGTGTTGTGCTATTTTCATATCAGTGTAAGATATGGTATCTGGGACAGAAGATTGACCAAATTTGATGGAAATTCTGGTTATGAGTGGACCGTAAGAGCTGGCTATATGTACCGGACAGGCCTGCAATGGTCGAACTTCACTCCGGGAGGGAAGAAAGGTTCACTAATAAATGTTCGCTTATTATTTGTCTCGGTCAAGATTGTCATCAAGTTTTATTCCTACCACTGAGAAACCAATGCCTCTAGTTTTATTTCGACGGGCCTGCGGCTGTACAATGCACCACTCTACCTCATTTAACAGCAACAGGATTGGAAGAAACAAACACGGGCCAAAAATGAGTCGTCCAAATCTGGTACTCTGCTGGTTCCATATATAGACTCACGAAATGCAACTCTGCTTATTAATTAGCATTCAGATAAATAAATAAATAAATAAATACGAGTCACTTTCTCACTTATAAATATGTGCCAGAGACTAGAAGAGCGAGACAACTCCGGTCTCTAGATCGGTTTGGTCAATTACGCTTTGGTTCTTACCATTTGCAGGTTGTGAGCAACCTCGTGGGCGTCCATGACCCTCAAGTGTGTTTGGTGTGAACCCTAATTCACGTCAACAACATTTATTTTACTAATTACTTTTCATATTCTTTTACCATTTTCATGGATACAATTTTCAGTAGGTGCAATGTATGTGTCATATGTATTTGCATGCGCAGGGCACATCTATCTGTAGAGAAAGCCACCACTGAGTCCCGTGTGTGGAACAAGCCTCCCACTTTCACTACCACTACAGTTTTAAACGAGGTGGGTGTGATAAGGAGTAGAGAAACAATAGGTTTGAATCAGTTACCCTCACACTCGGCTCCGTCTCTATATTGAACTTCACTCCGGGAAGGAGCAAATGTTCACTAACAAATGTTCACTTATTATTTCTCTCAGCGAAGATTGTCATCATGTTTGATGGCTAGCACTCAGAAATCATTGCCTCTAGTTTCGACCGGACTGGCGTTGTACAATGCAACACTCTAGCTCGTGTAACAGCAACTGGATTGGAAGAAAACAAACGCAAGCCAAATATGAGTCGTTCCAATCTGCTACTCTGCTGCTTCCATATATAGACTCACAAAATGCAAGTCTGCTTATTAATTAGATTCAGATAAATAAATGCGAGTCACTTTCTCACTTATAAATATATGCGGTAGAGACTAGAGGAGCGAGACAGATGTGTGCCAAGAGAAGGTTGATGAAAAGACCATGTAGACGAATCTATAGTGCTCAGTTTATAGGTTTGGGAGGTCTCGAGAATGAAAGAGGAAACACTATCTTGTCCTGACTGAGTACTGTAGCGAACTAATTGCCACCGCCACACCAAGGATGATGTAGTTCAGCACACGAAAGCTCGCGAGCAAAGGTTGGCCACCATGTCGTTATCCTGATAGAAACTGAAGACAAGGACGCGCAGCATCCCCTGCTGGCTGTCCTCCAGCGCTCGAGCCACATATAGAGCGGCCTGCATATGCATCTCGTAGGAGAATTACCTTCAACACATGCGCTTCATTCAAGTTTGCCCAAGGAGTCTTGATCAGCATCCATCTTCTATATGGATCGGAAATCTCAAGATGAATGTTGTTCAAAATATTCTTGATGCTTGTCATGCCTAGCATCACTTTCCGATCATTATTGGTAAGTATTCGATCAAATGTGAATCAGTAAGGAGATAAGAATTTGGCAATAAAGGAATAGGTAAGTATTCCGTCGAATTGCCAGTGAGATTGATTGGCAGTGCAGAATGCAGTACAGTTTCCTGTGCAATCAAGTATATTAACACACAAGTGTCCACACATGTAAAGCTAAACAGCAATAAAATATTGTATATATACTATAGAAAATAAGCCCATGCATGGTGAAGCCTTCTAATGTTGTTGTCGAATCAAAGTACAGTTTCCTCATTTCTAACTAAATAGCTTGTTTCCGGAAAACATATAGTACTTTAAAATGAAAATTCTGTGAAATATCCAAAATCATACATGTGTATTTACTTAGAACAAGCAAGTATTAAGCACTCTCTATGAGAACGCCTACCTACATGAAAATCACAAAGTGATGGCGTTAACCATAGTGTGGAATGTATGATTTTGGATATTTCACAGAATTTTCAATGTTCTGAATTTTTGTCAGACCGAGCAGTCCCTGTTCATCATCATGTTTGGGCAATTTAGAGGTTTTATTAAATTTTGGCCTAGTAGACAAAATTGTAGAGGACTTCAATATCTTTCTCTGGACACCAAGAACACTATCATAGCCTTTATATTTTGGGAGATATCGCTGCCTGAAGTAGGATATGTTTCAGTGACGAAAATCTGGACGGTTGTAGATCTAGGCTGTTTTTGGCTATTCAAATGAATTAGTCTGATGTTCGACGTGAACAACAAGTCTTGGAATTTTATTAAGCTTTGCAGATTGGTAACTTATATATTTATTTATTTAGTAAATCTTCATTTATGAATTTTTGAAGTTTGGCATGCTGTTTTGGTCGGCAGAATTGTTCAGTCATGTTCCGTAGGCAATTACTCCATTTTGGGAGCTTGTTATGCAAAAATTTACAATACGAGAATTGTTTATAATGAAGTTTTACATAACCTGGTAAATTTTGGGAATTTTTCAATATGTTGTCTAAAGTCTACAAAAAAAGAGAAGAGTTAGTGCTGCTGTCTTGATCGGTAGAGAAACGGTAGACGCTTGAACGTCGGGTTTGGGGCGCTATAGTGCGAATTTGTTGTTATTTGTGCTAGTATGTTTGTGCTTGGTACTGAGATATGCTTGTGGTCAGGTGGTGCACCTTCGGATCGTGCTTAGCTCTCACTTTTTGATCTTCATTGAAGGCAAGTAAATGTAGCGGTGGTTTGCTACCGTTTTGACTTGTTATTTTTATCACCTACAGATTATTGTCTCTAAGAATGCCATAGAACTAAATCTGAAACTTGTGATCTTACTTTATTCAACCTTATTTAATTGTGGTCTGATTCATTTACTCATGGTGATATTATTATTCCATATTGCTATTTGTGGTTAACCCACAAGCATGAAGATGAAGTTGAAGTATCATTGGTGGTGAATATTAATTCTATTGCAGCATGCCAAGTGCATTGCATCATTCATTTGCATTGGAAGTTATGTCGTGGACCTATGGTTACGACCGTACCGGTACAACATCATGGGATGCAGCTCCACACCTTGTTGGGTGTGCAGGCAAGAGACATTTGCATTGCATTCATATGCATTCGAAGTATATTATGAAGTGACTTGTTCATAGTTTTATGAATCTTTATATTCTTTGGCTATGTTCCAAATTGGAAGTCTCTCATGTTATTTGATATCATATCAAACTCTACATTAAATTGATGTTTAATTCAACTTGTGATTTAAATGGCTAGTCAAAACAAGTTTGCTTGCTGAGATGTTTCATCTCACCCTTGCTTTACTCAACCCAGGTACTCGATGATTGCTTGGAAGGGAAGGGGATTAGCTGCACGTCACGCACTTCACTTCTTAGAGTCATCATATTTTGATAACAAATAATTTGGTTTCGTTCATTAGACTTGAAAGTAAATGTTTAAAGAGTGGTTGTTAATTTTCTTATAGGAATACCGCATATTTGTGTTAAAATGTTTAATGATGCTAGTTTGCTTCCGTTGGTTTTATGTATGTCTTGTTACATGTGGTTCCTTAAATTACAGCGGAAGTGCTGCCAAAAATCTTTATTGGTTATGTGTAGCTGTTGTTGTTGGTCTTTAGTAACATCCCAGGGTGTCTGTGAATTTTGGGGTGTTACAGTTTAGTAGCTGTGTGGCCGTAACTCGGCGTGCACAGAAGCTGCACGTGACTATAGGGCAGTCTGACCAGGAGGTTAAAGCTTGCTGCATGTGCAATAGAGAGACGTTAGAAGCTAGTCCTTCCATTCTGGACTGGAAAAAAATGTGACTAATTGACGAGTACATATATGTGCTGTGGCAGTAGTAGTAGCAGAGTTTCGTAGTCATGCTTGCAGCAGAGTGCATACGCTCCACGTGTAAATCAAAGTAGCAAAAGTTAAGCTCATGGTGAATTCTAATACAATATACGCTAAAGGGCAGATTCTGATACTATACTAAATGACAGATTATCAAATAAGCTCGTGGTGAATGCTTCGTGTTATAGAATACCTATCGGCTCAAGTGTTGAATTATAATACTATTCTGAAGGACAGATTACCAAATGTAAACCACAATAAACTACTATATGTTTGGAAAGGGGGTTGCCAAAATATAGCTCTAGAGCAGGGGATATGTGCTACAGCCGATTGAGAATTCGCTATGTGATTTATACATGAGACCTACTCCCTCCGTCCCAGAACGACAATCGTTCCCAGAACGACAATCGTTCTGGGAACAGGCACAGGGACCAAGAAGTAGCCCTGCTAATGTTCTGTCGTCCTGAATCCCAGTTTCGCTCTCCGTTGCTCCCATTTAGATCCAATCAAAATCGTGCCGAGTATTACTACAAGGACAAGGGAAACGAGGAGATAGGAGTGCAGCCTAGTGCTCATGGGGACCGTGGCCTAGAACGACAATCTCACTAGGAGAAGGAGATGAGGCTACAATGACAATCTCACCGGGACAGAGGGAGTATGCGGTATTTGATAAAAAAAAATCCTTTCTCTGCTTCTCTTTTTTTTCCCATCCATTTGTCTTGGCATATGGCAGCCGCTTGTTCTTTTCTCTCAGGTGGCGTGGCCGCGTGTCAGGTGTGGCGGAGCCAGCTCATCTTGCCAGTCGCCCATGGTACGGTGTGGCGATGCTAGTGCGCCTTGCCAGTCGCACAAATCTGTGGCCCCCAGACACACAATGATATGAAGAGCTCAGCTAGCGTGTCTTGCCTAATGGGGCCCCTTGCTGTAACACCCAGGTACCACGCAACCCTAGGATGCTACACAACTACACCACAAAATGCCAAACTAGAAAATTTTGGCAGCAAATACCTTGAAACAAGTACAACGTAAAGGAAGCAACAAATATATAGATGATATCTAAAGCGTGATACTCCACATAACAATCTTTCACAAACAAGAGCAAGGGTACTCTACCATCTCTCAGACTCAGATGAAAACATCCTAGCATTATAAGATCATGCGAAGGAGTTGGATGTGCAACTAACTCATTTCCTCCATGCTATCTTCAAAGAACAACCTGGGGAGGAGAAAACAAGGGTGAGATTGAATAATCTCAAGCAAAGTTTAACTACTTTAACAAGCTATTTAAACCACATTAGATTAACCAATATCCAAATATCCATACAGCCCACATATAGTATATCCAAAGTTTGATAAGCCATAGCACAACATAAGACATAATTATTTATAGTATATCGCAATATACTTCATCACATCCAACCTTCAAAACCATACAGAAATGCATAGAAATGCACATGAGCTCCTACCTTCATACTCAACAAGGCACGGTTACACCAATATAAAGATTTTCATCATTCGCTCCATAGAAAATTCAAATGTAGTTCAATGTACATCTCAAGAATGATACAATGCAATGCAAATGCGAAAGGTGCAATGCAATGCATGACTTCACTTCTACCCACACATCCCAAGAAGAGGGAGTGAGAGCTGCAACCACAATGCTCTTCAATGTGCGTTCTTTGTACGGGTACTTACCGCACCAATTTGGCTACGGTTTCTTCAAATGCATATCAATGGAAAGAGTGCAAATGCAAATGTTGCATTGTGAGTAATTCTTGTACTTCATAAGTCAACAATAGAGCCACAATATGAATGCCATCTCCAAGAGAACCAAATATCACATACCTCCAAATAAAAATAAAGAATACGACATGATATCCAATATAGAGATATACATATAGAACTCCTTCAACCCGAGTATCAATCAGGATGAAAAAGATAGGACCCCGTATATGCCAACCATTGGTAGGCTAGTTATTAATATCGTGATATTTATAGACCCCCTTCCATTTAATAGATTAGGGAGCATACAGACCATCGACAAAACTAGATATGGGGAAAGGCCCCCACTTCACTAATCTAAGCCCCGTGCATAAGCATTGGGTCATAAAGAAATTTCATTGAAACACAGCTAGTGCAACTAAAAACCAATCCTTACGTCTTTCACATCGCCCCCAAGACTTGTAGCAGATTGATTCTAACACTCCTCACAAGTAGGAACTAGTAGTCATAAAGTAGTATAAATGCCACAGATATTTTTCAAACACCAAGACCAACAAATCCATCAGCTATTAATCCACTAAGTATTCCATAACTTCAACGATAGTAAAGAATCATATGATAGGTTAAATTAATAAGTATATGCCACATGTGAACAATCCTATCAGCCTCAACCATAATTTCAAAAACCATCATCCATTGAATATTTCAGTTATCTATTCCCCATGTTGAAGAAAAAGGGATACACCCACTACATAGCTATACTAGTAACATCATATCCATACTTATACCATAACTATGAGCATCATGTATGTTTTCATATTACCACATATGAGTATGTGTGCTGCATTTTATAAATGGAGGCAGTAAAAATAGCATGTTAAAATTGTAGCAACACAACAGCTACATTCACTTGCCTTTACCGACCATGAAGACATGACATAGATGCCTCGTAGCAACACCACCTGCTAAACCACCTATGTATATCAGCACAACAAACCTACATAGCATTGACATATAGAAATATAGAGTGCTTATATGCCCAAGATCCAAAAATAAAAAGACTAGACAAGCTACACTCCTTGTCACCATCATTGATGAAAGGCAGGAACTCTCATCTTTTATGTATCTATTTTTATACAACAGATCAGGTGCCAAATAAATATATATTTGGAAACTTCAGAATAAACTAAAACTTTGGTAGCAAAACTATAACTTTATCAAGCTTCTAAGGTCACCTAAAACACATCTCAAATCATCACTTCTAAATCTGCCTAACAGCCTAGGCAGCAGCGTATAAAAAATTCACATCCCCTAAACTATACAACTGAAAATTATGAAATTTTGCAGGCTGAAATAACTTTTATCCCTCTACAAAAGTCTCCACTGGTGGAATGGCCAAATCAACTATTTACTATGTGAAAATCACCAACGAACAGACTTGACTAAAACTGCCATGAAACTTGCATAGTCAAAATAAATAGGCCATAGTTCAAGTTATACTCTACCAAAATTGCAGTAAAATACAATTTGGAAAGCTGAATAAAATCTCTACAATATTGGTATTCATTGTGTGGACCAATTCTGCACAAAAAGTGGCTCAAACGAAGTAGATCTAAACCTGTCCAGAAATTTGTCATAATATAACAGCTGGCTTCAAAAATCCATCTCTCTCAAATCACTAGGGCTAAAATCATAAAATTTGACAAGCTCCTAGATCTTAATGTCCTCTACAACTTCCTTATTATCAACTTCTTGAAGAAAAATCGTTTAAGTCATCAAAACTACACGAACAGCAGCACTGCTCGAAGTTACAGGACAGCAAACCCTAGATCAACAACCAAATGATGATTCCCCACAAATCCACTAACCCCCATGACCAAGAACCATCTAAGCACCTCAATTAACAGTTTTTAAAGTGGATTCACCTCACCTTGGATATTTCCCCAAACCTAGGGCAGCAGGAAGAGATGGGGAAAGGACTAATCTCCATGGAAGATGCACCTCTTCTTGCTCCTCTTGACATCCTCGACTGTTTTCTTTGCATTTCCCCAAGGGTTCAGCACTGCAGTGGGAAGATTTAGGGAGGAAAGCCATGGGAGAGCAAGAGGAGGAGGAAGCAACGTGAGAAGGAGAGGTGCTGGTCCGGGAGATGAATGGGAGAGAGGAGGGGAGCAACTTGGGCTAGGGAAGAGGTGGGGCTGGTTGGGCCTTGCCCTTTCTAGATTATTCTTTCTTTTTTCTTTTTTTTTTTTTTTTTGATGTGTTACATTCTTCCCTCCTTTAAAGAATTCGTCCCCGAATTCTATCACTAAAAAACATGAATAGAGAAAGATATTATTAAAGCATCCAAGGTACCCCATGTGGCACCACCACTCAAGAACACGGGTCCATGCTTAATTGTCTACTAAAACTATAAATCTTTTTAAAGCATTTCATGATTACTCCAGAACATTACACCAAGCACCCTTATTCCCAAGATAAGTTATTATCATAGGGATAAAATACCTCAAGCCCACCAAGAACGATATCCGCACCAAACACCGGCCTCAAAAGGCCAAAGCGAAGTTAATATACAAAAATACATGAGAACCCATATAGGGCAGAAAAATCCTATATAAACTAAACCAACTATAACACCACCCCTACATTATAAGCTGACTTCAAAGCAACCCCTTCATTAAATCCATCTTTTCAAGCCATACTTCCTTTGAACTTTCAAAGAAAGAAGAATACGAGCAAGTGCCCACATTCTAGTATTTTTTTTACGAGAGCACTTAACTATCCCCCCATAACATGATCCAACAAACTCATGCACAACTATTCATAGCATACAACAACAACATAATTGCACCTCAAGAATTGACTTAGCTAAAGTGACAAAACTCAAGGCAGAATTCCAATCTAAAAACAAATTATCTAACTAGACTCCTCGATCTAACCATCGCTTAGCAACAAACTTGGATCAGTCACATGTCACATGAACCAGCTCCAAAACAATAAACTACAAGCCACAACACTAGATCCACGTATAGGACCTATGAGAAGAATCTCGAAGGTTACCATTAAGAGAAAGAAGGGCTACACATTTCACAACAAAAAAAAACTCAAATCTCATTAAAAATTCACTCATCAAATGAGACATACAAACTTGGTTGTTAACACCATAAAACATGCATATGACTAGGGTCGGGTAAACAACATGGAATGAACCAAAAACAACACCTTAGATTTTTTTAGTAAGATAGGACCAAGCCTATAACAACCACCAGTAGATCATCCCAAAAGGAATCCTCAGAAAGCACCCAAATATCAAAACTCCACCATGACTCCTATATCATGCAAGCCACCCCGACTACATATCCCGAGAAACACATAGAACCAAAACATGGCCTTTAAGGACACTAGAAATAACCAAGTATGCCAAAGAACACTACATAGTCACCACGGACCCATCCAAACACTTTAGGAAGACACCTAAAAAGAAAGCTCTTATGCTCCAATTAGGTCTGAGACAATAAGGGAAACCTCTACAACAACACAGATATATCCAACACTTGTAACCTCCCAGAAACTCGACATGGATCCTTTTGATTCAACTTTGTGATTGGCAGGCCTTACACCATGCAAAAGTCATAGTAAGACATCGCCACTCCAACCTACAAGACAAGGCACCAACAATCCACCAATCTGATATATCGAAGAAAAAATAGTTAGAATGTACGGTATGGGGGCCAGTTCACCCAACTCGACTATTAACTTCGAACATGGATTGTTGGATCGCAACCCTAACACTCAGGCAACCCTCACTCAGCAATGCAGAAAAAAGTATTGTGGGGGCCCTCCACTCAACCCATCTGCATTGCCAAACTATATTTTCTCTAATCTTTCAAACTTCTAGGGTCCTTTAAACCACAAGGTCTACAAAACTTCTCAACCCACAAGAACGCTCCACCATTGAGTAAGACAACACATTGATGTTAAACAACCTCAAAAATATACTGCAGGAAAAATTCAAGACTGACAATACTCATATTATATTACAAGCAAAAGCAATAAAGCATATAAGTGGCAACCATGCATTCCGAATTAAGGTACCAAACAACATATAATACCAAAGACATGGGCATATAAGACCGTCAAAGCAAAACAATAATGCCAAAAAGTATATGCTACTTCACCTAGAATTCAAGACGATAATCCATACAACCACACATATCAAAAAGTAAAGTATCATGATAGAAACATTCCTTAAAGAAATAAGGTGACAAACAATTATGCAAACCCAACCCATCCTACATGTGCAAGTGTGTGTCAAATTAAGCCTTATTTAACCGAGAATCTAAAACCCGCTCTGGTACCAAGCGTAACACCCTGTACCACGCAAACCCTAGGATGCTACACAACTACACCACAAAATGCCAAACTAGAAAATTTTGGCAGCAAATACCTTGAAACAAGTACAACGGAAGCAACAAATATATAGATGATATCTAAAGCGTGATACTCCCACATAACAATCTTTCACAAACAAGAGCAAGGGTACTCTACCATCTCTCAGACTCGGATGAAAACATCCTAGCATTATAAGATCATGCGAAGGAGTTGGATGTGCAACTAACTCATTTCCCTCCATGCTATCTTCAAAGAACAACCTGGGGAGGAGAAAACAAGGGTGAGATTGAATAATCTCAGCAGTTTAACTACTTTAACAAGCTATTTAAACCACATTAGATTAACCAATATCCAAATATCCATACAGCCCACATATAGTATATCCAAAAGTTTGATAAGCCATAGCACAACATAAGACATAATTATTTATAGTATATCGCAATATACTTCATCACATCCAACCTTCAAAACCATACAGAAATGCATAGAAATGCACATGAGCTCCTACCTTCATACTCAACAAGGTACGAAGCTACACCAATATAAAGATTTTCATCATTCGCTCCATAGAAAATTCAAATGTAGTTCAATGTACATCGCAAATGATACAATGCAATGCAAATGCGAAAGGTGCAATGCAATGCATGACTTCACTTCTACCCACACATCCCAAGAAGAGGGAGTGAGAGCTGCAACCACAATGCTCTTCAATGTGCGTTCTTTGTACCGGTACTTACCGCACCAATTTGGCTACGGTTTCTTCAAATGCATATCAATGGAAAGAGTGCAAATGCAAATGTTGCATTGTGAGTAATTCTTGTACTTCATAAGTCAACAATAGAGCCACAATATGAATGCCATCTCCAAGAGAACCAAATATCACATACCTCCAAATAAAAAAATAAAGAATACGACATGATATCAATATAGAGATATACATATAGAACTCCTTCAACCTGAGTATCAATCGGGATGAAAAAAGATAGGACCCCGTATATGCCAACCATTGGTAGGCTAGTTATTAATATCATTGATATTTATAGACCCCCTTCCATTTAATAGATTAGGGGAGCATACAGCCATCGACAAAACTAGATATGGGGAAAGGCCCCCACTTCACTAATCTAAGCCCCGTGCATAAGCATTGGGTCATAAAGAAATTTCATTGAAACACAGCTAGTGCAACTAAAAAACCAATCCTTACGTCTTTCACACGCCCCAAGACTTGTAAACAGATTGATTCTAACACTCCTCACAAGTAGGAACTAGTAGTCATAAAAAGTAGTATAAATGCCACGAGATATTTTCAAACACCAAGACCAACAAATCCATCAGCTATTAATCCACTAAGTATTCCATAACTTCAACGATAGTAAAGAATCATATGATAGGTTAAATTAATAAGTATATGCCACATGTGAACAATCCTATCAGCCTCAACCATAATTTCAAAAACCATCATCCATTGAATATTTCAGTTATCTATTCCCCATGTTGAAGAAAAAGGGATACACCCACTACATAGCTATACTAGTAACATCATATCCATACTTATACCATAACTATGAGCATCATGTATGTTTTCATATTACCACATATGAGTATGTGTGCTGCATTTTTATAAATGGAGGCAGTAAAAATAGCATGTTAAAATTGTAGCAACACAACAGCTACATTCACTTGCCTTTACCGAGCCATGAAGACATGACATAGATGCCTCGAGCAACACCACCTGCTAAACCACCTATGTATATCAGCACAACAAACCTACATAGCATTGACATATAGAAATATAGAGTGCTTATATGCCCAAGATCCAAAATAAAAAGACTAGACAAGCTACACTCCTTGTCACCATCATTGATGAAAGGCAGGAACTCTCATCTTTTATGTATCTATTTTTATACAACAGATCGGTGCCAAATAAATATATATTTGGAAACTTCAGAATAAACTAAAACTTTGGTAGCAAAACTATAACTTTATCAAGCTTCTAAGGTCACCTAAAACACATCTCAAATCATCACTTCTAAATCTGCCTAACAGCCTAGGCAGCAGCGTATAAAAAATTCACATCCCCTAAACTATACAACTGAAAATTATGAAATTTTGCAGGCTGAAATAACTTTTATCCCTCTACAAAAGTCTCCACTGGTGGAATGGCCAAATCAACTATTTACTATGTGAAAATCACCAACGAACAGACTTGACTAAAACTGCCATGAAACTTGCATAGTCAAAAATAAATAGGCCATAGTTCAAGTTATACTCTACCAAAAATTGCAGTAAAATACAATTTGGAAAGCTGAATAAAATCTCTACAATATTGGTATTCATTGTGTGGACCAATTCTGCACAAAAAAGTGGCTCAAACGAAGTAGATCTAAACCTGTCCAGAAATTTGTCATAATATATAACAGCTGGCTTCAAAAATCCATCTCTCTCAAATCACTAGGGCTAAAATCATAAAATTTGACAAGCTCCTAGATCTTAATGTCCTCTACAACTTCCTTATTATCAACTTCTTGAAGAAAAATCGTTTAAGTCATCAAAACTACACGAACAGCAGCACTGCTCGAGTTACAG
Organism: Hyparrhenia diplandra; assembly: GCA_015847255.1. Lineage (NCBI taxonomy): Eukaryota > Viridiplantae > Streptophyta > Magnoliopsida > Poales > Poaceae > Hyparrhenia > Hyparrhenia diplandra. Next base: position 64,341 of record JADLZK010000917.1, read on the forward strand.
GACAGCAAACCCTAGATCAACAACCAAATGATGATTCCCCCACAAATCCACTAACCCCCATGACCAAGAACCATCTAAGCACCTCAATTAACAGTTTTTAAAAGTGGATTCACCTCACCTTGGATATTTCCCCAAACCTAGGGCAGCAGGAAGAGATGGGGGAAAGGACTAATCTCCATGGAAGATGCACCTCTTCTTGCTCCTCTTGACATCCTCGATCTGTTTTGCTGCATTTCCCCCAAGGGTTCAGCACTGCAGTGGGAAGATTTAGGGGAGGAAAGCCATGGGAGAGCAAGAGGAGGAGGAAGCAACGTGAGAAGGAGAGGTGCTGGTCTGGAGATGAATGGGAGAGAGGAGGGGAGCAACTTGGGCTAGGGAAGAGGTGGGCTGGTTGGGCCTTGCCCTTTCTAGATTATTCT